>CM045467.1:5785152-5837652 GCA_024666655.1 Dascyllus trimaculatus
TAATAATGATCTCTCTTCTAACATTAATCATCTCTCGACCCTTTACATTCATTAAAAGATCTTTTAAAGGGATCTGAACTGCAGGTTGGAAACCACCAGACGAGGCTATCTACTGTATTTTAAATGGAAACAAGTGAAGCTCCACCTCAACAAGCCCTGATAGTGTCACATATAAGAACATATCATCGGTGCTTTTTACATTTGCACCAATGTGAAATGGTTCAAATGTAAAAAGCACCATTTCACATTTGACGCTTTGCTTCCAAGAGTAATATTTTGATTGGTCCACAGTCCATCCTCGAGGCGACAAAATGCTAACATGCTAAGCTAAGCACAGCATCTTCCACCACATGCTCCACAGATGGGTCCGTGTACGTCGTGGCCATTTGTTTTCCTATTTTGAGATTTCAAAATAAAAACGAAAAATAAACCGTTTCCCGTTTTTTCAGTGATAATACAAAATGAAAAACGGAAAACAGGCCCTAATTCATTATCCATTATCTGTTATCCATTATCAGATTTAATTATATGTGTTTGTAAATGGAAATTCAAATTAAAATACCCCCGTGGAAAACTTATTCCTCTATTTCCTGTTGGTTTTGGCTCCGTGACCCGTCTGACTTCTGAAGAGGAGCTAAATGGCGGAGCTAGCGATTTAGCGCTAGCTCCGCCGCTAGCGCTAAAACTCATGTTATTCTGTGTTAACATGCTACTCTAAATTTAACGTGCTCATATTAGCATGCTAACATGCTCATGTTTCTCATAGAAAATGCTCACATGAGCTAATGATAGCATGCTAAGAAGCTAACAGAAGCAGCCACCATGTTAAATTTTACACATAAATAATGATAATGTTCAATAGTTTTTATTTTTCTCAGCAGGTCAGCAATGTTGGTACAAATTTAGCAATTAGCTCAAAACAGAGCTAAGCTGTTTTTTAACCTTAGATATACTCAACTGTCTGTCTAACAAGCTAACTGCACACATTGTTCGCTATTCCACTAGCGGCAGAGCTAGCGCTAAATCGCTAATTTGCTTTCTGGCAAAGCTAAAGGAACAGAAAATCTCCCCAAAACTTCCCGAAAAGCAGCCGAGCGCTAGCGATTTAGCGCTAGCGGCAGAGCTAGCGGCACCACAAGGTCCCTCCAAAGGGATAAATAAACCCCACGCTGGTGAAAAGTCCACTGTGAAATAGTGAACAATGTGAGCCAAGCAACGTTTGGACCCCACAGTGGGTCTTCATCAGGCCACGGCACACAGCAAGGTCTGCTAACAGTGAGCTAACACTGGAGCTTTAGATACCAGATCCTTCCTCATCAGAAGTCAGACGGGTCACGGAGCCAAAACCAACAGGAAGTAGAGAAATAAGTTTTCCACGGGTGTATTTTAATTTTAATTTCCATTTACAAACACATCTAATTAAATCGGATAACGGATAATGGATAATGAATTACGGCCCGTTTTCCGGTTTTCATTTTGTATTATCACTGAAAAAAACGGGAAACGGTTTATTTTTCGTTTTTATTTTGAAATCTCAAAATAATGCATCTCCATCCAGCTGTCGGGGTTTATTTCACCGAGTTCTGCTCTTTTTTTTCCATCCTGCTCTCCTTAAAACCAGCCGCTCTGCTGTTCTGGAGGCGTTCGCTTGCTTCGGTAATTATCGGTTATTCCTGCGCTCGGCTGTAATCGTTCGCAGCTGCTCGGCGTGACGAGTTAATGAAGGACGTCCAGCGACCCGCCGGGCGCTAAACACCAGCTAGCAGACAGCGAACGCACACAAAAAAGAAAAACACCTGCTGGTCCTGCAGAGAGTGAACAAACAGCATCTCAGTGATTAGAGATGTGACAGGAGAGGAGGCGAAGCAGCAGAACAGGTTTAGCTCCAGAGGAAGGATTTCAGATGATGAACTTCACTGGGCTGGAAATGGATCAAATGGGTCAAAACTAAAGGAGAAAACGCCAACAATGACAGGAAAAATGGAATATAATCTGTTGGAGGGGGCTTTAGCTTGTCGTCTTTTAAATTTGTGGTTAAAAAAGAATAAAAAAAACTATATATTAGCAAAACTACTGATATCTGCAGCTGATTTATCGACATCTGTAATGAATTAAAAGGAACGACACCAACATCTGATTCCTGACCTTTTTAAAGTCATTTTGTTTCATTATTAACTGATTTTTAAAAAGGTTTTAAATATTTTTGGACAGTTTTTTTTAAATTGCACAATATTTTCGGTCATTTTCGTTGAGTTTTGAGTCATTTTTGACACTGATCTTCCTACATTATGAGTCATTTTGGACAATTTTTGAGTAATTTTGGTAAAGCTGTTTAATTTTGGAAAGGGTTCTGTCAATTAGGACACACTTTGAGGCATTTTAGGAAAGTTTTTGTCATTTTCTCAAGGTTTCGGAGCAAATTTGAAGAGGTTTGAGGTGTTTTGGACCATTTTCGGCTCATTCTGAACAAATTGTGAGACGTGAAACTAGTTGTTTGTGGAGAAAATGAGCAAAAAAATGATTAAGTGTTTAGACTGTGACTCCTGGAGTGGATGTAAAACTGATCTGAAACTCTGAAAATATTCATAGTATGAAGATAAAACTTTGCCTCATTAAATAAAGTTACTGTAGATGAAGAATCAGCTGATTCTGAGGAGGAACCTTTTTCAGATTTGGAATGACCTTCATCTCTTCTTGTTGAAAAATGAGCTTACATTGAAAAAAATCTAGTTTGTAGCTTCTCTTTGCTCATGAAAACCTTCCATACTTTCTATTTTAGCCGCTGCACTGGATGAGCTAACACTGCATATCCAGTTTATCATATGTCATACCGTCTATAACGTCGCTGCTTCGTCCTTAATTATGCAAAGTCCTGGTGAATAAAGGAACGGAGCTGCAGCGCTCTTCCGCAGCGTCCCATGAGAATCCTCACACTTCAGTTTTAAGAGCCTCTCAATTAAAAAATCCAATTACTCCTCTAACGAACCTCCACGTTAATTCTCTCTGCAGCAAAAGGTTTTAGGAGGCGACTTCTTCAACAAAGTGTGCGGCCACCTGAAGCTGCTGGAGAAGGAATACTTCGGCCTGGAGTTCAGACACCACAGCGGAAACTACGTAAGAAACACCGAACGGCAGATTTAGACGGGAGATTTAGTGTCTCCACGAAGTCTGAACCTGTTTCTGTTGCAGGTCTGGTTGGAACTGCTGAAGCCGCTGGTCAAACAGATCAAATGTAAGTTAGGTTTCTCTGCACATTTAAGATGCAAAACTCAATTAAACAACCAAAATGATGAGCGGATGTAGGTTATCAGTAGGAATAAACGCCTATCATTGAATTTACAAGGTGTAAATGGCACTAGAATGATGTTTAACAAGCAAAACTAACAGTTTGCATTGCCTTGTTAGCTTAATTTGTATGATTTTAACTCAAAAACACTTTAAATTCATCCAAAAATACTGTTTTTTCAGAGAAATTAAATTATGTTCAACCAACAAACTACTGAGTTTGTGGAATTCGTGTTTCAATAACCACATGTTCAATGATTTTAAGTTGATTCCTCATAAAATGTTGTTGTTCCAACCAGTATTTCCACATAATTTAAATATTTTTAAGTGTTAAGTATCTTTTTACCAACATTATGAAGATTTAATGCATTTTCTGTGTCTTCACCCTATTATTTAAATTAGTCAGGTAAATTTACGTAATAAATAATACTACAGGGCCTTAAGTGCAATATTTAAATTAGTAGAGTAGATTTGTATGAGAAATAACAGTGGAGAGTCTTAACCTTAATAATTACATTATTGTGACAAATGTAAATAATTTTCTACAGACTGAACCATTATTTAAATTAGTCAGGTACATTTTTAAAGTAGGGTACACGTTATTATTCTATGCTAACTATAATAACCTTATTATTTCTTTACTAGAAAGAACTTTAGGTCAACATTTGTGGTTTAAATGCGCTATAAATGTCTTTCTTATGTAGTATGTTAACATAAAACAGTACATTTTATCATAACAGCACCCAGACTCATGTTATTATGCGTTAACATGCGACTCTAAATTTAACGTGCTCATATTAGCATGCTAACACGCTCATGTTTCTCATACCAAATTCTCTCATGAGCTAATGTTAGTATGCTAAGAAGCTAACAGAAGCAGCCACCATGTTAAATTTTACACATAAATAATGATAATGTTCAATAGTTTTAAACTTTCTCAACAGGTCAGCAATGTTGGTACAAATTTAGCATTTAGCTCAAAACAGAGCTAAGCTGTTTTTCAAGCTTAGATACACTCAACTGTCTGTCTAACAAGCTAACTGCTTATGCTAACATGCTAACTAATGCTGCGCTCTCACAGAAAACCACAAGCTCATTACAACATGTGAAGCTAAAGCTAAAACTTTGTGGTCAAGTTCTAACACTAGACTAGTCAGGAGAACATGGAGGTTACCGTTAGCATCTAGAAGCCACCGAGGCTAAACATTTAGCAACGTAATGTTTGAAATTCAAAGGCAGAATGGAAAAATGAAGCAGCTGGGAGTAACAACACTTTCCTCGGACATTATATAATTACAAACAACACAACTAAATTTAAAATATATTACTTACATACAGCAAAATATGAACTTCCTTGGACTCCTTGGAAAACATCTCTGAGCTCTTAGAACTACAAAGGAAGGCGTTCATATGGAGTATTGCCACGGACATAAACAACATGACCCTGTTATATGTCTCTCAGCATCTCCACGTCTATTTACTGTCCTTTCTTTCCCTCTCTGTCAGACACCAGTGATCTCTTCTTCAGGTTTATAGTGAAATTCTTCCCACCGGACCCTGGACAGCTGAAGAGAGGCCTCACCAGGTGAAGCCCACAGCCATCACACAGGGTTTTTATTACAGCCTTTGTCCGTTACATACAGGTTCGTGACTGTGTTTTGTGCGTGTGCAGGTATCTTTTTGCCTTACAGATAAAGCAGGACTTGTCCAACGGCAGTCTGACCTGCAATGACAACAGCGCCGCCCTGCTGGTTTCTCACATACTGCAGTGTAAGTTCACTTTAAATGTCCGAAACGTTCACAGGTGTCATCAAATGGTGAGGTGTTTGTTGCTTAAGTCTACATATGACGAATGGACTTAACTGTGTTCAAATGAGAGTTGGCGGTTCGAGAAAGTAAGTGTGCGTTTGCCCTTGTGTGCTACAGCGGAGTTAGGGGACTATGACGAGGAGCTGGACTGTCACCATCTGGAGATGAAGCACTACGTCCCCAACCAGGAATATCTGGACCACAAGATCATCAAGTTCCACAAGAAGCACAGGTAGGAAACAAAGCCGTGGATCTGTGGAGGTTCACCTTTAAATAGTGCAATGAAGAACATGAAAAGCTGCACCCAAAGTCAGTGAAGATTGAAAGAGGTTCCTCGTTCATGAACCACATGTCTGAAAGTTGTAATTCTTTGTCTTTGCCGTAGAGGGGTTTCTCCGGCAGACTCGGACATCCACTTGCTGGAGGTGGCCAGGAAGCTGGACATGTACGGCATCCGACCTCACCCTGCCCACGACGGGGAGGGAATGAGGATCAACCTGGCTGTGACGCACTCCGGAGTCCTGGTCTTTCAGGTGCAAGTCTAAGGGGTTAAACATTTACATGGACACGACAGGAACTTGGTTCAGGTGCAACATGGCTCAGTCACGGTCACATTATCGGACATTTCGACAGTTTTGACGGTAACACAGAGCGCAACAAAACCGAGCGTCAAGCCTACACTCCAAGCCTATACTCAGAAATACTGGAACAGGTCCTTTCTTGACCCCTGGAAAGAACTCTGAAAGGGGTTCTATGGGGGGGTCCTTGCGTAAGAAACAAATTCGAAGGTTCGGGTTGCCCTTAAACAGTTTGCAAGTTCCTGCAATGGAAAACGGAGTCCAGAGAAAACCATGAATAATAAACCTAAACCCTGAAGTCAGATGCACTTTGTTGTATATAATATTGTGGCGTACGTACCATGTTTCCTTCCGTCTTCAGTGGACCTTCAGATCTTCCACAACTCTTTGGCCTACTTAGAAACAACAGTATTTTCTGTCTGGTAAGGTCTCGATTACAGGTGTACGTCTCTTTATTTGTTTTTTTTAAGGAATTTTCCACTATTATCTTTTAATTCCGTGGTTATATTGTCAATAATTCAGCCTCTCCATCGACGTCTTGAACAACACAAGCCTACATTTGTTTTGTAACAGTACGTAGTTTGTGAGGGCAGCTGTAGCGCAAACTTTAAGTAGAAAGATAAAGTATATGATTCAGAACACAGCCTAAGTCTCAGGTAAGTAGATTGACGAGACATGTCAAAGTGTCTAAAGGAGAAACCCAACTGATGTTTCATGGGGGGCGACCAACTCTTCTAATGTTTCCCATTAAACACCAGCATCTTAATGGACTGTTGGACTGTCAAGCATTGAAGGTTATAAACTAACTCACTGATTTATTCTTCTGTTCTCCAGGGAAACACAAAGATCAACACGTTCAGCTGGGCGAAGATCCGCAAACTGAGCTTCAAACGCAAACATTTCCTCATCAAACTGCACGACCAAGTTGGGGTGAGAACCGGAACCAGTTTACCGAGGCCACGTAGTATTTTTCCATGTTACCTCCAGACTGTATAAACAGGCTGAGTAACAGCAAGGGTCAAGACATGGCGTCCAACATGGCTTGTGGGTGCGTCAAACCTGGTCCTCGAGAGCCCCTATAATGATCAGCTCATAATCAAGCTGTGCAGAAGCCTGATAACGATCCTGATCATTTGAATCAGGTGTGTTGGAAGAGGGAGACATCTAAGACATGCTGGATAGGGGCTCTCGAGCATAGACATATATACGTAGACGCCGCATTGACTGTGGAGGGACGTGCCTAAAGCTCCGCCATCTTGGTACAGGGCTAGCAGAGGGGGGAGTGAATGTAAGTCTATGGAGGTAAGAGGTACTCCACAATCTTAAAGTAGAATTATTCACTGAATTTTCCAACAATTTCCAAACGGCTTGATTTGTTAAAACGTCACACATTTAGCTTTGACACAGGATGCTTGGATGCTTTTGTTCTATTTATGTCTGCCTGTCCGTCTTCCATGTCTGACGTTTGTAACAAACAATATATGTTGACAACTGATGGATTTATGATCACTTTTATAGTGCAGACATGTCATTCCTCTATAGACGTAATGCACTGTAGGGGCGAGTGGCACTGTACCAAGATGGCCGCCGCATAGGCTCCAATCGGCAGCAGCAGTCAACGCAGCGTCTACGTATATATGTCTATGCTCTCGAGGACCAGGGTTGGCTACCCCTGCTCTAAATCAGCTTGCAGGACTTAAATGGGTGAAGTCTTGGTACCAGAATGTTCCTTCAGAGTCCATGTGTTGACCAGTCAGAGGAGTTTTCAGATTTTATGTGGAATATAAAATCCTGTCTCGCGTCCATGCAGCCGTCCTGTAAGGACACTCTGGAGTTCGCCATGGCCAGCCGTGACGTGTGCAAGTCCTTCTGGAAGATGTGCGTCGAGTATCACGCCTTCTTCAGGCTCTCTGAGGAACCAAAGGCCATGCACAAAACCCTGCTGTCCTGCAAAGGCTCCAGCTTCAGATACAGGTACGACACAAACCCAGGATTATTCCTCATCTCAATCTGTAGATCCTGTTTGACTGAAAATACAAACACCTCTACAAACGTGCAGTAAATAACCACAGCAGCCAGATGTTCACTTAGAGCCAGCACAGTTCTTCTGTACATGCTGGGTTTGTATACGTCTCTATGTACTTCACCAGTTTTACTCTAAACTTTGGGCAATATTTACAGATATACAAACTCCAGAAAAGATGCATAATGCTATCAAAACATCTGCATTAGAGCCGTCATGAACATGGTATAGATGCATTATATGGATATCACATACATGATAATAAAGACTATTTAACGTGATCCTTTTGTGGCAGCGGTCGAACCCAGAAGCAGCTGCTGGAGTGTTTGGGATCAGGGGAGAAGAAGGCTTCACACTTTGAGAGGTGAGAATTAATCTTGCAAACCAAAACACAGAGCCGACAGTGAAAGAATTCAGATACTGACGCTTGAATGTGCCTTCAAATGGAAGAAAATACGACCTTTAATAGTCCTAATGGTGCACTGATCTGCCAAAACTCAACCTCAACAGGATGCTAAATGTCAAGCTTTACCAAATCAGTGTTCTCATCATCTTTTATTTCCTCTCCGTCCATTGAGGACTTACTGCCAGTCCGACTTTGATCCCAGACAATGTCGATCTTCCCCTGATCTCCTCACTGACGTCTCCAAACAGGTAAAAACTATCATTGTTCGAGATCTGATCACCCAATAAGAAGTAAAGACACTTAATGTTGGCTCTTTCCTCCTCAGTTGTACGACCACGCCCACCCGTTCCCCCGGTCGACTCGTGCTCTGGTGATCCGCAGTCAGGATGAGTTGGATCCACATCACCGAGGCGTAAATGACCTCGAAATCAACGAAAGAGGGGCGAAACGCAGCCAATCATCTGTAGAGGTCAGCCAGAGATCCCGCCCCCTCTCTCAGGTCACGCCCATGTCTCCGTCTTTTCACCAGTCAACGCCGTCGCCGAAAACCCGATCTGCTTCCACATCTTTAATGGAGGATGTGCGGGTGGGACGGATCGGAGCGCAGCGACAAGCCCAGAGGTTAGCTGGTGTCTATGGTAACCGGTCCAGACGTCGGCCTAACCCACAGCCGCACCCGGACGCTGCCCAGCAGCTGGTTCTTCTGTACCCGAACAGCCCTGCCTACCAGTACCACCCTGTCCTGCCATCCTTCCCATTCGCCGGTGCCTCGCCACTCAACCGACACCCCTACCTGACGGACTACGTTGCCGTTTCCTCACTTGAGCGTTTCCCACATGCAAGGCGGCGGGATTATGTGACGATGGATGGTGTGCCGCGGCCATCTTTCTACCCGTTAGGCCACGATTCACCATCTGTTTCCCCCATCAGGAGGAATCTCCGACCCTCCGGATCAGGTGGGCTAGGATTGGCTCGGGTCTACCAGCCAGGTAGCAATGGAGCGAGGCTACTGGGCGTTGGACACACGGAGGCGGGGCATTACAGTGATGACTGCAACTTCCTTCCGGGGCTGCCTCGCCGTGTCGCCAGCCAACCAGACGTCAAGTTCCAGCTCTCGAGGAGTTCAAATCCCGCCTTTAACCCCGCCTCTGAGTTCCGTCCCCTTGGTTACTACCCCCACCTGACCCGCCCATCCAGACCCACCTACCTCCCGCTAAACTCCTCCCCTCTGCCCGAACGCCCCACTTCGCTCTGCATGATCGGCGGCAGCACAGGAAGCTACAGCGACTCGGACCCGGAGGTTTTCTATCCGTATTACTGCCCACCCCCCCAGCTGGGGAAGATGGTACGGTCCGCCGGACTCGCCAGGATGAGGTTCTCTTCTGGGAGCCTCCAACTGGACGAGGAGGAAGAGGGGGAGGAGGAAGAGGCGGCGAACAGAGCAGCGAAGGAGGCGGCAAAAACAGAGTTCAAGGGTGAAGAGGAGAAGAAAGAAAAGAGCGAAGGGGAGGAGACCAAACGAGCAGCGAAGAGAACCGAAGTCACACTGTAGATAAAGACAAAAACATGTCATACAAGAAACAGGGTTCATGATGTGATCACAGTCAAAACTTACAGGACGGTACAAAAACCATCAACAATAGATGTGATAAATGTGAGAAGTGTGTTGTTTGTACTGGCAGATGAAATGTATTTTTTTTTGCCTTGTTTTAGCGAAAACCTCAGATTCCGAAAAGTGGCTGCTGTTAGGTGTCACATTACGGGTACAAGCTTTCAAAATTCTGCATATTAATACCTATGAGCTTATGCGTTAGCCTTCACGCTGAGTGTTCAAATAAGCCACATCTTGAGCTGTTGCTGCACCAAAAGAACATTTTGGACATCTTGGATTGAAGACTGACTGGTTGGTGTGAGATTCCAAGGTTTGGGAGTAGATTCTCGGGTAAAGAAAGGTACGTATACACATTGGTGGGGTTTTTTGATGAACTTGACTCCAGCCTTAAGCCTTGATTATACCGTCTTGTGGATACGCATTTGTATACATGGTTGTTATACTACTTTTCTAGTCCATGGTCTTAGAAGACATACCGATGTATTCTTAAAATGCATTACCGCCCTTGTTGGGTAGGCATGGACACAAACTTTGGATGGACTTGAGCAAAGTGCAAATCTGGCCTTAGCCTAACCAGTCCACCGACTACTCCTAAGTGTTGGAATCTTACGTTTACCAAGTCTGCTGGTAGGGATCCAACAATTACCTGGGGCAGGAATACCTCACTGGTTGTGCAGCACTGTCAGGGTTTTACTCTTGTAGCTTTCAATATCCAGTCGATCCGTTATAGGAATAAGCTACTCACCAACATGCTTGCTCTCATCACAACACAAGGAAACATTGCTAAAAGCTGGTCAGACCTATGAGAAATTAGCAAACAAGTATTAGCCAGACATTGAACAGGTGCGGCTTTCTTGCTCATTGGAACATTAGCAACATTTCAGGTGTGTTCATCTCAAGTTTTACCTACAAATAGAATGGCAGCCAACCTGTTTAAATCATCTACTTGGTAAGAAACGGACTGATCTTCTGTTTGCTTTTGTTTATCATCACATTCGAAACCAATGGCCAAGCTACAAGAATAAAACCTAAACTGTTATAAATACGCGTTAATTGTTGAGCCCTGTTCGTCCAATTAGTGAAAATGATTAAATCAGCTTGACCACCGTTGAAAAAATATCAGGTCTTCATGTGTGGATGTGATGCCTTCGTAGAATCAAATATCTTTCTAAGTGATGTAGTGGGATAATGTGTTGTTATTTTACATAAATGATGAATTCTGTAGGGAAAGAAACGTGAATACAGTTGCATTTGTCAATAAAGAAGTACAAATAACAGGATCATTGTGCTCAAATCAATAAAGTGCTTAACAAAAAAAGCCAAAAACACACATTTGTTGAATGAAAACCAAACAAAAAGGTGAAAAAAACACAAGTTTCTCAATCAAACTTAAATATTTATTCATAAAACTCTAAGTCCCGCTACAAAAAGAGTATGTTACTGAAAAATCTTACATCTTTAATTTTACATTTCCCCCCTCAACAAGCATTGTCGTATCCCTTATGATATATAAAAAGACAAAACTATACAGTGACCAAGTTTTATAGTGTCTTTGGTACAAACTGTCAGTAATACCTTTGATTACAGCTCCCTCGTGGTCTTGCAAAGAATCTGTGCAACGTTTAAACGGTGGGTCATAAAACCAACGTCCGAACCCATCAAGCATCATGTTAAGAATCTGCTTTCTGACTCAGTTCTTAACGTTTTCCCAGACTTGTTGTGTATTGAAAAAGCACTCAATCCAGTGGAAGACGTTCTTACAGAAAATCCCAGAAATCTTACCAACAGTAAAATTATTTCAAGACCCAAAGTAAAGTCAAGGTTTCTCCCATTTTTGTTTTATTGCTGCGCAGCGCTACAAGTTGAGTCTAACACACGTTTGTCCCAGCTTGCTAAATTTTGCTCATTACTTCAGGTGGCTACAACAGTAGTTAGCTAGCTTACTGGCTACCAAGTAAGTAGCTGCCTAGCCCAGGTCCGGTTGGGGACCTTTAATCCTTGAAATGTAGAAGTTTGTTGTCATAATATTATCCTGGTTCTCCTTATCTGTAGTTTTCAATTATTACATCTTAAATCTACAATGACTCTAAAGAAGCCATCGTATAAAGCTGCTTCCAGTCTTTATGCCAAGCTAAGCTAATGTTCTGTAGAGTTTAATTTAATAACAAATATTCTAAATTTGTCCTAATTTGTGAACTTAAACTTTATCATTTTCTTTGGTTCATGACAGTAAGAGCGAGCTTGCTTTGTAGCTAGCAAGCTAATAGCTAAATAGCCTAATAAGAGTATAGGGACTTAAATTGCAGACATTATCAAGTTTTGTCTTCCATCTGTTTTCATTTTAACTTACAATGACCCTAATATGCTGATGAATAAAGCTGTTTCAAGTATTTATGCTAAGATAAGCTAATATGCTGCAGAGAGTAATTTTGCAATTAAGGATTGTAAATTTGTTAAAATTGCAAATTTGCTTATTACTCTGGGGGGCTACATCAATAGCTAGCTAGCTAGCATACTGGTTAGCAAGGTAATAACTGCCTAGCCTGGGTAGGAGTCTGGGGATTTTAATCTTAGAAATGTTTGTATTTGAATAAAAGTTTTGTGTTTGAATAATTTAAATAACAACAAATATTGTAAATTTGCCCTCACTTGCAAACTTAAACTTTGATAATTATTTTGGGTGGCTACAACAATAGCTAGCTAGCTCACTGGTTAGCAGGCTACTAGCTGCCTTGCCCAGCTAATGACTATTAGCTTCCAGAAATTATGGCAAAAATGGGTGTTTTTCTTAAAGTTAATTCACTGGACATAAAATCATTTGTAGTATTTTACAGCATTGAATGTTGAAGCTCGGTTGCTGTACTCATCTGAGAGGAAAGCTGAGGAATCTCCACAGCTACAAAGTCAGAATTGCAAAGTTCAACTCCTTTTCTTGTGGTAACTGTTGGACATTGAGGAGTGAACCTGATGCTGACTGAATTCTGCAGACAGGGAACTGTAATTAAAAGCATTACTGAAGACAACAAATGTAATATTGGCATATAATCTGTCTCAAGTGCTACTGAACAAACATATAACATCTACAGACTCAAAGCAAGTCTTGACACAAAAAACCCACTGCTGATGGACGAGAACCCTCCTCTGTATTACGCTTCTCTGCGTGCGGCTTCGACAAAAACCTCTACCAAAAACAGCGACGCACTCTTGTAGAAAATCACTGATAGCAAAAAGAATTAAGGCACATGATGGTACTGACAGACTGAGCTCAGCCTGAAACATTGGTCTGCTTTATTTTTAACACATTCAAGCTCGAAAAGAGGAAGTCATTACAAAAAGGAAAGGGAGAGAAGTTCACAACCTAAAAAACCACAAGTCCAACTCAGATTGTATTTTCAAAAGTTCCGACGGAGAAAAAAGGTCTTCAACCAGCAGCAGTGAATATATATTTATATATTTATATATAATATCGTGTATATATTACATTAGTAGTGTGTGTGATGTGTGTGTTGACATGTGTGTACAGCGAGGAGGCATCGCACAGCAAATCTCCTCCGTTTCCATCGTCCAGCAGCCGTACGGAGACACAGTCTCTCTGCTTCGTTTGTCCATCGACCGTCCTTCAGTTTGTCGTAAATCTGTGGGGCAGCGACACAAATCAGATGATCAAATAACCTGCATCAGAGAGAAACAAACCAGGAAAAACAGCAGACAAGGCAAACAAAACCTAAAGACCTAAAAACTAACGAAAGAGAAGCTAGCAAGCTAACAGCTAAATAGCCTGACAAGAGTACAGGGACTTTAAGCTGCTTCCAGTCTTTATGCTAAGCTAAGCTAATGTGCTGCGGAGTATTATTCTGTAATCAAGGGTTGTAAATTTGTTAAAACTTGGAAACACAATTTTGCCTTTTACTTTGGGTGGCTACATCAATAACTAATTAGCTTACTAGTTAGCAAGGTACTAGCTGCCTAGCCTGGGCACGGTCTGGGTTACTTTGTTTGAATAAAAGTTTTGCATTTGAATAATTTAAATAGTAACAAATATTGTAAATTTGCCATTATTCGCAAAGGACCACAAGGATGAGAATACAAATATCCTGCATCAGAGAGCAACAAAGCAGGAAAAACAGCAGAGAAGGCAAAAAAAACCTAAAGTCTAAAGAAAAAGAAGCTAGCAAGCTAATAGCTAAATAGTCTGACAAGAGGACAGGGACTTTAATCTCTGAAATTGTCAAGTTTTGTTTATGATTTGTTTTCGCTTGAACTTACAATGACCCTAATATGCTGTTGTTTAAAGCTGCTTTCAGTCTTTATGCTAAGCTAAGCTAATGTGCTGCAGAGTGTAATTCTGTAATCAAGAGTTGTAAGTTTTTTAAAACTTGGAAATGCAATTTTGCCTTTTACTTTGGGTGGCTACATCAACAACTAACTTGCTTACTAGTTAGCAAGATACTAGCTGCCTAGCCTAGGCACTGTCTAGGGACTTCAATTTCGGAAATGTTTGTGTTTGAATAAAAATTTTGTGTCATAATAATTAAAATAACAACGAATATTGTAAATTTGCCATTACTTGCAAATGACGACAAGGACGAGGATACAAATATCCTGCATCAGAGAGCAGCAAAGCAGGAAAAACAGCAGAGAAGGCAAAAAAACCTAAAGTCTAAAGAAAAAGAAGCTAGCAAGCTAATAGCTAAATAGCCTGACAAGAGTACAGGGACTTTAATCTCTGAAATTGTCATGTTTTGTTTATGATTTGTTTTCGTTTGAACTTACAATGACCCTAATATGCTGTTGTTTAAAGCTGCTTTTAGTCTTTATGCTAAGCTAAGCTAATGTGCTGCAGAGTGTAATTCTGTAATCAAGGGTTATAAATTTGTTAAAACTTTGAAACGTAATTTTGCCTATTACTTTGGGGGGGCTACAGTAATAGCTAGCTAGCTTACTGGGCTACAGGAATAGCTAGCTAGCTTAGCAAGGTATTAGCTGCCTAGCCTGGGCACGGTCTGGGGACTTTAATCTCAGAAATGTTTGTGTTTGAATAATTTAAATAGTAACAAATATTGTAAATTCGCCATTATTCGCAAAGAACGACAAGGACGAGGATACAAATATCCTGCATCAGAAAGCAACAAAGCAGGAAAAACAGCAAAGAAGGCAAAAAAACCTAAAGACCTAAAGAATAAAGAAAAAGAAGCTAGCAAGCTAATAGCTAAATAGCCTGACAAGAGTACAGGGACTTTAATCTCTGAAATTGTCACGTTTTGTTTATGATTTGTTTTCGTTTGAACTTACAATGACCCAAATATGCTGTTGTTTAAAGCTGCTTTCAGTCTTTATGCTAAGCTAAGCTAATGTGCTGCAGAGTGTAATTCTGTAAACAAGGGTTATAAATTTGTTAAAACTTGGAAACGTAATTTTGCCTATTACTTTGGGGGGGCTACAGCAATAGCTAGCTAGCTTTAGCAAGGTATTAGCTGCCTAGCCTGGGCACGGTCTGGGGACTTTAATCTCAGAAATGTTTGTGTTTGAATAAAAGTTTTGTGTTATAATAATTAAAATAACAACAAATACTGTAAATTTGCCATTACTTGCAAATGAGGACAAGGACGAGGATACAAATATCCTGCATCAGACAAGGCAAAGAAAACCTAAAGACCTAAAGACTAAAGAAACAGAAGCTAGCAAGCTAATAGCTAAATAGCCTGACAATAGTATAGGGACTTTAATCTCATTGTCAAATTTTGTTTTTGATTTGTTGAGAAAAAGTTCTGACCAATTAAAACCAAATAAAGAAAAGAAGTGCTGCCAGGTATTACATTTGAAAAGGACAAACGTACTTCTGGTACCTGGCAATGATGTGTTTGACCATCCTGTCCGTGATGCCTGGACACACTTCTTCAGCCAATCGGATGTTGCGTTCCAACTCCTCGATGGCCAACCGCTGCTCAGAGTGCTCCTTGTGTTGCTGTTTCAACTGCAGAAGAGGAAGAAAAAGGCCAAATAAACCGTATGACTGTGGCAAAACTGCAGCTAGCAGCTTGTTAGCTTAGCTTAGCATAAAGACTCAAGATCGCAACCTACTCAGTTCCTTAACTTCGCTGCAGATAAACTTATCTAATGAAGCTTGATGTTTATTTCTCTTAAATTTATAAAATTTCATCCCAGAACATCATTTTTTTTTGTTTGTTTAAATATTACTGCCAATCCCTGGTTCCAAAATGTTCTTTTTTTTAAAAACCTACAATGACGCAAATACGCTTCTGTGTAAAACTGCATCCAGTTCTTATGCTAAGCTAAGCTAATGTGCTACAGAGTGTTGGAATCTCAGAATATTTCTCCCATCACCCAGTTCTGTAACTTTCTTCGTTTTAAAGGCACTGATGCTAACACAGCTGTGCCCAGTCCGTATGCTAAGCTACGCTAACATGCTACAGAGGGTGCATTTTTTAATTGTTCGCTCACTTTTTGCACTAATTATTTTTCCAGGACAACGTCAAACTGTCACTATTGCTCCATCCAAGTGAAACGCATGAACATATCTGTATAGACATGACTTCTGTTGTGGTTTTGGAGAAATATTTTTGCGTACTAACCTCAGTGAAGACCGGAGAGATGACTGTGGTCAGACTGGCAGATTTACTCAGCTGATCCTGACCCTGAACACACGAAGGCGACAGAAATTAACTCCATAATTTCACTTTCAGTCTGCACAGATGTCTGGACTTCAGCTCACTGTGTCCGCTGACATCTGGGAAACTTAACTTGCAAGAAAAAAGGAGATTTACACAAGAATCTGACAACGATGGCAATGATACGCAACGATAAACTGGTCGTTGAGGTGATTTCAGTTGTCCTGTATCTGTGGTTTTAATGCTTTTAATCACATCAGGTTGTAGACTCACAGGTTTATTGTACAGCAAAATAATCAATCCAAATTATAATGTAAATAAAACACATATTACACATTCTACAGCTTAATTCACAAACATGAACCACTGTCAGACGTTACCAAAGACAACCTGCATGACTGGATTTGATCAATTCAGCATCAGAGCGCTTGGATTTTTATTTTTGTTAGCGAGTGAAGCTACTTATACTAACAAATATCAGCTTTCTAACTCTGAAATCTGCAGTGAAAGTGGATGCAAAAGGTGAAATAGAAGAAACTAAGTAAGCTCCAAACAGTGGCCGAGTGATTTTCTAAAGTTTACCAAGTGCAAAACCTTAGTTGAGAACTTTGCCTTTGTCATTTAATTCAAAACAAATGAAATAAATCATGTTTTTGCAGGCGATTAATCATTAAAACTGCTCAAAAGTTTACACATATATCCACTCACATATGTGGAATGACTACTTTATATACATGTTTAGGAAAGTAGGCTCTAAATTGCACAAAAATGAAATATTTAAGGCAAAATACGCCTGAAATGTTGGATAATTTTAACAGTTATTTACCTGAAGCAAATGCAAAATGTGCAACAAGAGGCTCTACGTTACACAAAATGCAGAACTTTATAATGAATTCAAAACTAATCCAGTAAAACATAAAAAAGAAAGCATTTAATTCTCTTTTTCTGCAGGCGAGAAATTATTCACACTGTTCTAAAGTCTTATTATTTTATTTACATGTATATTCACACCCGCATTGGTAAAATATTCCGCCAAGGAGGTCCCAAACTGCACAAAAATGTAACATTTAAGACAAAATAAGCCTGAAATGTTGGGTAACTTAAATGATTATTCAGCTGAAGCCAATGCAAAATGTCCAACAGAGGCTGCAAATCCAGTAAAACATGAAAACAGAGTGTTTAATTCTCCGTTTCTGTGGATTCTAAACCTTCTGAAGGCGTTTAAAGCCGTCTCTAGGTGAGCGTTGTTTTCTGTACTGACCATTCCGTTGAGGGCGGTCCGTCCCTCCGTCTTCTTCTTCCTGACGGTGGTGAAGGACCACTCGGGAGACTCGCTGTTCTCTTTGTTACTGGATTCGCTTTGACACAAAACACATCGTTTCTTCATGAACACGTGAAACAAGCCGAAGAAAAAAAAATGAAATCTTTTTCTGGGGACTGAAGCGGTGAGTTTACCCCTCGGAGTCGTCGGAGCTGCTGTCGCTGTGGCCCTCCTGCTTCCACCTGCGGAACCTGTCGATCAGCTCGCTCAGGTACGACGTCTTCTTGCAGTGCTTGACGATGAACTTGTGCTTGAGGAGCTCTTTGGCTGTCGGACGCTGCAGGGAAGACGGAAGATTCATTTAACATTTATCGGGAGAAGCAACTGAAAGTAACAGCTTGTCCACCAGGGGGCAGCAACATGCAGCTACAATCACATAGAAGCTGCCTGAACATGAAAAACATGGAAAGACTGGAGTCACAGAAACATAAAAACTACATTAAAACGACTGAAATGAAGTCACCTACACTCTAATGTTTAACTAGACGTCCACCAGCAGAAAACAAAATGAGAAAACGAGTCAAAGAGCCATAAAAACAGGCAGAATCTAACGCACAAAAGCAGCATTTTCTTTAATTTTAGCATAAAAATGCAGTTTCTAATATTCCTCATGTAGCGCAGGATTGTGGGCTTTTTATTTATTAGCTCAGTTGCACAAATTAATACTGTAAACCCAAAAAAATAGCATTGAATTTTGAAAAAAAAACAAACAAGTGTGATGCGCTAGAGTTTAAAACAACATAATAATATAGAAATACTCATAAAATCAACCATATTTACTGTTCAAACTATGATACATCCCATAATATAGATGCTCAAAGCTGGTTATAGAAAAAAATGAACATAAACCAGATTTAGTGTTTAGATTGTGACAAAACTGATGTGGTTGCAGTTCTTAAAAATTTATTGTGTAGAGTGCAGAGAGGAGATCGGGGCGGATGGACGGGTCAGCAAAACATTGGATAATAACATATTAGATCGATATATATGTGTCTGTTAATGTCCTATAACCTTAAAGTGTATCTGCATTTGTTTATTTAACTCTTAAAAACTCGTCTCTGTGCATCAGAGTCACATGTTTGGAAGGTTTTCCAATGCAAACGTGTAGCTAGTCTGCAGTTTCAAGGTATCGTCTGCTTATTTCACTCATGACATGACTTCCAGCGCATAAAAACACCATGTTGACATGCTAACAAGGTAAAACAACTTCATTTTCATGCCAATCTTCAACACAAAAGGTAGTTTTTGTGCCTAAACTGAACCAAATGAAGGTTGAAGGAGCTTTATTTCTTCTTATCAGCTGCACAAACTACTTAAATGATCATTGAAGTTGGGGGATTTGTTGACTTTACCACATACTGCTTGGTGACCCGCCTGGTTCGGACAATTTTCCAGCTAACAACTGAATTAGTAGAACATTTTAAAGCAGGAAACGAGTTACTAAGCTTGTTGACGCTAGGATAAAGTGGCTATCTGGTCTCAAAAAGGCTATACGTGCTCAAAAACTAGATTTAGTGTTTAGATTGTGACTCCTTGAGTGGATCTAAAACTGATCTGGGTTCAGTTTTTACCAGAACTCTAATGTGTTTTTCATCCCTGAACATGTCATGTGTCTGTCTGCTGTACTGATGAAGTTACGAGGCTCAGAGATGGTGGAAGAAGCCCCAATTCAAGAAACTATAATTTGAATGTATGTAATCGCTGCAGTAGCACAACAGAAAGGCAATAAAAGGACACAGGACCCCTCTGTGATCCGAGTGTCGGCGGTTTGTCTTACGAAGGCGGGGTCCTTGTTGAGGCACGACTCGGTGAACTCCTTGAAGCTCTTGGAGAAATCCCCGGTCAGCGTCGGAGGAGGAGACTTGGGGATGTGGAAGAGGACTCGCATCGGGTGCATGTCGGAGTTCGGAGGCTCCCCCTTGGCGAGTTCGATGGCTGTGATGCCCAGAGACCAGATGTCGGCCTGGAAGGGAAACAAACAGATTTTAGACATTTAAATCAAACATCTTTAACAAGCTTTTTCTAGAGGTAAAGGTTAATTATGATACAGTCAATTAAAAAGCTTGGGTTCAAATCCTGGGTTGATCCATCTCAAATCATTTTTTTAGAACAAATTTCTGCTCAAGCATCTGTTTTGCCTGTTTTTTTAAAAATATGGATATTTATAAAGACATATGTGAAATTTCAGATTGACATATCAAACATTTTCTACAATAAACCGTTTAAAAACTGCAAATCGACCCACTTCTGACATGTTTTTTCTCACGTTGAAACTAGAGGAACCAAAACAATCGTCTACAACGGACATCGTTCCACATGCTGGTAGAACTCCTTTTACCACAAACATGACTAAAGTGGTAGAAAGCTAGAGACCTCTGATTGGAGGTCATTAACCACCACGGAAGTCTTTGTCATGGTGCCCGTTGCTAGCGAAACTCCCACAATGCTCTCTGCTTGCCAAGAAGTAATAGCTTCAACTGATAATTGCTTGTACATAGTCCTGAGATGATCCAATCTATGCAAGTGATTCAGTTAATTGTCTTTTGTCATCACGTTTGTGCAGATTTAATCAGTGCACCATCCTGCTTTGGCTTTACAAAATAATGAATGTGATTAATTGAGTAAAAAACTCGGCACCACTGTGACTGAATCAGTTTGAATGCTTCATATTTTCAACACCACGTGGGGCCTTAAAAGCAGCCTTTGCTCTTCGTTGCACTTTTTTTTCCAAACCAAAATCACTTAAAAGTTCACAAAAAAGCCTGAAAACACTTTAAATGTTTTGTTTTGTCTGAACTAACAATCCAAACCTCAAAAACATTCAACAGAAAAGCAGCAAATCCTCCCGAACCACAAAAAGTTTGGACATTTTCCCTCAAGAAAAGACATTAAACAATTAATTATTGATTATCCTTCTGTTAATTAACTTACTATTACATGCTAAAAAGTTCCTCAGCTATTTCACAAACAAACACAGTCGGGCGTTTGGACCAAAGTTAGATGTCTGACTTCTTGTTTGCTCGACCCCCGCCGACCATCTGTCAAACTGGTTGGATGTCGCCTCTTCTCAGCTTCTCCGGCGTTCATGTGTCGCCGAGCTAAAGACCAGACGTTAGCTATCAGACACCCGGCTGCAGCCGCTCAGGTCGCGTTACCATTACACACCCACCATATGGCGGCAACACTAACACACGACCCCACCAGAACCTCGAGTGGTGCAAACTTTACACGACCAGAACAAAAAGAACTTCACACGTCATCCTGTAACACATGGGTTTAGTGTGTCGGGGGTCTGAAAGCCTCATAAACCCCCAATAAGACCACAAACAGGAAGCTGTCCTCTTCTGTTGCTTCTCAGCATTGAATCCTGGTGGATTAAATTTGGCTTTTTAGACAAGAACTAAGAAAAAAGACTCTTTAATATCAAAGTGAAGCAGGTTTCAGCAGAGAAATGTCAATTAAATAAAAATATAAAACATGTGATTGATCACGATTCAATGTTATTGGAGCAGTTTGATTTTTTTGTCACATGAATGTGTAGATTTGAAACACTGCTAGTTAGGAGTGTAACGGTACACCAAACTGAACCGAACCGTTTGGTACAGGCACTTTCGGTTCGGTACAGAGGTGTACCATGGTACGAACATTCCTCGAACCTCGTAGTGCCCACAGTTGTGTTGGACCTTCTCCGTCTCACAGTTAAACAGTATTGTGGAACTAAAATCAAGTAGGAGTTTCCAGGGGAACACAGGATGTGACGGACCGTTTTTTCTCCTGCCGGTGCTTCTGTGACGTATGGCTAATGCTAATGGGATGGCTAATGCTAACAGGAAGACGCTCCGCCGTGGTTAAAACCACCCGTCTGGGATCACTTGGGTTTCCTGGTAAAGTATGAAAAAGAAGTAAAACAAGTGGACCAGACCAAAGCTGTAAGGAGCTCCAAACGTGGAGAAAGTATGGTGTTTATTATTGGTCATAACTCTGGTTTTACTTGGCCGATCAACACAATTCAAAGACTGGTAGATAGTTAGAAATCCACACTTTGGACACAAGTTGAAACAGAGACTCAGCGAGGCGTCTTGATGCTACGTCATCTTAAATCAGTCATGTCATTTTGACACGCCGGCGCATCCGTCGACTCCAGAGGGATCCATTCGAACCATGACTTCTGCACCGAAACGTGATTTTTGTGTACCGTTACACCCCTACCGCTAGTGTACAATCATGTTAACAGCAGCAATAATGATCCATAAATTCCACTATAGGAGAGATGTTGGTGTTTTATATAACTGGATGTAAAGGATACGTCCACACATCTGCATCGACTGGCCAGAAAAGCAAATCTGAAAATGTCCGTAGATGGACATCGGCAACTATCCAACATCTGGCATCTGCAAGTTATGATGTTAACGAGATGCTTATGTACTTTTAGACATAGTCAGGTGGTTGTTTCTGTCACTTTTAAGCATTTTAAACTTTGCATGGCTCCATTAAATATACTGAAGTTACTGTAGATAAAGAATCAGTTCATTTTATATGGACTGATCAATTTAAGAAGTAGAAAACACAGAATTTTGATGTTTTTTTCAAGTAGAAAAAAATTCTCATGTGAGTAAATGATCAAAAATAGTTGCAGATTAATTTAACAGTTGATCAGGAATCAATTAATTCATGACTGCAGTGCTTTCCTACAGTCAAATGAAGCCGCAACGTCAAATAAACCTTCAATAAAGATACTTCTGCTTTTGGAATTCGGATGAAATAAGTTCACAGATGAGTGTTTTTAATGTGACGTACTTCTTCTCCAGTTTAGACGTTTCATCCCACAGTGGTGACGTGAATTAAAACTAGAAAACTAAAACTCCAGAGCAGATCATTAACTAACAGGACTGCTAGAGTTTCTGCAGAGTCCTGGGTGTTTTTGTGTTCGGATTGATGGTACAAACAACATTTAGCGACTGAAGCCTGCAGACGAGGCGTCAAACAAACGGCAGTCGTTTCTACGTTGTTCTCAGGTTACGTTTACGTAACTGTTGGTTTCTGCAAACCGTCTCCGCTGTTTCAACAAGCCACACTTTGTCTTCCTTCCCTTTACAAAACCAAAAACCTCCAACACGTTGCTCCACCTGCCTCCTCATGTAAGGACTTCGAACGCTCCATCTAATTTGGCCTTTTCACAGGTTACATGATTAATACAATCATCAACAGTGAAACAGATTAAAGATACCTGCAGGCTGAAACCAGCGGGGTTGAAATTTACAAAACTTGTCTTGCAGAAATGTTATTTTCAGGTGTTAGCAGAGAACGTCCACTTTTATTTCCATAGTTATTTGATGCGTCTAACGCCAAAAGTCACAAAGGCCAACATCAGGGTTGTTCCTGCAGAAAATAACAAAGTCTTGACGTACAAAATGGTACAAATTACAAATAAAGCTTTGGAGTTTTATTGTTAACAAGTTTTGTAAAGTGGGGTTTCATTTTATTAAGTTTAATTGACATTTTTGTTCATTTCATGGCCAAAAACCTCCTCCTGACCTCCTCAGAATCAGCTGGTTCTTTATTTAAGAGTTTATTTAATGAAGCCATGCAGAGTTTTACCTTCATACTATGAATATTTTCAGTTACAGGCCCAAATTATGCACTTTTAATGGACTTCTTCAATCATTTCTGAGCCTCATCAGTACAGCAGACAGACCTGCTGAAAAACACATTAGAGTTCTGGTAAAAACTGAATCCAGATCAGTTTTAAATCCACTCCAGGTGTCACAGTCTAAATATTAAATCTGGGTTTTGTTTATTTCTTCTTAAACTAACTTTGAGCATCAATATTATGGGATGTATCATAGTTTCAATACCAAAACTGCAGCTTTTGAAGTGTTAAAATATGCCCAGATTCACGTCTAGAAGGAGATCCTGGTGGGTAAAAATGAGACCTTTCATTCGCTCTAACTTGTGCTGGTTGATTCTGTCCCAACATGAATCAAACCACATGAAGAGACAAACCCAACACGCCCTAATGGATCTGCCTCATGTCCAAAACACACCTCCTGCAGGCGAGTTAAAACAAAAGGCAGCGATCGGGTCTGCAGACGTCACCTCGTTACATAACTCCATAAAGGAGCTTTGTTGACTTTGTTATTCGGCATTAAAACCAGCCTTTGACTGCGGCAGGTGCAGCTAATAATCCTCTGAAAGATGTGCTGTGCCTGCAGACGACTGGCGTTTCTGTTTGGCTTTGTGTCAAATGCGCCAACAAAGAAGACGGCGAGGGAATCCCCCGCAAACCGAGCGACTGGAGGCTCATTATGAGGCCCGGAGCTTCAAATCAGAGCCGACAGTCAGCAGACGGATGCAAATAGAGCCGTGGAAATCATGCAAACGACCTCAAAGCCCAGCGCCACAACAAGTCCACGTGGATCCGGTCGCTACGGCAACACTGTTGTGTGAAAGCAGCAGGGGGAATCCCGGAGTCATAAAGCGTATTGACACACCTGAGGGGCTTCTAATGAGCGGATCTGAAGAACACACCGCCGACCTGAGGAACCGACCGAATCAGAGTCACCTGTTCGATCCAGCCTCGTAAACGACTGTGTGGGTGTTTGAGGCAACAGAAGAGGTTTTATAACTCAATCAGTTTCTGCTTTTTGGACACAAATAAAGAAGCATGCAGCATTGTTTTTGCAGAGCAGGCAGCTTATAATTAAAAAACTATGCCGTATCAAGTCCTTATTTCTCACCGATATTCAGATTTTTGACGAGTAAAGTGAATTTTATCAACCTAAAGACCCTCAATTAGACTTAGTTCTACACTTTTTGCAAACATTTGTTGCGTCGTTTTGATTTCAAATTAAAATTCTTGAAGTTTCTTGGACAAACAAAGCGACACATTTTAGAATAAAATATTCACAGGACATGCTAACGTGATGCTAAACTCTGATTTAGCTCACAGTAGCATCCGTTACTAGCATCAGAGGGCTCAGTTTGACCTAGAAAGTAATATCTTAAGCTACTATTGTGTTTGTTTCTTGCTGTGTTTGTAGTTATTGTGCAGAAAATTGGCTTTTAATTTCATTGTTTGGTAATTAGCTACCATTGTGTGTTTTCGATTCAAGTGAAAGAGATTTAAAGGGTGTACTTCTGGTTTTGAAAGGAAATAAAAAGACAATTTCAATATGTAGAGAACATTCTGCAGATTGAATATAAAGTAAGTGATAAGTGAGAAGGAGAAGGTCATGCATGTCAGAAAACGTAATGTGGATTCGCCGTTTAAAGCAGTCAATGTTGGCAAGGAGAGAGCATTGTGGGAGTTTAGCTAGCAAGGGGCACCATGACAAAGACTTCCGTGGAGGTTAATGACGTCCAACCCGACGTCATGGGTGAGCAGCAGAGGGCGCTGCAGCTGATTTCTGATTGCTGATGACGGCTGAGGAGGTTTTTGGCGTTTCTGTAGCAGAGAGCATTGTGGGGGCACCATGACAAAGACTTCTGTGGTGGTTAATGACCTCTGATAAGAGCTGGAGTCAACAAAGGCAATGAGTGACCGAGCTGCTGATACGGCAACTAAAGTGAATAATACTATAGGATGATGTTTGCTTCAATGAATTACTGATTGATAACAGTGCCGACTATCTTTTCAGGAAATGGTTCAAAATTGCGACCCTACATTCACCTCACTTCATGTTACAAGGCTAAAATGCAAGTTGTTACAAGACCATGATTGAATCTTAACATGTTTTTGAGGCCAAAGAGTCAGAAAGCACGACTGAACGTGGAGCGCGAACATCTGCAGCAGCAAACCTTGGAGTCGTAGGCCGACTGCTGGATGACCTCCGGCGCCATCCAGAACGGCGTTCCCACAAAGGTTTCCCTCTTGATCTGGGTGTCCGTCAGCTGACCGGCGACTCCGAAGTCGGCCAGTTTCACCTGACCGTGCTCCGACAGCAGGACGTTGGCAGCTGCAGAGAATCGACATCACCGTTAGAGATTCTGAGTCATCACCACTGAGCTCATCTGACACATACTTTACATTTATACTGCTAATAACTCACAAGTCAACTAGTTGTGCACCTTACAGCCTCTAGGTGGCGATTTTTAAGGTTATTAAATGATCTTCAAACTGGGATTCATCATATAATTAAGTAGCAGTTTGGTATCTCTGCTTGCGGCTAAGCTTCACCAGAAAGTCTGTGCTAGAAACTGGCAGACATTCATTAATCACACTGTAAAACTGAGCATTTTTAGTGCTTTTGTACAGATTTCCCCCATTTTGTTTAATTATAGACAATATCAAAATGTAGAAAGTGTTGATTTACATGCTGACTGTAAAAAAAATAAACAAAATATGCAAAAAGTGAATGTCTACAAATGGTAATTTATTCTTTTTCAGTGTAAAAATACAGATATTGAGCATTATTTCCACCAAATTTACAGTTTTTAACATGGTATTCTACAGATTATCCTACTTTCTCTGGCTTCTTTGCTGTCAGGATTTTCACAGATTTTAACAGTGCAGGAAGTGTTGCAATTAGAGACGGCACAGAAGGGAATTATGGGAAGTGTAGTGCTTTTGCAGGTTTATCCACACCAGATACTAAATGTCGTGATATATTAGAATCTTTAAGGATGTCTTCAAGGCATTTTTTAAAAGCCTGATCCTTTGGAAGAGCAAAGTTTGTGGCAGGATGCTAATTTTGAAAATGCAAAATTGAATAATTACTCAGTTATTACTAGGGCTGGTCCCGAATATTCGAGGATCTGAATATTTGTTCGTTGTGGTGGCGTTCGAATAATAATTTGATATTCGAGTATTCGTGCTCGCCGCCACTGCCAAGCGTTGCCGAGGCTGTAGTATGTCGCAGGGCGCCGCCAAATGCTGCCGAGCGCCGCCGAACGCTGCCAAGCGCCGCCAAACGCTGCCGAACGCTGCCGAGCGCCGCCGAACGCTGCCAAGCGCCGCCAAACGCTGCCAAGCGCTGCCGAACGCTGCCGAGCGCCGCCGAACGCTGCCAAGCGCCGCCGAACGCTGCCCAGCACAAACTGAATATTCAAATAGTTGCCAAATACTGGATCCGAATATCTGAAGCACAGATATTGCTACTCGGACCAGCCCTAGTTATTAGCAGCTTCATCAATCAATAAATCGATTGAACGACGTACAATCCTGTTGATCTTAAACAGTAGGGTTCTGGTGGAGGTCATCAAGTGCACCAGAGGTCGTTGTCATGGTGCCCGTTGCCAGCTAAAACCACACCCTCACCTTTGATGTCTCTGTGGATCTTCTTCTCAGAGTGCAGGTAGTCGAGCCCCTTCAGGATCTCCTTCAACATGGTGGCGATCTGGGACTCATCGAACGGACCCGCGCGCAGCTGCACACAAGCACACGCGTGTAAGAACACACACACAGGTGACGACACGCATCCAAAAGCACTGCGGTCGCCGGAGGCTGCATGAACACGCCCAGTTCATTTAATTCAAGACAAGACTCAACATGAGAAATCAAACTAGCAAAGACACAACAGCAACACTGGGAGATGTTCTTATTGATTTTATTTTCACCACAGAGCCTCAGACTTCTTCAGAAAGCTTGTATAAACGTGCATAATAGTGAAAATCCACCATATGAAGCAGAATTATACAGCATTAAAGAAAAAACTGAGACAGAATCCTGCTAAACCTTGTAAAAATCAACATTAAATGGTCAGATTTAACGCTTCATATGCAAGAAATTACACAAGAGGCTGCGCACAGGTGGTCAAACCTGCTCAGTTTAATGCATGACAAGACACGCCATAAGAATTACTAGGATTTATTTAGATTTAAATCTGTCTTTAAGTTTTTCACATGGATTTCTAACTTTTTTTTGTTATTTTTCCTGAACTGCAGCTTTGTGAATTTACAAATTTCCTCACATGGCACAATCTAGTCCAGATATTCTGATTAAATTTAGATTTTTTTAACATTTTAATGTAATTTTTGTGCTTGTTTTTGGACACAAATCTGCATTATTGTGAGTAAAAATCCACTAAATGAAGCAGAATTATGCAGTTATACAGAAGAAATGAAGCTAAATCCCATTTAACCCTGTGTAAAGTAATATTAAGTGATAAAACCCTCTTTAAGGTTCAACTCTTTCAACAAGTTCTGGGCAAATGAAGCAGACATTGCACATAATTACTGCTCACTGCCTTATTATCCGAGTACGTACCCTTATGATACAGTTAGCATTGGATCAATAAATCCAGTTAAAATGCGATTTAAGACTCACCAAGTCGAGCGCAGATCCTCCGCCGAGATACTCCATGATGATCCACAGTTTGCTGCCCTGAAGGACGAAGAATCAGTTTAATAAAGAGACGGGAAACGAAAATACGCCGCACTAAACCGCCTCAAACCCACGAGGAACAAGCGCTTCTCCTACATTTCCCATCAGCCCCTTTACTTCCTGAGTAATTCTACAAGACGAATTCTGGCTCGTCCGGATGGAAACCTCCGCCTCACCTTCAGGTAGGAGCCGTAGTATTTGGTGATGTAAGGACTGTCGCACTGGCTGAGCACCGTGATCTCCTGCTGGATGTCCTCGATCTCATCCTCGGCCTCCTCCAGGTCGATCGTCTTTATGGCGACGACGCTCTGGGTGCGATTATCGATGCCTTTGAACACCTGCGAGAGAAAAAAGAAGCGGGTGAAGAGGAAAGACTTCGACTGCAGCTTCTGCAAATAGAGTAAAAACACTAAAAACCAAACAGGGTTCGTAGTAAAATGTGAAAAATGAGACCCACCTCTCCAAAAGAGCCCTTCCCAATACGATCCAACTTTGTGAACAACTCTTCTGGATCGATCTGGGTACTCTGAGGAGGGAAGAAAAGACTTATTGAGACGATATATTTACACTTAAAATGTAATTAACTTAAAAAATTAACATCAAATTGAGTCAGAAATCTGTTTATACCTGCTATATTATGGTATAATTATGGATATGTGTATTGCATAAAGGGGGAAAAAATATGCGTAAAATGTATATATAAATAAATTATAACCATAAATTAACTATAAATGGACATTTTTGAATATTTCAATTGAACATTTCAATATAAATCAACCACCTTTATAATGTAAATGAAAACAGTGTCACAATATAAATGTATGAATCAGCCATAACATTAAAACCACCTGCCCTGGACTGCTGATGTCCCCCTTTCTGAAACATCAAGGCCGCGACTAATTTTCCTAACCGACAGTCAGCCTCTTTACCAATCAATAATCAATTAATCGTTAAAACAAAGAGGTTCATGAAGCCGTTTGTACCCACAGACTCTTACGTTGACTGTGAATCTACTTCACTGGTGCGCTAATCCACGTTTCCAACACAAGAAAACCGACTAGAGGTCATTAACCACCACAGAAGACTCTGTCACGGTGCCCGTTGCTGGCTAAACTCCCACAATGCTCTCTGCTACAGAAACAACGAAACCTCCTGAGCCATCCGCGGCAATCAAAAACAAGCAGCAGCCTCTTCTGCTGCACACCCATGACATTAGGCTGGAGGTCATTAACCACCACAGAAGGCTTTGTCATGGTGCCCGTTGCTAGCTAAACCCCCACAATGCTCTCTGGCTGTAGTCTGAGTGACGCATCCTCTGGTCTGGTCTGGCTCCATCTGGTGGAACAACCAGGTACTACAGCTAATCTGACATGCATGACCTTCTTCTTTTCCCCTGTCGGTTAATATATTTTTAGTCGGTTAAATCATTAGCAGCAATTAACGATTAGTTATCAACATCCCTAATCTAAACATTCTGTGTAGTATTGTATATAACATGGTACGCTATTATTTAACGAAAATTTGAATTTATTAGTATTAGTATTTTTACGTAAATATCTATAGTTATGTTATGTAATCTAATTTGTATTCTGTACGTCTTATTTATAAATACTGCTGATGTAGACCTGAATGTTTTCATATTACTATTTTGTTAATAAAGAAAACAAACACACCTTCTACACATCACATATCTGCACATCTGAAAGCTACACAGGGTTTAATGTATTTTTATTCATATTCTACTGTTCTTGTCTCGTATCATGCAACATATGAGCCTCCCGGTGAGAGATCAGTGAAGTTTATCTTATCCGAAAAGAAAATAAAACCTGAATTACGGCATCAACAGACTCAAGAAGGCCTCATGAAAGCAGCAGCAAGGTTTCCGTCACATTCCCTGAAACTTCGACTTGTTTCCTCACTCGAGGCTTTGCGACACCACGGCCATGTTGTCACCACACACACACACACACACACACACACACACACACAAACGAAGCCATAAAACGCAGAAGGAAACACGACAGTTAAAGATAACAGGAACTGAACACACACACGCTGAACTTATCTCTGAGGACTCGCTTCCTAAACACCAACAGCGCCGAAGCCCAAAACGGGCCAACAGCCACTTTAAAGAGTTAATAAATGAGTTTTACTGTCGCTTTCACAGTTTCTGCCTTTACAGCAGCAGGATAGTGTTTAAATTACACCACCCACATGGTCCTGGCTTCACAGGAAAACCCAGTAGTGACACGTTGAATGTGACAGACGGTGCGTTTTTAGGCTTCGCTTGCTGTTAAAGTTGGCAGCAGATTGAAAACCTGTGCGTCTAAATCCGTGAGTGAGCTTTAAACCTGCAGCTCAGTTCTTTAATTCCTCTTTAAATACAGGTCGACCTGCTCCTCTGGGAGAAGAACCGACCTCAACGCTCCCACCTCCGTGCTTTACTGACGTCCAGCTGAATTTAAACTTGAATAAAGTTTCCGTTTCATCCTCTGAGCGTAGAAATATTCTGTCCTATAACTCTGTTTTCTTAATCACACTGTAAAAGAAAAAAAATCCACAAAAACCTGAAAATCTGGAATATTTTTGTGTTCAAAAACTGTGAAAACAAGACAAAAATAACGACAAATATCTGTAAAATAATTATAGATTTATTAGCTGATTTAAATAAGCAGTGAATTTTATAGTCACACATTGAACAATGAAAATATGGATATTTTTTTTTATCCTCTGTGCTTTTAATAGATATTATCTTTAATTTGATTTCGTAATATACATCATTTTAATAACATTTTTAATAGCATCTGTAAAGTAATATATTTTTTAAATTTGTATGATTTAAATAAAATAAAGAATTTGCATAATTTTACAATCAAATGTTAAAGAGAATATTTAAAATTGATTAAAAATATATATATTTTTCCAGTTTTGGCCTGTTTTTTTTTTATTAATGCATAAATTAATATTTTATTCAGTGATTTTCTGTAATTTACTTAAACAGGATAAATATGTAAAATTAAAAACAGCAAATATCTGTAAAATACCTTGTTTTTAATTTATTTATTTAACTATTTTTTTAAAAAAGGTTAAATTTTACAGTCCATTGTTGTCAAAGAAGCAATTACCTTTTGCATAATAATAATAACTTTATTTAATAATCCATAAAAATATGGTTATTGGATGTGGGCATTATTTACAGTTATGGTCTTTATTTTGTTTTTTTATTTTTTTAAATAAAAAATAAATAATAAAATAACAATAAAATAAATAATAAATTATTTAACGTTCAAATATTTGTAGAAAAACAGATTTGTTTTTAGAATTAACATAAATTAATACTTTTTCTAGATATCGTCTGTAATTTAACAAAACAAGGAAAATCAGTAAAGTACCTGTTAAAAATGACGTAACATTTTTCTTTTTTAAAAACAAAATAATATTATTTTTGCTGATTTAAATACATTAAAAAATTACATAATTTTACAATCTCACGTAAAAAAAATAAATGACTTTTTTGTTTTTTAAATTAACATGTAAATTAATATTTTTATTGCTGTGATTTTCTATAAATCATCAACACAGGATAAATATGTAAAAAAATATCACTTATCAGTTATTAATGTATTTATCTTTTATTTTTATTTTATTTTATTTTTGATGTGGGCATTATTTTCAATCATGGTCTTTGAGGTTAACTGTGTAAAATTAATACTGTTTTCTGTGATTTTACTAGATACTGTCTTTAATTTAACTAAACAGAGAAAAGGTTTGAAATAACGTTTAATATGCGTCATTTTTTATGTTATTTTTTATTAAATTCTTTTTGTAAAACAATGATGAATAATGAGGACATTATTCTCAGTTCTGGCCTGTTTTTTTTCATCGTTAACATGTAAATTAATCCTTTCTTTCTGTGAATTTTCTCGTCATTATCTGTACTTTAACTAAACAGAAGCAGACTTTTTAAAGTGCGTATTTATAATATAATTCTCAATTGCGCCGGCCAGCCTTCGACCCTCCAGGCCTTCTGGAGGGACGTTTTCTGAGCTCCACCTCAGACGTCCGGCGATGCTCGGCTCGTCCCGTGGACTAAAAACAGACCAGAAGAAGCCACAGAGCCGCCACACCCAGTCGGCAAATACTGTGGTCTGACGGCTGTGTCGGGCCGCTGCAGAGGAGAAGGCTCTGAAAACATCCAGACTGACGAGCCGCTTCGACGTCATAAAACTTTACAGGGTCTGAGCTTTGAAATGAAGCTTTGAACTTGACTCAGAAACACTGCAAACAATTACAACGTGCACGTTACAGCAGCCGCCTCAAGCTAAACGGCAATTAACTTTCACTTAAATGGGATTTTAGATGCACGTTCAGAACAGCAGATCTCTAAATTCTTATTTTTCCTTCCCAGACAAACACAGACTGATTATCTGGTGTTAATGAGAAGCTGCAGCAGCGATCCTCCTTCAACAGCAGCGGCTAAAAGCTAAACATTAACCTGAAATACTGTTTTCATTTCTGCGTGAATCAAACGGCAGCGGCGGGGGAAGCCCCGACGCCTCTTATCGCTCCTTCACTGGCATCTAAACAGCTGCTTTCTGCACTTCCTCACCGGCTCGAGGTGATTTATGAAGCCGACGATCACATTTCACCTGAATCAACCCTCAGAATAAGAATATAAAAGCATATATTAAGGCTTTAGCAGCAAAACTACACAACAAGGAGGCAGATGAATGTTTGATTGATGCTGCTTTGCTTTAATAAACCGGTTTTGTAATCATATTTGATCATTTAAGAAGCTGCAATCACAGGATTTAGACAGCTTTTATTAAAAATAATCAACCAAAGTACTCAGATTTACACGTCTTCACCTGATAATCTCATTATTTCCTGCACTTTTGCTCCAAAACATGAGCAAAAACTCAACATTTGCAGCCGAAGGTCCAGGTTTTACAAACATATTGATGCAAAATTACAGTTTACTTGCTGCAAATGCATAAAAAGAGCCCAATAAACAGGAAACTGCCTCTCGTTTATTCAGCTTTACTGTGAAGATGCTGAGCCTGCAGCTGTGCGATTTGAGGAAACGTAAAGCTTCCATGACCTGCTTTGGACTGTGGAGTCGTCAGCAGGGGGCGCCGTGGAGCTACGACGCTGCAATTAACAGAGCAGAAGAAGAAGGCGCTGCTTTTTCCCCCCAGCTGCTTAATAAAAAGCCTCAAAGAAGAAGAAACAAACCAAACATTTGCAGGAGGAAACGAACTAAACCTCAGTTTTATTTTGTTGTTTTTTTATTTGAACGTTTCCTGACTCGATGTTTCAAAAACGGGTCGAGTGAAAGTCGGCGGCGTCGCTCGGCTCAGGAGGGATCAGGTTCTGAGTTTACACTGCAAACACCGACGGACGCAAACTAGAAAGACTCTGACCTTCAACAGCGAGAGGAGAAAGTTAAACATTCATCAAGGAGGAAAGCTGGAAAGTGAATCAACAAGTCTGGAAATGCTCTTTTTCTCCATTTATCACCTTAAACTTGCTGCAGTGAAGCTTTTTTCCTTGACTTTGGTTGTTTTTTAAGGTGAAACTACTTCATTTTAAAGAAAACTGAACTGCGACCTTGAGGATAAAGTGGAAATATGGATTTAATCGACATTTAAATTAAAGATTTTCCAAAGCTCTTGCATGAAAACATGCTTTTAGGTCGTCATTCTCATCTGTTGACTGCAGATTAATGGGGAAAAATGACACTAAACCAACTTAAAATCGCATTAAAGGCTGCGAAATCAGAAGAGGTCTGAACGTTCTGGAGCAGATTGGACGTAGAAGTCGTTCTGGTTTGAAGTGTTTCCTCAGAATAACAGCAGCAGCACATTAAAATAACAAAGAGGAACTCGTCTGGTCCTGCATGACTGAGCTGAACGCAGCTGCAGAAACTCTCAGCGGCACAGAAATCACAGTTTTTAAGATCAAATCTCCAACAAGGGCAGGAAAACTCTGACGCCACGTTGATTAAACGATCGATCGGTTAATAGGAAATCAATGAGCGGCTGTTTAAAGGGTCATTTCTCAGGAAAAAACACCAAAGAGATGCTGCTGCTTGCAAAAAACTACACTTATTCTTATTTACATGACGTGGTTTAAAAGAAAATTATGAAAATGGATTCCAAGAGTGTCAGAAGAAACACTGGAGCGTTCAAAATATGTAAAAACTGGGAAAATAACAGCAAATATCTGTAAAATTACCTTTTTTGTCGATTTAAATACAGAAAAATTTAAACGTTGTTTGTAGAAATACAAATATTTAAAGTGGAAAATCAAACTAGAGCCTGTTTTTGTACAGTTAAATTATTACTTTCTGTGATTTTAATAATATTATAAAATATTATCTGTAATTTAACAAAAAATAAATTAAAAACTACTTTTAAATCCTTCATATACACAATATTTCTTTTAAATGGTGAAATATCTGTAAAATATCTGTATTTTTCTGAATTAAATACAGAAATTAAGAGTAATTTAATATTAAAATATTTTTCTTAAAATACAGATTTGTTTTAAAATTAACATAAATTTAAATTATTTTTCTGTGATTTTGTTAAATATTATCTGTAATTTAACAAAACAGGAAAAATCTTGAAAAATTACTTCAGAGAAGGTATTAACCATTTTCATTTCTCCATCCTTAATACACATAATTATTATATTATTTATAGTATTATTTCACATATTGGCAAATATTTGGGGAAAAAAGTAATAATGCTATTTTCTGCTCAATAAAATATGGTAAATATAGTCAAATATTGTAAAAGAATTAATTATTATTTGTAAAAAATAAAGGTATTATTTACAGATAGTTTTACCTGTTTTATTTTTTAAAAGTTAACTAGTAAATTAAAACATTTTAATGTGATTTTAATAGATGTTAGCTGTAATTTAACAAAACAGGAAACACAACTTTAGAACCATTTTCCCATCCTTAATATACAGAAGTTTATTTCACATAATATTTGTAAAATAACGCTATTTTTGACAATTTTCTGGTTAAATTATGGTAAAAATAGTGTCATTTTTCAGTCAAATATTTGTAAAAATATAGATTTTTGATGTGGTGATTATTATTTACATATTTTTAGCTTGTTTTTTACAGTTACCAGATATTAGCTGACATTGAACAAAACAGAAATGATCTTAAAAACAACTGTAAAAAGTATTTTTTCACCCTTAATACACATAATCTTTATTCCACATAACGGCAAATATTTGTACAACAACGCTATACTTTTTATTTATTTTATTTTGTTATTATTTCATTTATATATTTTTATTTTTGTCAAACATTGTAAAGTAATTAATTACCATTTGTAAAAATATATAGATTTTTTATGTGGTCATTATTTGCTTATTTTACCCTTTCTTTGTAAAGTTAATTCATAAAATAAAACATTTTTATGTGATTTTACTGGATATTAGCTGTAATTTAACAAAGCAGGAAAAGTCAGCAAAACAGGAGAAATATTAAACATTTTTCAGTCCTTAATAAACATTTTTATTCTTGCATGTAATGGAAAATATCTGTAAAATAACTGTAACTTTTGCGAGTAAAAATGCAATTTTAAAATAAAAAATATCTATTTAAATAAATAAATATTTGTGATGTTGATATTATTGAAAAACTTTGGCCTGTGCTTGTAAAGTTAACTAGTAAATTAAAATAATTCTGTGATTTTTCTAAATGTTACCTGTAATATAACAAAACTGGGAAAGTCTGTCGAATAATAGAAAAAATGTAAAAAAAAAATATTATTAGTTAATTTAAAAAAAACAGCTTTATATCTGATCTTGCACACAGGATGACTAAATCCTCCAGGTGTGGCGGTAAACAGACGCACACCTGAGTTTAACAGCAGCTGAACGCTGAAAGAAGATGGATTCAGGTCGGAGCAGCGAAGACAGAATCAGACTTCAGAGGTCAGTGAACTCAACACGGAGCAGAGAGTTGGCCGAGGCTCTGGAAACTCTGCATGTTTTCACTCACGAGTGGAGGCCAAACATCCAACAACAGGGCCGAGTGTGTGTGTGTGTGTTGGAGGTCGGAGGTCACAGCTGCTAAAGGAGGAAGCAGAAACACAAACTGACCTCCGCAGCGTCGCTTCATGTGAAAACCTCGGCCCCCGCTAAAACCCACGTGTTGAATCGTCCCGCGTGAGAACGTTTTATTTATCCTGGCGCCGATAAAAGAAACCTGACTGTCGACGCCGAGCTCAGAGTGTTAAAAATACATTTCCTACAAAAGTATTCTCAGAAAAGAAGCCACGTTTCTCAGATATTAACCGTCTGAACCCCCAAAACCTGCCAGGTGGACTAAAAGACATGTTATGTTGCAAAAATCAGCAAAATTACCCCATTTATCAGAACCAGAAACGGAAAAAACTGAAAAATTCATCACATTCTCATCTCTCCAACAGTCCTTGAACTAACCATGTGTGACAAGGAGCTCGGTCAGGAAAATTAATAAAAAATAAATAAATCCAGAAAATCATAATATTTCATTAAAATGACCTCATTCTACGTGCCTCATTTAGAAATTAGCCAAAAATTAAATATGTCTATAAACCACGATCTGTAAAAAACTAAAAATTCTGCAGCCCTCAGTGAAACCAGGAAGCCATCCGTGACTCAGCTGCGAGCAACAGCCATGACAAAAAAAAGACAAAAATTCAGAGTTTACAGCTGAACTGCAGGCCGTGTAATAAAAACAATAGCATGAAGACAACATGGAAGCAGCTTGTAGCTTCACACATATAACACCAACATCTAGACCCTATGAACACCAACATCTAGACCCCTATGAACACCAACATCTAGACCCCTATGAACACCAACATCTAGACCCCTATGAACACCAACATCTAGACCCTATGAACACCAACATCTAGACCCCTATGAACACCAACATCTAGACCCTATGAACACCAACATCTAGACCCCTATGAACACCAACATCTAGACCCCTATGAACACCAACATCTAGACCCTATGAACACCAACATCTAGACCCCTATGAACACCAACATCTAGACCCTATGAACACCAACATCTAGACCCCTATGAACACCAACATCTAGACCCCTGTGAACACCAACATCTAGACCCCTATGAACACCAACATCTAGACCCCTGTGAACACCAACATCTAGACCCCTATGAACACCAACATCTAGACCCCTGTGAACACCAACATCTAGACCCCTATGAACACCAACATCTAGACCCCTATGAACACCAACATCTAGACCCCTATGAACACCAACATCTAGACCCCTATGAACACCAACATCTAGACCCCTGTGAACATCAGTTTTAGTTTCCTACCAATGAGTCAACATTTAGTCTAAATATCTAAAAACTGGAACCTTGTCTTGTCAAACTTTTCACACATCAGATTCTACTGATGTTAGAGCCTCAACAGTTGGAGAAATGTGGACCAGAGACTATATTTTAGTAGGAAACATGGATCCATCCACATATAGACACTTACAGGGACTTTCTGGGGACATAATACCATCGTCTGTTGAATATTTTGGGCCATAATACCAACCTTGATTGAAAACGTATGCTTTTTTCCATTTTAAGGAGCCAATGGGTATTTATTTATTGACATTTTGGACAATTTTTACTATATTTAGACAGGTTTTAAGTCATCATGGATAAGTTTTAAGTAATTTTGAACACATTTTGAGTCATTCTGGACAAGTTTTAAGATATTCTGGACAACTTTTACCCATTATGGACAAGTTTCAGGTAATCTTTTGACGAATGATGACTCATTTCGGGCCTGTTTCATGTCAAAATAGTAAAAAAAAATGGCCCTTGTCTTGTCAGATCAAATCCTACTGATGTTAGAGCCTCAACAGTTGGTGAAATGTTGACCAAAGACTGTATTTATAGTAGGAAACATGGATCCATCCATATATAGACACTTACAGGAACTTTCTGGGGACACAACACCATTCGGGATTGAAGATTTTGTGCTTACTGTGGTAAAGAATGCAAAGATTCCAGGTCAAAGTTTTGCCAAAACATTGACAGAACTTAGTTTTTGGCTCCAGTCAACACACACCAGAATCCTGTCTGAACCGACCCATAAATGAAACAACACATTTTCAAGAAACCAAGTTAAACTGAACTATTTTTCCAACAGCTACACTCAAAACTACAGATTCCTTTAATTAGTGCTTTATCTGTCGACTATTTCTTAATTAATTAACTGAAAAAAACACACTGAAACCAAGAAAAACAGCTAAATGGCCACAATAAAGAAGCTCAAGCTCGACTAACACGATGAATCGACTCATTGTTCCACCTCCAGTTCTAACTGCGATGTTGTAAAATGAGTGAAACCGGGGGCTTCGGCTCCAACCTGAGCTGCCAGCTGTGACGAGAACGCTGGCGGCGTCACGTGGCTTCTGTTTACACGTCCCGGAGTCGGAAAATGTGAATGTAAACCGAGCGAACGCATCGGCAGAGGAGTGTAAAAATGCCGAGCTGTGATTCACAGAAACACTGAGTCAGACGGCAGAAAGAAGAGTCAGAGCCGCCGCCAGCTTCTCACCCAGAAACACTTTCAGCCTGTAATTAGAGGGAGGTGGGAGGGAGGAGGAGGAGGAGGAGGAGGAGAAGAACAACAAGAGGAAGAAGAACAAGAAGAGGAAGAAGAACAACAACAACAACAACAAAAAGGAAGAACAACAAGAAGAACAACAAGAGGAGGAAGAACAAGAAGAACAAGAAGAAGAAGAAAACAACAACAACAACAACAACAACAACGAAAAGAGGAAGAACAAGAAGTAAAAGAACAACAACATCAAGAAGAGGAAGAACAAGAATAAGAAAAAGAAGAAGAAAAACAACAACAACAACAACAACAACAACAACAACAAAAGGAAGAAGAAGAACAACAACAACAACAAGAGGATGAAGAAGAAGAAGAAGAAAAAGAACAACAACAACAACAACAAGGAGGAGAAGAACAAGAAGAAGAAGACGAACAACAACAAGAAAAACAACAACAAGAGGAAGAAGAACAACAACAAGACGAAGAAGAACAAGAAGAAGAACAAGAAGAAGAAGAAAACAACAACAACAACAACAACAACGAAAAGAGGAAGAACAAGAAGTAAAAGAAGAACAACAACATCAAGAAGAGGGACAACAAGAAGAAGAAAAAGAAGAAGAAAAACAACAACAACAACAACAAAAGGAAGAAGAAGAAGAACAACAACAACAAGAGGAAGAAGAAGAAGAAGAAGAAAAAGAACAAGAACAACAACAACAAGGAGGAGAATAACAAGAAGAAGAAGAAGACGAACAACAACAAGAAAAACAAGAAGAGGAAGAAGAAGAAAACAAACAACAACAAGAAAAACAACAACAACAAGAAGAGGAAGAAGAACAACAACAACAAGAAAACAACAAGAAGAGGAAGAAGAAGAACAACAACAACAAGGAGGAGAAGAAAAAGAAGAAGAAGAAAAAGACAAACAATAACAAGAAAAACAACAACAGGAAGAAGAAGAACAACAACATCAACAAGAAAACAACAAGAGGAAGAAGAAGAAGAACAACAACAACAAGAGGAAGAAGAAGAAAAAGCAGAAACACACTGAAAACCTGACAGCAAGAAACAACACTGTTAAAAATGGTGAAAACATCAGGACCATGATGACATTTACAGCCAATTAAATACTGTAAAACTGTAAAAAAAAACTACTAATTGATAGCTTTAAAGTCCAGACTTTTGAGGTGGACATTATTTACTGTTTGTTTTTGGTAAATTAACATATTTTTTTTGTGATTCTACTAGTTACGATCTGTAATTTAGCAAAACAAAATACGTATTTGTTCTTTCAAACATCTTTAAAACATCATTGATTTTTTGCTGATTTCATGCAGTAAAAATAGTTAAAAGAACAAATTGCTATTTATCTAAATACAGATTTTTGATGTGGATGTTATTTTTTTACAGTTAACATGTAAATTAAGACATTTTTCTGTTATTTTTTTTTAAAGATTATCTATAATTAAACAAATAAATGTGTTCACTCCTTTAAATAACAGCAAATATCTAGACAATATTGATATTTTTAGTTGATTTACTATTTTAATTCGACAGTCAACGTGTAATTTAATATTTGTCAGTGATTTTAGTCGACATTATCTGTAATTTAACAAAACACAGAAAAATCTACAAAATAAGAATGAAATTTTTCATTTTTCTTTACTGTTTTCCAATCCTTGATATACATATTTTATAAATATGTATAAATATATTTTTGGACGGTACTTTAATTTACATTTTTGACCCATTTTTTGCAGTTAATATGTAAATCAATAGTTTATTCTGTGACATGAGTAGTTATCTGTAATTTAACAAAACAGGGAAAAACTGTAAAATAAGAATTTAAAAGCAATTTTCTATTTTCCAATCCTTAATATACTTATTTTTCCTCACAAATAACAGCAAATATTTGTAAAATAATAGTATTTACTGCTTATTATAATACAGTCAAACGTTAAAGAGTGAAATACCAGTTATGAAAACACAGATTTTTGATTTTACATTTACATTTTTGGCCTATTTTTACCAGTTAAAATGCAAATTAATACTTTATTCTGTGATATTACCACTTATTAGTAATTTAAATAAAGAGAACAGTAAATTCACGGTGAAAAACTGTTAAAATTTTAATCTTTTCACAGCTCTTTAAGGGCTGTATGTTAATTCAAACCATCACAGGACAGTAAAAGTCTCCGCTGACCTCCAGGAGACCAAAAGTAAAACTAAACCGGCATCAATAAAACGGGTTTCTGTGTACGTGAGCAGGAAACTCTTATGAAGGGTTTCCCACAAGGCTGCCAGCTCAGCCAGCCATAAAAATCCAATCACCCTGCATCGATCAGCTGTAAAAGACATGCAGTCATCGGATGTTATCAGCTGGGTCACTACTGTGCTGGATATGACTGGAAATGAGGCCAGCGCCCACTTCTGCACCATCACCGTCATTTAGCTGGAACTGTTCTCCTGAGAGAGTCTTATCTAGAACACATCGGCTCTGGTCGGAGGTCATTAACCACCACAGAGGTCTTTGTCATGGTGCCCGCTGACAATCTTATCTGTTTGAATTCTTGGAAATTTTTGTAATTCGCCTTTTTCAAATAGAAAAATAAACCCATGAAGCCATTTTCAGGATCCAGTACCTCCAGAAATTAAACTCCCACAGCCATAAAATGTGGTGAGGACTCAGAGTAGCTTCCATCAGATCAGAATGACTGAATGGATCCAACAGAGGACGAGATTTTGGTTATTAGACCTTAAAAGTGGAAAGATTGTTGAAACAAAGCTGGTGTTGTGTCCCCAGAAAGCTCCTGTAAGTGTCTATAAATGGATGGATCCATATTTCCTACTAAAATACAGTCTTTGGTCCACATTTCTCCAACTGTTGAGGCTCTAACATCAGTAGAATCTGATGTGTGGAAAGTTTGACAAGACAAGGTTCCAGTTCCAGGTCCCAAAATGTCTCTTAATTGTCCTTAATTGCTTGAAACGTGTCCAAAATGCCAGAACAACCTGCAAAAAGATTCAAAAATGGTCAAAATTAAACCAAAAACTGGCTTAAAATGATTCAAAAATGTCCAAAATGACTGAAAATTGTTCAAAATTGCTCCAAACCTGCACAAAATTACTCCAAATTGTCCAAATTAACAAAAATGAATAATTATTTTCCACTGAAAATGGAAAAAAGGTGCAAAAATGTATAAATTATGCTGGTGTTGTGTCCCTATAAAGTTCCTGTAAGTGTCTATATATGGATGGATCCATATTTCCTACTATAAATACAGTCTTTAGTCCACATTTCTCCAACTGTTGAGGCTCTAACATCAGTAGAATCTGATGTGTGGAAAGTTTGACAAGACAAGGTTCCAGTTCCAGGTCCCAAAATGTCTCGTAATTGTCTTTAATTGCTTGAAACGTGTCCAAAATGTCAGAACATTTTGCAAAAAAAGATTCAAAGATGGTCAAAATTAAACCAAAAACTGGCTTAAAACGATTCAAAAATGTCCAAAATGTGGCCCAAAATGACTTAAAATTGTTCAAAATTGCTCCAAACCTGCCCAAAATTACTCAAAATGTATCTAAAATTACTCCAAATTGTCCAAATTAACAAATATAAATAATTACTTTCCACTGATAATGGAAAAAAGGCGCAAAAATGTATAAATTAGGCTGGTGTTGTGTCCTTGTAAAGTCCCTGTAAGTGTCTATAAATGGATGGATCCATGTTTCCTACTAAAATACAGTCTTTGGTCCACATTTCTCCAACTTTTGAGGCTCTAACATCAGTAGAATTTGATTTGACAAGACAAGGCTCCAGTTTTTAGATGTTTAGACTAAATGTTGAACATTTTGGCCTTTTTTTTTCCCATTTTCAAGGACCAGTAATTAAAAACGTGTCCTCTCATTTTCTGGAAGATTTTAACAACGCTCTTATTTTTGTCAGAGGAGCGAAACAGAACTAAAGGAAGAGTAAATACTGCCTTTAAACAAGACTGTACGTGAGCTACGGTGTTGCTCTTTGTCTGCTAAATGTGTTTGTCATATCAGCTTAAACGGCGATAGTTTATCTGTGAAGTTTAATGTTTGCTCAGTGACGGTAACGCTCAAGTCCTTCCAGCTTGTTTCGAGCGTTTAGCTCAGCGTCGTGTCGGTGTAGGAGTGAAAAATGAGCATAAATAAAGAGATAAACAGGTCAGAGATCACAGCTGTGCTCTTTGTACCTCAGTTTTTCCTCCTTATTATCAGCTGTTGGGAAACCGCAGTGCATGCTGGGTGATATCTGTGGCTTGTTGGCTCATGACCGATGCTGCACGCCGGATTTCACATCCTTTTTCAGGCCGCGTTACATAATGCGGCAGAGAAACAACACAGCCTTGATGTCATTTCGAAACCGCTCCATCATGACACAAGCTTCCCAGCTGACTCCCCGACCTGCGAGGATTTCACACATAATAAGTCGGCTGTTTGGCCGAAGCATTCGCTGCCTCGGGCGTCGCGTCGTCTCTATCGGCTCTTTCAGGGTTTCCCACAGCGGCGACCGCATCCAACTGTGTCAGAGGGAAGCTTTATGAATATTTATTAGGTCATCTGGCATTTAAAACAGCCAGAAGTGTCCCAAAAAGTGGATTTCCAGTTTGCTAACTTGGGAAAAATCACACTTGAGAAGGTGGAAAATGCAGATTATAGCGTCGGAATGAGCTGAAACGATCGCTTGACTCTCAGAAACGCTGAGGATTATCGTTTCTGAAGAACAACACCCTGAACGCTGAGTCACTAGAGTCGAGACGAGGCCAAACGCTACTGCTCGACCTGTTTGTATCGATCATGAGACGAGGATGATTAATCAGAGGTGTGTCGGGATGTAAAGAAAGTCATAGTTTAAAAAAAATATCGCCTGGAAACGTCGACTCTGGGAACCAAACCTCCTGATTCTGTGTCAGTTCAGACAGAATTCAGGAAATGTGTTGGTGCTGAGTTGGCTTATTTGTTATTTTAGACCCAAAACTAGGTTCTGTGAAATAGTTTGGCTGAATGTGAAGCCGTTTTAAAGGTTCAGTATCTCCAGAAATCAAACTTCCACAGCCATAAAATGTGGCGAGAACTCAGGTAGAACGGTTTCCATCAGATCAGAATGATTGAATGGATCCAACAGAGGACGAAATTTTGGTTAATGGCCCTTAAAAATGGAAAGATTGCTCAAAACAAAGGTGGTATTGTGTCTCCAGAAAGTCCCTGTAAGTGTCTATAAATGGATGGATCCATGTTTCCTACTATAAATACAGTCTTTGGTCCACATTTCTCCAACTGTTGAGGCTCCAACATCAGTAGAATCTGATGTGTGGAAAGTTTGACAAGACAAGGTTCCAGTTCCAGGTCCCAAAATGTCTCATAATTGTCCTAAATAACTTGAAACGTGTCCAAAATACCTTAAAAGTCTGCAAAAATGATTCAAAAATGTCCATAATGATTCCAAAATGACAGAAAATGGCCGCCAATTAATTAAACGTGTCTAAACATTGTCGTAAAATGACTTAAAATTGTTAAAAACGACTAAAAATTGCTCCAAATCTGCCCCAGAATGACTCAAAATGTGTCAAAAATTACCTCAAAATTGTCCAAATAAATAATTATTGGCCACTGAAAATGGAAAACGTGCTAAATTTTCAATCCAGGTTGGTATTGTGGCCCAAAAATATTCAACTGATGATGGTGTTGTGTCTCCAGAAAGTTCCTGTAGGTGTATATATATGGATGGATCCATATTTCTACTAAAATACAGTCTTTGGTCCACATTTCTCCAACTGTTGAGGCTCTAACATCAGTAGAATCTGATTTGTTCCAAGTTTGACAAGACAAGGTTCCAGTTTTTAGATATTTGGACCTAAAATATGTCCAAAATTAGTTTAAAAAAAGCCCAAAATGACAACAATGAATAATTATTTGATCTTAAAAACGTGAGAAAAAGTGCAAAATGTTCAAACCAGGTTGGTGTTGTGTTCCCAAAAAGTTCCCGTAAGTCTCTATAAATGGATGGATCCATATTTCTACTATAAATACAGTCTTTGGTCCACATTTCACCACATTTGTTGTAATATTTTCGATCATTTTCATTAAGTTTTGAGTCATTTTTGACACTGATCTTCCTACATTATGAGTCATTTGGACAATTTTTGAACTACTTTTGGTAAAAGTTGTTTAATTTTGTAAAGGATTCTGTCAATTTGGACACAATTTGAGGCATTTTTAGGAAAGTTTTTGTCATTTTCTCAAGGTTTCGGGGCAAATTTGAAAAGGTTTGAGGTGTTTTGGACCATTAAGAAGTGCAGAATTTGGGCTTGTAACTGAAAATATTCATAGTATGAAGGCAAAACGTTGCTTTATTAAATAAGCTGAAGTCACTGTAGATAAAAGATTATAGTTTCCAAAGTGATAAAGCTGCTTAAATATTCAGGTAACTGGATTAAAAGGTGATTAAAAGCCTGTTTAAATGTAGCTGTTAACACTGCAGCGTTGATCCTCCTGCTGCTCTCAGGTGTGTTGATCCAACCTGCTGTGACATCACTTCCGGCCCGCCCACCTGAGCGGAGCAGGCAGAGCGAGCCAGTCACGCAGGTAGACACACCTGAAAGCCGGCCAAACAGGAGGCGAATGAAACGCTTGAACACACCCTTTCCACCGGCTGACACACACCGATTTCACCTTCGCAGTTTATCAGACATCACAGTCGTCTGGTGTTAAACCAGGTGAGACTCAGCTGAACCACATCTGGTCAAATGCAAGACCAAACAACGCTGCTGAGCAACACGCAGCACAAAATGGGTTTCTGGCAGAGCGTTCAGGCGCACCCAGCTTCTTATCCATAACCCATATAATTAAAAAGATAACGACTCTGAGCTAAAAATAGCCTCCAAGACCCAGTGAGTCACCATGGGAACATTATATAAGTGTTAAGGTAAGGAACAAGTCCGTAAGAGGTGTCTGAAGTACAGGAAACAACGGCACGCCTGTCGTAATCAGGAATATTCGGGGACATAAATGATCATAAAGTGAGTCCACGGCACCGGCAGCTCAGCTCAAAGCTCCACGGCCACATTGAAACACCAAAAGACCAAAATAAACCGGTCACATCAGCGCATGTGAACCACAGCGACGCTCGGAGAGAGAAACTCACAAACTCACAAGTGAAGTCAACGTGGAGCAGCCAAATCACATTACAGGACGCTTTCAGAGAAACAAACGCGATAAAGTCACTGCAGACTCAGTTTACAGCCACAAAGAACAACTTACGGACGTCTGAAGACAAACAGACGCAATAAAATCACTGTTAAGTCACAATATAAGCCCCTAAAGGAATTATATATGGATGTCTGAAGAGATCTAAACACTATAAAGTGACTGACTACATTACATTATAACTCATTTTATAAACATTACAGGGCACCTAAAGAGATGTTAATATTACAAAGTCACTCTAAACTCAATCTGGAGCACAAAAGTCACTGATTAAGTCACTACAGGAATAAAATATGGACTTCTGAAGAGATACCAACACAACAAAGTCACACATGAGCTCATCTTATGTGCATTATAGGACACCCTCCAGATGCAAACACCACAAATGCACAGCTGTTTCACAATATAATTCATTATATGAACGTTATAGGACACTTACAGAGATATAAACACCATACAGTCACTGTAAACTCAATGTGAAGACACTAAATCACATTATAATTCATTATATGACTGTTATAAGACACTTAAAGAGATATAAACACTATAAAGTGACTTTAAACTCAATTTGAAGTACCAAACTCACACTATAGACCACTATAAGAATAACACATGGACATCTGAAGACATATAAACACTATAAAGTCAATGTAAACTCAATTTGTAGCAGCTGTGTTGCATTATAAGCCTATACGTAACTATAAAGGCCACATAAACACCACAAAATAAATGTAAACTGTACATGGAGCACCACAGTCCCAATATAAACCACTATAAAAAGAATGTATGGACATAAACACCATTAAAGTCATTGTAAACTCAATGTAAAGCCACTAATTCCCATTGTTCAATTTACTTTGTGTAAAGCACCAGTTCAACTGGCCCCAAAACAGCCCCAGAGCATGATACTGCCACCACCATGCCTGATACTAGGTTTGGTGTTGTTTTGTTGTTGAAGGCCTCACTTTCAAACATATTTCTGCTCACTGTGGCCAAATATTTCAGCTTTTGTTTCATCTGTCCACTATAAGAAGAATATATGGACATTTAAGAAGACACAAACACCAATAAATCCACTGTAAATTCAATATAAAGACATTATAATACATCATATGAATGTTATAGAACACCTACAGGACAATAAACACTATAAAATGACTTTAAACTCAATTTTAAACACTAAAGTTGGAGTACAGACCAATATATGAAGAACATATGGACATCTGAGGACAAATAAACACTATAAAGTCACTGTAAACTCAACTTGGGAGCACCAAAGTCACACTATTGTCCACTATAAGAAGAACATATGGACATCTAAGGAGATTTAAACACTATGAAGTCACTGTAAGCTCCATTTCCAGCAGCTACGTCACATTATAGCTCATTATATGAATATTACAGGACACTAAGAGCCATATAAACACCATAAAACCACTGTAAACTCAGCTTGTGCCAGCTGTGTCACATTACAAGCCAATATGTAAGCATAAAAGACACACAAACACCACAGAACTCATGTAAACTCAACTTAAAGCACCACATTTATGGATATTAAACTATTATAAAGACACTTAAACAGCACAGAATCACACCTGCAGCAGTTTAATCACATTGCAGGTCAATTAAAGCACATTTCAGCTCAGTTTAGGGGTTAATAATGAGGATAAAGTGGCTGTAAACCAACAGGTATTAGATATTTAGATATTTACCTGTAAACCCAACAGAAAGTTCAGGATAGTTCAGTTTGAAGCAGCAGCAGAGGGAGGTTCGGTCCAAACAGCAGCTAAACTCCCTTAAACTAACACAAGAGGCCCGAAGCCCACCAGCGGCTCCTCCGGCCACCAGAACCCGCCTCGGTTCGCTGTTTTCGGACCAGAACTGGAGCTAAAACCCGGTAAAATGTCGGCTCCGTCCACCTTCAGCCTTACCTGCATACCAGGAACTTCCATGGTGCCTTCGACGGGACGCCCTGTTCCTCCTCCGGCTCGGTCCGGTTCCGTGAGCTGCTGCCGGGACTGTCGCCGTCCGGTGAAAAGTCCGACACGGAGACGGTGGAGTTCGGCTTCGACCGGAGGGGATAAATCCGGAGAAAAGACGGTTTGTTAGCGGAGGCAGCGGCGGACAAACTCCGGAGAGTTGAAGCAGCAGCAGCGGGAGGAGGAGGCGGCTTTAGAGGAGGAGCTACCCGGGGAGGAGCACCGAGGACTGCTGCCCCCTGCTGGAGCTCAGCGGAACAACAGCACACCTGGGTTTATGTGTTTATCTGTTCACCTGTTTACCTGTGCACTTATCAACCTTGACTTTCCAATGACTCCTATAACTCTTAAGTTTCTATGACAGAACTTTTGATGCGCGTCTTTTTCACAAAAACAATCTTGTATTTTTCCAAAGGTCTTGAAGGACTTTGGGGGGACCAGTCTGGAACCTCCATTCTAGCCTCTTGACCACTTTTGATGTGTGTTTGAGGTCATTGTCTTGTTGAAACACCCAACAGTCTGGCTTTGGAAGTAGTCGTCCTTCTTCATTATTTAATTTACTTTGGGTAAAGCACTCGGAGCATGATACTGCCACCTCCATGCTTGATGGCATGATACTACCATCAAGCATGGAGGTGGCAGCATCATCTCACCTCCATGATACCACCATGGCAGCATCATGGAGGTGACATGATACTGCCACCTCCATGCTTGATGGTAAATTTGGTCAATATCGTGGAGGTGAGATGATGCTGCCACCTCCATGCTTGAATGCAGCATCATGCCATCAAGCATGGAGGTGGCAGTATCATGCTACCTCCATGATACCACCATGGCAGCATCATGGAGGTGAGATGATACTGCCACCTCCATGCTTGATGGTAAATTTGGTCAATATCATGGAGGTGAGATGATGCTGCCACCTCCATGCTTGATGCAGCATCATGCTACCAAGCATGGAGGTGGCAGTATCATCTCAACTTCATGATACCACCATGGCAGCATCATGGAGGTGACATGATACTGCCACCTCCATGCTTGATGGTGAATTTGGTCAATATCATGGAGGTGAGATGATGCTGCCACCTCCATGCTTGATGCAGCGTCATGCCATCAAGCATGGTGGTGGCAGTATCATGCCACCTCCATGATATTTCCATGGAGGTGGCATGATACTGCTACCTCCATGGCAGTATCACGCCACCTCCATGCTTGATGGCATGATACTGCCAACTCAGTGCTTGACTGTAGGTTTGGTCAGTATCATGGAGGTGACATGATATTGCCACCTCCATGCTTGACGGCTTTGTCCGTTTGATCAGCAGAAAACTTCGGTTGAGCCTTAATGAGTCCAGATTTTGTCATATTTCCAGAAGACCTATAACAAATCTATGAAAGAACTAACATGCGCCCACTGTTTTTTGTGACTAAGAGACATGTGTTTTAAAGGTTCGCTCATAGAAAATTTAAATTTAAAGGAGCCACTGGAAACTCTAGACTGCCATGATAGACATGGTCTTTATCAGAGTATGTAAACTTTTATTCACAAGTGTATGTATATTTTAAGATGTATGAAAGAAGTACACTTAAATGAACAAATTTAGAGTTTGGTTTTACAGAAATATAATGTAGAAATAGAAACGGTAAAGAAGCCCCCACGGAAAATCCAACCTCATGAGTCATTTTGATAAATACAAACTTGTTACTTATGCATAAGATCAAGTTTCACTACTGCAACACAATATACATGTTAAATAACACAAACAGAAATAAAGAAATTATTTTAGATTTGTTTAGATGCTTGATACTTGCTGAGTGATTTTAAATTAATGAGTTATCACATATCACAGTTTTAAAGCTGTTTCCAGGAAACAGCAATAAAGCCAGGATATTTGTTGAACTGTTTTTTTTAAAGTAACTCATTGTGGAAGTTAAGACTCCAAATCCAACACAAAGATGGTGTTATTAACTACTGAAGAAAACTGAGTTTTATTATCAATTATTATTATTTTCCCTAATCTGATATTTCACTCACAATGTGAGTGTGTTTATGTCATGGCATCTTATCGTTGCAATACATTTTACTTGGTTAGTTTCTTTATTTTTTTAGAAAAACATACTTAGACATGAAGGTAATACACAGACTGAGGACACATTATCCAGGAAATAGGTGTTCAATTTTTCTATTTAATTTTTATCTTTGTTTACCCTTTTAATTTGAGTGAACTGGCCCTTTAATAATTAACTCGTCACTCTGAGATCCAGGAAGCGAGGCTCAAGTTTCGATCTGACGTCACCCGGAAGCGGAGGCCAGGGGGCGGAGCCCGGCAGAAGATGGCGTCCCTGCGCTGTAGGCGAGATCCCTGCGGCGTTATCTGTCTGATTTTAACTTATTTCAGCGTGTTCTACGCGGACTACGTGGTCATACAGTATGTCCTCATCCCCGCCTACTCCGGCAGGTCGGTACTTTCTGTTTTTATTCCGCTTAAACCGCTAAAACCACCGACATGGCGCCTGTTCTCTGCGCTGCCTCCATTCATTTGACAGCGAGCGGCTCTAACTGCATCTTCAGGCTCTTTTCTCCGTCTAATGTCGTTTTTCTCACAGTAACGTCTGTTTAAATGTGTTTACTTGTGTGTCTGTGAGGGTTTTGTGTTGAAGTGACTCCAGATGAGTGTGGTTTTCTGTTTGTTTACCACCTGAGGCGGCTGATGCGCATCCAAACAGTCCGTCAGCTGCTTGTTGTCAGAGGGCTTCCGTCGTGACCGGGCTTCATTTAGGATTCCAGTAATTTAATGTTGTGTTGTGTGTTTGACAAAGATCTGAATCTTCACAACCCGAAGCACGACGTTGTCTAAATCAGCAAGAGGCAGCCTTCAATTCGGCATATATCAGACATGATGTGAACACTGGCTTTGCTTATAGTTTTAACTTTCCTGAGGTAATTTCCTGGGTCTTCCCCCACACTGGAGAACAGTTTAAACGTAAATGTAAGCTTACCAACTTAAGAACAGTCAGCTTGCCTCTTTTAAATGTAATTTAGATTGTGCTGCTTGTTACACTGGTTCTTGCGGCCTAATTCTATGTGAAACTGTTTTTGTTCTATTGACATTTGTGCTAATGACACCTGCATCCCACTATTATGATGGATTATAATAGTGTTTTAAAACATTTTATTAAAACTGTGCAGGTGTCACAGCGGTTTAGCACATTACAGAGCAATAATCCAGCTGGTCAGTGACATCTGTGGTGTTGTGGTGGAATTTACAGCAGTGATGGGTTTTAAACAGTCTCATGTAAACGTAATAAATATAATAATAAATAACGTAATATTTGTAAATCAGAATTTAACCTATTTTTAAGGATAAATGACAGCAATTCCCTATTTTCTGGTTTTAATTTCTAAGGATTTTCTGTGTTACTTTGTCCTATCTGATAATAAGTTTAATATTTTAGGAATTTTATTGTATTTTTTTCTGATTGGGTGAATAAAATAAGACCGTCTTTTCTCCCAAGAAATTAATTCGAGGAATTTTCACTGTTTTCTTACATTTTATAAACCAAAGAATTACCCTTTAAAGTAAGAAAATAAGCAGCAAATTAGTTTGTTGGCATTTCTCTAAGCTAAAATGACTAAAAATGGGTTGTCTCAGCTTGTGAAGCGTGAGAAACATGATTTCAGACTGAATATCTTGAACAATATGTGACATTTATAGACACAGACTCTTGAAGCTCTGGCGTGTTTCACTATATTCTGACATTTTATTCATTAAATGTGTACTAAATGTTGGGCTTCTCTCTCTGACAGTGTGTGGTGTACTCTACATGGCTCAGTGTTCAACCTGATCCTGCTGCTGCTGCTGGCCTGCCACTCCAAAGCCGTCTTCTCAGATCCGGGTCAGTTTAAAGTCCGTCTCCGGTACTCGGGGCCGATGATCTTAAATCCATCTTTCAAACTTCCTGAAATGTTGCATTCAGGGGAAAACCTGGAGACGTCTACAACATTTTTCCAGTCCTGTAAATTCTAAATGTATGTAGCTGTTGTTGTCTGAAAGGGATGTTAGACGTCTAACCCTAACCCAGACCTGGAGGAAAAGCAGTGTTATGTGTTTGTTTTGTGTGTTTTTTTTTAAACAAAGTAAATCAGTTAGTGGACTCTCCTTGTTAATTAAATCCAAGTTTGACAAACGTAAATGTGGATTTTTAAGGTTCCAGAGCAGCTAAATCGATCAAACGTTACTTTCCTCAACGTCCGCCCAAAAACCTGCAACATGAATTTCTTCTCATTTCTCTGTTTTAAACAAAGAATCAATATCAGATAAATCTATTGAGATACTCTGGCACAATATAATAATAAAAAATATGTAAATTAACAAATAAAATTAAAAAAGAAAATACAATTCTTGCACGGAATAAAAATGAGAAAGAAAAATAATTACATTAAATTGTTATTAATATTATTAACTTAATATTTATTGCTAATTCAATGTAATTTAATAATTAAATTAAAATATTAATAATATTATTAACTTAATATTTATTAATAATTCAATGTAGTTTCATAATTACATTAAATTATTAATAATATTATCAATTTAATATTTATTGCTAATTCAATGTAATTTAATAATTAAATTAAATTATTAATATTATTTTAATATTTATTAATAATTCAATGTAGTTTAACAATTACAT
>CM045467.1:5842652-6192522 GCA_024666655.1 Dascyllus trimaculatus
ACAGAGGAACAGAGACATAGTGGGTCCTGAGGCTGGACCAGTTGAGAACCACTGGTCTAATGTATAAATTAACAAGCGATGTTTGAGAAGCCAGGACGGTCTTCTACGTTCACTGACTCCTTAAAGACTCATTTAAACATCATCGACACAATAAAACTGGATTTTTTTAACCCTTTAACGAGCCGTTTCCAAATCCAAACAAAGATGGCGGCCGCCTGCTCCTCATTAAAAAAAGTCTTGTACAGTCATTTAATGCGTATATTTTTCAAACAGCTGTTCTCACCTGCTTCATGTGTGTCCTGTGATGTGTAGAGGATCGATAAAATCACACCAGTGAGAGTCTCAGTGACGCTGCCGGTTTTCCTTTTTCAGGGATGGCCAGTCTGTACTCGATGGTCCTGGTGGTGTCGGCCTGGATCTGGAGGATCAGGAGCGAGAGGGAAGGGGATGCGGAGAAAGAGGGAGAGGAGACGCCCAGCAAACACCTGATAGTGTGAGAAACCAGAACTCTGATGGGACTTTCAGCCCTGAACATGTCATATGTCTGTCTGCTGCACTGATGAAGTTATGAGGCTCAGAAATGATGGAAGAAGTCCATTAAGAAGTGATAAATGTGGGCCTGTAACTCTGAAAACATTCATAGTACGAAGGTGAAACTTTGCCTCATTAAATAAACTGACTGCAGGTAAAGAACCGGCTGATTGTGAGGAGGCCAGAGGGACGGTTTGATCAGGTCTGGTTGGTTTTACGTCTCTTTTGTTCTCTTTCTGCTTCAGGGCTCATTACATCATCCTGCTGGTGGAGTCGGTGCTGTTTGGCGTCTTTGTGATGGTCATCTTCTACGATCAGGTGCACAAATACACTAAAGCACGTGTGTCCATCACAATAAGAGCGTTAATGTTTATTACACTGCAAAAACTCCACATCTTACCAAGTTTATTCGTCTTATTTTTAGTCAAAATGTCCACTTGATTTCAGATAAATTCACTTTACAGGTAACATTTCAGCAGATGGAGGGACGTGTTTTAAGACAACGCATCTTAAATATCTTGTTCTGAGTCGTATTTTACAAGAAACAAGGTTCATTTCATTTAATACATGTTTCAAGCTGAGCTGTTGTTTGTATGAGATAAATAATCTGGATTTAAGAAATAAAGTAAATGCATTTTATTGGAAAATCACCAATTCATATCAGAAAACAGCTGCATGTGTAAAATGTGTTAAAAAAAAACAAAGCAAATGTCTGCTTTTGAGTTAAAACACCTCCTTTTGGGCGTAGCTGGCTTCACCTAAAACACAACACCTTCAAATGCTGTCAAACACCACTAAATATTAGGATTTCTAGCTACTGTGAGAAGACATTATATCTCAGAATGCTTCAATTAATCTGTGTGATCTGATTTCAAGTACAAGATGGTCTTAAATCTAGAGAAGAGCCACGATAATACAACTAAAATAAGTTGAATACATCTCAAATTAAAAAGCTGAAACTTATTAAAGCAAGAATCTATTTAATTCTTTAGCATGTCTGGTTTATTCTAAGACACCTCAGCTTGACAATGCTGCTAAAATATAGCTTAAAATAAGTTTTCCCTGCTGATTTTAAGACCTCAATATTCTAAATATCATGTCTTATTTCAAGAAATCTGACCAAGGAAACTTTCACTTGTTCCATTGGCAGATTTTTACACTTATTTCAAAGTAAAAGTGCCTTGAAGTAAGTTTTTTTTCGTTTTGGGAGGGGCATTTTTTACAGTGTATAGTCACGTAAATGTGTGTTTTCTTGCATCACCAGTGACCTTCTGCTAAACCATCTCTACATCATCAACTATGGAGCTTTAAAGCAGCGCGTGGGAAGTTTTAGATCAACATATCCAAGTGTTTTTGAGATTTTTTTCCTGTCAGCAGGTTTCTTTTTCTCACATTGAAGTTTGAGCAACAACAGCCTGAGATTTCACTGTTATTTCTCATCATGTCGTTGATTCAGAATCTGAAGAATCGTCACGCATGTAGCTGCATGTCAGAATAATATGAAACTAAACGCATTAAAAAGTAGGTTGACAGGCTGTTTTTTAAATTTTTAAGTGTTTCAGTCAGTAAAAAATTTAAATATCCAGATTTTTGCAATTAAATTTTCAGGCCAGTCACAGAACGGTTGAACAGAAATGGTCCGAAACGTAACAATTAAGTCAAATCGCACCGTAAAATAAAACTGCAGGGTCCTAAATTCACTATTTAAACCTGCGAGGTTTGTTCACGATCTTATTATTCCGCTGGAAAACCCTTTGATACAGCAGCTCTGGGATCTGTTTTCATTTTGAATCAGGAGACGCGACGCCTCGTGTCTTTAAACGCACCTCAGAGCTCCCAGAATGCTTTGCAGGGCCCCTTACATCAACGAGAAGCATTGAAATGAGGAATTATGAGGACATAGCGGTCCGTGTACGTCGCGGCCGTTCGTTTTCTTATTTTGAGATTTCAAAATAAAAACGAAAAATAAACAGTTTCCCGTTTTTTTCAGTGATAATACAAAATGAAAAACGGAAAACAGGCCGTAATTCATTATCCGATTTATTTAGATGTGTTTGTAAATGGAAATTAAAATTAAAATACACCCGTGGAAAACTTATTTCTCTATTTCCTGTTGGTTTTGGCTCCGTGACCCATCTGACTTCGCCATTTAGAGGAGCTAGCGATTTAGCGCTAGCTCCGCCGCTAGCACTAAATCGCTACTTTGCTTTCTGGCAAAGCTAAAGTAACAGAAAACCTCCAAACCTCCCCAAAAACGTCCTGAAAAGCAGCCAAACGCTAGCAATTTAGCGCTAGCGGCAGAGCTAGCGGCACCACAAGGTCCCTCCAAAGGGACAAATAAACCCCACGCTGGTGAAAAGTCCACTGTGAAATAGTGAACAATGTGTGCCAAGCAACGTTTGGACCCCACAGTGGGTCTTCATCAGGCCACGGCACACAGCAAGGTCTGATAACAGTGAGCTAACACTGGAGCTTTAGATACCAGATCCTTCCTCATCAGAAGTCAGACGGGTCACGGAGCCAAAACCAACAGGAAGTAGAGAAATAAGTTTTCCACGGGTGTATTTTAATTTTAATTTCCATTTACAAACACATTTAATTAAATCGGATAACAGATAATGGATAATGGATTAGGGCCGTTTTCCATTTTTCATTTTGTATTATCACTGAAAAAAACAGGAAATGGCTTATTTTTCGCTTTTATTTTGAAATCTCAAAACAGGAAAACGAATGGCCGCGATGTACACGGACCCATAACATCAGAGGCACCATGTGGCTGGAAAGACGTGTTTATCATAAAGAAAGCTGAGATAGAGACAAATGAGAAGCTCCCAGCTGCCACTCGATGCCTCTAGAAACTCTTGGAAGACATTTAAAAAGCTCTAAAGCAGCTTATTTCTTGCCTCAGACGTACATTTATCAACCAGCCGTAACTCCTTAATCACAAACACTGACGTCAGCAGTAAAAAGCAGGTTATCTAAGAGGTGAAATGACTCCTGGACGTCTCTCCCTCCCTCAGCTGGTCTCCATCATCACAGACGAGACTCCCATCGAGCAGATGAGGAACCGGCTCATGATCAAAGACCGCGGCTCCTCGTCCTCGTCCTCGTCCTCGTCCTCCTCCTCCCAGCTGCCTCACCATCCTCCCCCCCACACCCGCAAACCGAAGCTGGCGCTGCTGAGGGAGGTGTTCGGACGAGGTCGGTCGCCGCCCGTCGCCTGCTTCTCCAGATGCTCCAGCGGTGAAAGGTTCTCACTGGTGTTTGTTGTGTTCAGGGTCGGTGTTCTGCTGGCTGCTGCCGCTCCACTCCAGCCCTCCGACGGTCGGAGGCGTCTCCTACTCTGCTCTGCCCGACTACGACGTCTGAGGAGGGAGGTTTACCGCGTGGATGTGTGAGGGTGAATTTTAATACGATGTCTTATCTCTGGACCTGAGAGGAGGAGGAGGAGGAGGAGGAGGAAGGACGTGTGACTGAATGAATGGATGAATGAATGAAGTGACTTTTCTCCCCCAGGACCTAAAACAGAAGCTGCAGACTGATGAGCATCACCTCCTGAGGAATCACAACAGCTTCAAGAATTTTATTTATTTATTTTTTTTGCAAGACAACAGAAATTATTTGTTTTTACTGTCAAAGGTTTTGCCGGTTGAGTCGCAGTGGATTTTACAAAACAGGCCAAGCTTTAGTTTGTGTTTTAAAAATGTTTGACGATGGTGGTTCTCAACTGGTGGGTCGAGAAGCCATTTTTAGAGGGTCGCAGAAGCAAAAAGTAGTGGTGTTAAGTCTTTTATTTTGAAGGACGTGTTTCTTATGACATTGTTTGCTTTCAATAGCAGGATATTTAGTGGCGGTGACACCAGTAGTTGCCCACTATTAACCTCTAGATCTGTCTCTGCCAGCTTAATGGAGAAATTTATGCTAAAACATGCCAAAAATATTCAAAAATGTGTTCAGAATCTGTCAAAATGGGCCCAAAACTTGGCAAAAAAAGGTCCAAATATTCCAAAATGAGCAAAAAATACTCCAAAATTTCCCCAAGTTGTATCAAAATGCATTGAGACTACCCCCAAATAAAGCTTAATTTGTTAACAAAAACAGCAAACTTCAACAATTTGGGTCGCGACCATTATTAATAGAGACATAGTGGGTCCTGAGGCTGGACCAGTTGAGAACCACTAAATCACGGTGAACTTTATGGCCAGAAGTATGTGGACGTCTGAATGCGACGCTTATAGTTGGGCTTGTCAGCTGCATGGACTGAATGTTTCCTACGGAAGCCCTAAGCAGCCATGGTCCAACTTCATTTTTTCGCTCTGTTTTCTCGTTATAACGACTTAATTTTCCGGTGAGGTACAAAGTGAAACCAACCCTCCAGACCAGAAGGAGCTCTGCCACCGCTGCACACTACCGACTGAGAGTTCGTTAAAGTTGGAAAGATGTTCACAGATTCAGACTTCCAGCGTCAATAAGTCATTAGTGACACGTTGTCAAAACATAATCGATGCCTCTTTCCCATCGTTGTCAGGTAGACAATGTGCTACAAGCCCAGCTTTATCAACAGTAGCTGTCTTTCAAGCTGCACTAATAACACTGGTGTCTATGAGCAGCCGGCTGGGAGACGAGTGAACAGGGACCGTCTGCAAATTTCAAAACCGCTGCAACAGCGAAGAGAAACACAACACAAATATTCAATAACTTCACTCTACTGTACTGTAGTGTCACCAGAATCACTGCAGACATCAACTACAGTTGTTTATGATTACACAACGTGTCACTAATGAGTTATTGATGCTGGAAGTCTGAATCTGTGAACATCTTTCCAACTTTAACGAACTCTCAGTCGGTAGTGTGCAGCGGTGGCAGAGCTCCTTCTGGTCTGGAGGGTTGGTTTCACTTTGTACCTCACCGGAAAATTAAGTCGTTATAGCGAGAAAACGAAGGAGAATTATCTCGTTTTCTCGAGAAAACGGAACGAAAAAAACTAAGTTGGACCGTGGCCGCTTTGGGCTTCCGTAATTTCCACTCCAAACTGGGAACAAACCCATTAAGAATCCTGCTGTTAAAACTGGAAGAGTCCAGTTCAAAGCGTCCACAAGCGTTTGGCCACATAGTTCATCAGTGCAGTTAAATTAGAGGTCAAGTTTCTCCTGTTTTATCCTCAAACTGATCATTTTTGTTACTCTAATATCCGCATCACATTTATATTATTCTTATTTACTTTATCGATCTAACAGAACAAATAAGTTGGACTGGTTTAATGGGATGCTTTGGGGAGAACCTCCACACAGAGATCCTTTATTGCGTTTATTTGAAGATGTGCTACAGATTTACACTAAATCCACAAATATAAATATATATTTACACAAACAGGTGCAATTTCAGATTTAAAAGGGGGACGCTGAGTGTTGTTTACTGACCCTTAGATTCTATTTTTGATCTCGGAGGTGAAGTCGTGTTTCGTCAGTCACACACAGAGTCTGTATTCTGCTGGATCTCAGTGGTTCTCAGCTTATTTATTGTTTCGGACTATTTTGTGGAGTTTGATGTGACGGTGGAGCTGCCTTTGAAGGAGCTGCTGCTTCTTCGTAGATGCATTTAACAGTATTTACACTTCTGACCAAACAGAGGTAATGTCAGCAGACAGGACATTTATTTTTAGTTTATACTCAGATCTTTTACTTAAATATAAGTGTTACATTTAAGTAATATAGAAATGCTCGATTAGAAGCAACAGTTCTATTTTCAAAATGCTTCTCAAGTACATCAGCATAATGTATGTTCAGCCAACAGCCAAATAATTCACAACAACTATATCAGACTCACTGTGCTGGTCACTGGCAGACCTGGGCTAGCATTTCTCATTAGCATCCTTAGGCTAGCCACTAAGGCGTAGAAAGTTTCTACTCCAGCCTTGAGCACCACTAGGCTAGCCTCTAGCATCCCTAGGTTTGAGACTAGCATTCCCAGGCTAGCCACTAGTAATCCTAGGCTACAAATAGGCTAGCCACTAGCATCCCTAGGTTTGACACTAGCATTCCCAGGCTAGCCACTAGTAATCCTAGGCTACAAATAGGCTAGCCATTAGCATCCCTAGGTTTGAGACTAGCATTCCTAGGTTAGCCACTAGTATTCCTAGGCTACAAACAGACTAGCCACTAGCATCCCTAGGTTTGAGACTAGCATTCCTAGGCTACAAACAGACTAGCCACTAGCATACCTAGGTTTGAGACTAGCATTCCTAGGCTAGCCACTAGTAATCCTAGGCTACAAATAGGCTAGCAACTACCATCCCTAGGTTTAAGACTATCATTCCTATGCTAGCAACTAGCAATGCCGAGGCTTGTCACTAGTTGTCTTTTGCTAATGATTTGTATGGCTAGTCTAAGCTAGGCTAGTGACTAAAATATCTAAGGTAGCAACTAGAATTTTTAAGCTAGTCATTAGCATTCCTAGGCTAGCAACCAGCAATGATTAGGTTTGTCACTAGCAGTCTTTTGCTAATGACTTTTTTGGCTAGTCTAAGCTAGGCTAGCAGCTAAAATATCCAGGGTAGCAACTAGAATTTTTAAGCTAGTCATTAGCATTCCTTGGCTAGTGAATAGCATTTCTAGGCATGTCACGTGTATTCTGAGGTTCTGATAGGTTAGTCACCAGCAGCATTAGAATAGTCATTAGCATACCTAGTCAAATCATTGGCATTCCTAGGCTAGCCACTAGTATTCCTAGGCTAGAAATAGGCTAGTAACTAGCATCATTAGCATCCTTAGGCTAATGATTAGTATTCCTAGGCTTGGCTAGGCTAATAACTATAATTCTTAGGCCTGTTACTTGGTTTCTGAGCATGACGAGTAGCCGAGGGGTTATGACTTTTATAATCTTTGCTTTTTCTGTGAAGTACTGCATAATTTTACCTCTCTTCATCGTTGTAGGAAAGTAAAAGCTTTTTTTCTTGTAACTATGATCAATTCAAAAGCTATTTTACAAGCGCACATTTAGAAAAAATGTAAAGTCTTAATCTGTAAAGTAACCAGTGACCAAAGCTAAAGCAAACCACAAGTACCTCTAAAATGTACAGAAGTGTAGGAGTCACACTGAAACTTTTACTTTGAAAGTCTCAGAAAGCTCAGACTCAAAGGCAGCTTCACCCTCTGTGTGTTTTTATGTCTGTGTATATAATTATTCTGAATTCTATGTCCAACCTGAGCTGAACATGAGTTTCAGATGAACAAGGGAACATAATGACAAGTGCTTCAGATGAATTATGTGTTTTAACAAGGTACTCAGAACGTTCCTCACATGTTCGGATCAGAACCAGAACTTGACATGAAGTCGCTGGTTTCCCCTGAAAAGTCTTGAATCGTGTGGCTTTGGTCGCATGGATTGATCTGCCTTTTTTATTCTACTTCAACATGTTTTTAGATACTAATGACTCTTTCAGCTTAGAACATTTGTACCAGAAAAACATTCAAATCAAGTTTGTCCTCAAAGTGACGACTGGAGAGAAGTTACGAGAGACGTGCAGTGATGTCGGAGGTTGTATTCACACTGTGAACAACTTGGCTATTGTTTCTAATAACAACTGGACAGTATCGGCAAACTTTAAGGTATTTGTGACTTTCTCCATCTTGGGTAAAACCGTTGATGCCTCCTGTACGTTGAAAATATTTGTGTTGGTTACAGCCTCAAAATCAATTAGCTAACAGGTTATTCTGCTGCTTGACTATGTTGACCTTCAAATCATGCTAATATGTAATTACAGAGAAACTCGTTAAGCTAGTCACCGTGACTCATTGATCCTATTATTGAAGCGTTGATGCAACATTCCAAAAAGCTGGTGGTAAAAGCTAATAGCATTTAATTAGCCTCTCTTCCACAACCACGGCAGAAATGAAATATGAAATGCATTTCCTTGCATTAAACACCAGGGGGCACAGTTGTATACAAAGCAAAAATTGAGTGGAAACAAGGAGCGACTCCTCCTGACTGATCTTCTCTACGCCAGCAGCTAGCATTCTGAGGCTAGCCACTAGTAGGTGAGGTTAGGCAAGTCACTAGTGTCCCTAAGCTGGGGACTAGCATTTGTAGGACAGCAACTAGTATCCCAAGGCTAGTCACTAGCATCTGTAGGTCAACCCCTGGTATTTTAAGGTTAAGTTAAGCTAGTAACTATTATCGCTAAGCTAGGGATGAGCATTTGTAGGCTAGCAACTAGCATCCTAAGGCTAGTCACTAGCATTTGTGGGACAGCAACTTGTATCCCAAGGCTAGTCACTAGCATCTAAAGGGCAACCCTTAGTATTTTAAGGTTAAGTTAAGCTAGTAACTCGTATCGCTAAGCTGGGGACAAGCATTTGTAGACTAGCAACTAGCATCCTAAGGCTAGTCACTAGCATTTGTGGGACAGCAACTTGTATCCCAAGGCTAGTCACTAGCATCTGTAGGCCAACCCCTAGTATTTTAAGGTTAGGTTCAGCTAGTAACTAGTATCGCTAAGCTGGGGACAAGCATTTGTAGACTAGCAACTAGCATCCCAAGGCTAGTCACTAGCATTTTTAGGCAGGTCACAAACATTTCTAGACAGGCATCCTTAGGCTAGTCAATAATTTCTAGCAACCCGAGATGAGGCACTAGAATTCCCAGGCTTGTCACTAACACTTTAAGGCTAATGAGTAGTATTCCTAGGCTAGGGTAATGACTAATATCTCTAAGCTAGTGACTAGCATCCCTAGACAGTATCATCCTTAGGTTAATGACTAGAGACTAGCATCTCCAGGCTACCCACCAGCATTACTGGGCTAGTCACTAGCATGAGTGGCCATAATGCAAAATTTTAAGTATCAATGCAGTTTGAACAGATGAGCTTTATAAAAACGTAGCTGTCATGAACAAGAATGTTATCTGTAGAGACCAGAACAGTTTCTTGTATGAGGCTGTAAACATTTTTGCTGTTAATGACATTTCAACGCGGAGGTCAATGAGGTTTAACTCACTTTTGGAGCCTCAAGTGGACACTGAAGGAAATGCAGCTTGGGGGTTAACGTTAGCTACTTTTGCTACATGGTGCTAACAGTGTTGTGTCACATAGTCGGTGGCATCATGTTTTGTATTGGATTGATCTCATTTTGCTCACAGTGTGAATCAAAGAAGCGTCCTCAAAGCTGAAAGCTGCCTTATTGTTGTCGGTGTGTATAGTTTTACTGCAGTAGACGTTCCCTGGATGTTCCCCGTAACTCTCTCTGAACACTTGATCCTCAGCCAGGTTTGGTTTCTGCTGTACATACAAGGTTTTATAAGGATGATGTGCAATTCTGATGAAGGGACGGTTACTGAAACTCTGGGTTCTTTTCTTTCTCTCCGGGTGAAACAGAAACCAGGTTTGAAATGTTGTCGTGATTATTGAGGTACACGAGGTTTTGCTCCTTTGATTTGTCTTTGAATTTTACACTTTTCTCCAAAGAATGGGTGCGGTTGGAGCCGAACAGAAGGTCTTTTTGTAAAATCAGGAAAACAGACGCTCACTAATGAAACCAGCTGCGCCTCGCATTTGTAAAAAACCTTCAGAGCGTTTCAGACTGTGGATGCTTTCATTCAGATGTGTGTTGATATCAGGTCGCTCGGTCGATTGCAGTTGATCCGTCTTTTTCCGTTTGGTTTTGTTTTTGTGTCATCGGGGTGCGCTTGTTTCGCTTCATCCACTAAAAGTCGCTTTTGTTAGCTAGAACAAAACAAACGCACCCCGTTAGCTGTTCTACAGACAGCGGGAAGGAATGTGTGCACAAATGAAGGAGGTCTGAAACTAATGTTTAGCCGCCAGCAGCTAAAACTATTTGCAGTCTGATTTTTAAACCCAACATTGAGCTTGTTGCAGTTCAAGAAGCGTATTTCCATTCGGCTGGTTTGGCTCAACGTTAGTTTCACGACCTGCGAACTAAACCAACGACGAGTTCAATATCATGAGGCTTCATGATGAACAAGTTTACAACTGACTGATGTTTTATTTATTTCATGTTACGATCTTATACCGTGACCTGTGTTTTATTGATATGCTGCTCTGGTTCGTTCAACTGGAAGTAAAACAGACGTCTTTTAAACTACGGAGCCTCCTGTGGTCTCTTTACACTGTACATGACTGGGTTAATGTTAGTCAAACCACAGCTGAGAGTCTGTGGATCAGCAGCACGAACTGCAGCAGAAAACTCAACATGGTGACAAAAATAAACGTCGCTCAGCACGTCCCTGATCAAAAGTACTGAAAACTCCGTTCAAAATGACTGAGAACGTGTCGACAAAGACTCAAACTGATCCAAAAAGAACCTCAGATGTGTCCAAACTGATTTAAACTCGTCCAAATGAGTGAAAATCATCCAAAATTAGTTAAAAAAATGTCAAAAATAACTCAAAGCTCATATTGAAATGATGCAAAAATTGCTTAGATTGCCTCAGATTTGTCAAAACTTGGTCAAAAAATGTCCAAAGTAGCTTGAAGTTTGTCTTAAATAACATAGAATTGTCCAAAAAGAGTCAAAATTTGTTCACAGTTACACAAAAACGCTGCTAAAAACTGTCAAAAACAACTTGAAATTAATTTAAATTTGCTCTAAATCACGCTAGAATTGTCCAGATTGACTTAAACTTGTCCAAAGTGTGTTAAAATTGCCCAAAATGAGCTTAAAAACTGTCCACATTAGTCAAAATCGTACAAAATGACTTGAAATCTGTCCAGAAGTAACTTGAAACTCTTCCAAAACTGTTTTAAACTTGCTCTAAATGATCCAAAAATGTCCAGATTGACTCAAATGTGTCCGAAACTGGTTGAAAATAGCTTAAAGTTTGTCCGAAATTACTCAAAATTGTCCAGTAAGAGTCACAATTTGCCCAAAGTTAGACAAAAACCGTCCAAAACTCTGCTAAAAACTGTCAAAAATAACTGTAAATTGCTTTAAACTTGTTCTAAGTGATGCTAGAATTGTCCAGATTGACTTAAACGTGTCCAAACCTAGTTGAAAACGGTTGAAAATAGCTTTAAGTTTGTCCTAAATTACTCTAAATTGTCCAAAAAGAGTCACAAGTTACACAAATAAATCAGTCCAAGATGCTGAAACCTGTCCAAATGAGTGTTGTAATGAACCTGTTAGAAGAACAAACACGATCATCTGCTGCGAAACATCCTGAGCATGGGTCGAAATGTTGGTTCATGTTGGTTAAAAGTCCCAAAATGAAATCGTCAAACTCAAAAGTGACCAAAATTAGTTTAAATTTGTCCAACATGAGTCAAAAATCTGACTAAGGATTTAAATTTGTCAAAACTTATGATCAACTTTTTTTATGTTTAAATCGTCCAGATGGGCTCAAACGTGTCTAAAATGACTTAAAACTCGTCCAAAATGTCTTAAAATGTGCCCAAAATCAGCACAAATTGTTCAAAATGTCTGAAAATCTTCACATGACGACTTAAAAACCGTCTCAAATGATTCAAAATGACTTCAAACGCGTCCAAAATGTGCTCAAAGTGATTCTGAAGCATCCAAACTGAGTTAAAAACGGGTTTAAAATGACTCTAAACTGTTCAAAATTAGACTTAAATGAATAAAGACTGTGCAGAACGGCTTGCTTGGTCAAAATACTGGTTCTAAATGAGTCAGAAGTGGTCGCAAGTGTTCCAAAAGAACTCAAGATTGCACCAATCAGCCCCAACATCATGACCACTGATGGCTGAAGATAATAACATTGATCATATTGGTTCTATGTGGTGTTCTTCATCCATGTTAATGAGACTTAGACACCCAGATAAACATTGTCCCACAACAAACACCTTCCCTAATGGAAATCCCAAATCCACCCCACCACATGGAAACAACACCAACCAATCAGGAACATGTTGAGGAACATGACAATGGTCCAACATGTTGATGTGACCTCCAGACTTCCTACAGCCCATTCTGATCAAGCATCAACAGGATGCAGTGGAACAAGTTGGATTGACAGAGGCCCCACTGGACAAGGCAGAGCACCCAAAGGATCCTGGTTCCAGACCCCATAGGACACCCTGAGAGGTCCTCTGGTCCATGATTCCCAATGGTTCAGAGCAGGCAGGTTATGTCTGATCGGTACATATATATATATATCTGCATGTATCTAATATTAGTGGCATCATGTAGACAAACAATGATACAAACATGAATATTCTCACAGTTTCCACTAAAAACGTGTCCAAAATGGCTTCCAGCTTGTTCTAAATGATTTAAAAATGGTCTTAAATGAGTTAAAGTGACTTGAAATACGTCATACATAGTATAAAAGGACACTCTGCTGACCTTTCACGTCTTTAAGAGGTTCTCCTGACGACCTCCATCCATCCATCCACCTTGAATGGGCAAAGCAGATTTAAACCTGCAACAGTGGGTTAATTCCAGTGAAAACACGCTCAGGTTTTATTGGATGTCTGACGGAAACAGAAAAGCAGTTTCAACAATTTGTACCCTGTTTGAAAGAAACTGACGCACCAGGAGTGATAATGAGATTCTAACGGCGGACAGCAGATTTATTTGATGTAAAAACAGTGAAGATCTTACAGTAACACACACAATCAGGACATAAAACTACAGTAAAAACGGCTCCTGAGCTTCCTGAGCTCGACTGAAAGATGAGCAGAGACGCAGTAGATCTGATTGTCACACTTGATAAGAGTGCTTCTCGCAGGAACTCGTCTCTCCGAAGGCAGAAGCAACGTCTCTCGAGGCCGTGACAGTGACGGCGTCGACGTGTTAGCATTAGCGTTAGCATGGCGGCTAATGAAGCATCTCAGACTCTACGCCCCGATCCGCAGCGGGAATTACGCAGAGCTAGTTCGTGAGAGCAGAACGACTACATTTCCCATCAGCCCCCGGGTGCTCCTCTGGACGAACGGCGCCCTCTGCTGCTGCACGACAGGAATTTGAACGTCAAATTCGGCTCAAATGCAGGATGAACTCCTAGAAACCCATTTTAAAAGAAACACTTGACCAAGCGAAAAGACCGATCGATCGCCAACCGAACCGAAACGCGACATTTAGGTTGTAGTTTTTCTTCTCGAGACGTCTCCTCGTCGCTGTGGTTTATTTACAAAGTTGTTTTTAAATTCCAGCATCTGGGTTCAAGTTTTTTTTAAGCAAAACCCAGAATAACACCAGGTGGATCTTCTTCTTCTTCTGGCTCAAGTTGGCGGTTTTCTCCACCTGATGCAGCAGCAGGCGGTTTACTTTCCGACCTCTGATGATTCGTCTCCGTCGTCGTCGCCTTTTCCTCCGTTAATTAAAAAAACAACCAGCAGTTGCGGCCGATCAGTCGGAGCTGGAGCTTTGAGGGTTTTGGGTCTTTGAAAGTTTCTGTTTCTGGTAATGTTTCTGAAAAAACGAGAAGGAAAAATGAGTTAAAAAAAACTGTACAACTGGACTTTAAACAAGCCAAACCTTTCCAGAATGCCCACATCAAAAATCTGTACATGACAAACGCTAATTACTTTACAGTGCTTGACCATGAAATTACAATGTTTAACTGTATTTATATAGATAAATATGTCATGCGTATAATGTAAACTAACAAAAAAGGCACTATAAAATCCAGTTTGAGGATCTTATGAGTTCTAAAGTGGCTCAAAAAAGCCCAGAAAGACTCAAATTTGTGCAAAATTACATATATTTAAGAAAAAAAACATAAAACAAAACAAAAAACTACACATGACATCAAAAAAATCTGTATTTTTACGAAGAATAAAAAGAAAAAATAATCATTTTTTAACAGTTTGTGACCATTAAACTCCATTGTTTTACTGCTTTTATTTCAGGTTAATAAATCAAATATAATGCATAAATATTTCACACATAATTTATCAATAATTTAATAAACTGTAGACATGTTTCATCAATAATCCAACCTTCCAAAATGTCTTGAAATGAGTTAAAAATCTGCTCGAAATGAAATAAAAGCGACTCATGAATCACGTTTGTGGTTTAAAACAGCCACATTTAAAGATGCATGTGTTCGAGTGTGTTGGACGTTGTGTGTGTGTGTGTGTGTGTGTGTGTGTGTGTGTGTGTGTGTGTGTGTGTGTGTGTGTGTGTGTGTGTGTGTGTGTGTGCAGACCTGCAGGTTGTCGTAGTGTCTCTGGCTGCTGCAGTGCACGTCTTTGGCGCTGGTCTCGGTCAGGTAGAACACGGAACACAGCTGACAGTAAAAACCCGACTTGGGAACCACAAACTCCAGACCTGCAGGACGAACAGAACCAGGAGGAGACTCAGAGCTGTGGGGCTGTGCAGTCTGTGTTGTGTTGTTGTGTTTGTTGTGGTTTGCTGTAGTTTTGGTGCGTCATACTGTGTTGTGTTGTGGTTGTCCTGTGTCGTGTTGTGTTCTTGTGTCATCTTGTGCTGGTGTTGTGGTGTTGTGTTTCGTTGTGGTTGATGTTGTGTTGATGTTGTCTTGTTTTGTTGTTGTGTCGTGGTCGCGTTGTTGTGTTATCTTGTGTTGTTGTGGTTGTGTTGGTGTCGTTGTTGTGTTTGTGCTGTATGGTTGTGTTGGTTGTGTTTCTGTGCAGTCAGTGTTGTTTTCGTGTTGTGGTTGTATTGTTGTTGTTATGGTTGTGTTTGCTGTGGTGTTGTGGTGTTGTGATGTGTTGAGGTTGTGGTTCTGTGCAGTCACAGTGTTGTGTTGTTGTTTGTTGTAGTTTTGTCGTATCATACTGTGTTGTCTTGTGTCGTGTTGTTGTTGTGTTTGGGTCTGTGCAGTCAGTGTTGTGTTGTGTTTGTTGTGTTGTGGTTGTGTTTTGTTGTGGTTGTCTTCTGTTGTGTTGAGGTTGTGGGTCGGTACAGTCACAGTGCTGTGTTGTGGCTTGTAGTTTTGTTGTATCATACTGTGTTGTCTTGTGTCATGTTGTGTTGTTGTGTTGTGGGTCAGTGCGGTTGTGTTTGTTGTGTTGTATTGTGTTGCTGTGTTTGGTGTAGAGTGGTTGTAGTTGTGGTGTGGCTGTGGTCTGGTTATGGGTCTGTGCAGTCACAGTATTGTGTTGTTGCTGTGTCAAGGTTGTGGTGTGGGTCAGTGAAGTCACAGTGTCGTGTCGTCTTGTGTTGTGGTGTGGAGTGGTTGTGGGTCGGTACAGTCGCAGTGTCGTGTTGTGGTTGTGTTGGTGTGTAGTGTTGTGTTGTCTTACGTTGTGTTGTTGTGTCGTGGTTCTGTACAGTCACAATGTTGTGGTTGTGTTGTGTCGTGTTGTATTGTTGTTGTGTTGTTGTTGTTGTGTTGTTGTTGTGTGGTGTGGTGTCATCACCCAGGGGGCTGCTGTTGAATGGAGGCAGTGTGAAGTCGCTACAAGGAGACTGACAACGAGGTTTCTTAGCTTCAGGTCCGATCAGCTGCTTCCTGCGTTTGTTATCAGCTGAGAAGAAGAAGGAGAAGAAGAAGAAGAAGAAGAAGAAGAAGAAGAAGAAGAAGAAGAAGAAGAGCACCGATAAGAATCAGTCTGCTCATGTTTTATCACCGTCACATCATCTCAGAAGAACAACTCTAAACATGTTGGAGCTACTGGTCGGTCAGACTTGTACTTGTCTACTGTCTGATCTGGACCAGCTTTGTTCTGCTCTTCAGTGTCCAGCTGGATGTTCAGTGAGTCTGAAGCTGAACTTTACCGTCGGTGCTGCTGCTTCCCTCCTTCTCCTCCAGACATCCTTCCAGCTGCTGCCCAGCAGAGGCAGCCTCCTCCTGGGCTCCACTTGCTGCTTCCTCCTCCGTCCTCTGGACCAGCGGCTCGTCGCTCTGCGCTGCAGACGAATCCACGCTTTCTTCTTCTTCTTGTCTCTCCGTCTTCCCTCTGGTGGATTTTCTCACTGCAGGAGGACAAATTAATGACTGAGTTCTGTTTCTACACGACTGAGCAGCAGATGAAGCTGTGGTTGTTACCGGCACTCTGTCTGCTCCTCTTCTTGGGTCGGCCTCTTGGCCTGGTTGTTGTTGTTGCCTCCTTTTTCTCCTTCTCCTCCTTCTCCTCGTCTTCGGCGTCTCCCACCTCATCCACCGTCACAAAGTTCACGCTTTGCTCCAAAACTACAAATCAAACGGGTTCAAACTCACATCAGACTGAAAACAACCTGCAGAGACGTTCAACAGTCAAGCTACTACATTACCCATGAGCCTCTGCTGCACAGACTGACTTCAGACATGAACACAAACTGCAGGTTGAATATTACATTTCTCAATAATGAGATCTTTTTCTGTTGATCAGCATCTTCAGCTCTGTGAAGGGACGATTCTGACAGAAATGCATCATGGGAGTTGTAGTCAACGACGTCATTAACTCCACGTTCCTGTGAGGTTCTACAGGAACCACATATTTTCTGTTTACTCGTCTTCTTTATATGTTTTACTGTCATTTTATCGTCTCCTCTTCATGTTTAATCTTCACTTTCTAATGTTTTTATGTTGTAATGTTTTGTAAAACTTTGTAAGTCCAGTTTTAAAGTTTATTATTATTCTGCTCGACTGTGATTCTTCATAAAAAGGTAAAATTGAAGCATCATCAAATCTTTAAAGACCTTAAAATGACTAAAGTTGATCAGTGATCTTGTGTCCTGATGCAGAAACACCTGCAGAAGTTTTCTGGTTCATAAACACAATAACACACCTGAGTTGTCGTCGTCCTCGTCGTGTTTGCGTTTAACAGATCTGGAGGTTTTCTCTTCTTCTTCATCTGCAGCCTGAAAACAGACACAACATGTTCAGCATCACAGTTCCTTCAGGAAAAGAAAAGTGCTGTTTGAATCTTCACCTGTGGGTCTGAGGAGGCCTCCCATTGGCTCTCCTGGCTGAGTGGGCGGGTCTCCAGCACGCTAAGCTCCGCCCTTCCCTCCTCTTCTTCTCCGATCTCGTCCAGAGTGACCAGCTCCTGCAGCTCTCCCTCCATGATCTCCGGACGCCGCCCGTCTCCGTCTGCTCCCACCTCGTCCAGAGTCAGCAGCTGCTGGCCGTCGGCCTCCATCTTGGTTGTCATGGCGGCGCTGCTTCCTTCTTTTCCTCTGCTTCGACTCCTCGACTGCCTCTCCTCTCTCTCCCTGCTCCTCCTCTCCTCTCGCTGCCTCTCCATCTGCTTCTCTTTAGCGGCAGCTTGCTTCTTCTTCAGCTCCTCTTCCTCGGCGCTGTCGTCGGGGTAATCCTCCTCCTCCTCGCTCACCTGGTCCAGGTTCCCCAGAGAGCTCTCTGCAGCCGCTTTCTGTTTCTTCTTTGGTGTCGGTTTGTCTGTTTGTGGACTCTGTTCCTTCGTTGCTGCAGCAGCTGGATGAAGCTCAGCTGTCTGCAGACTCTCCTTCGCTGGTTCGGCTGCTGTGGTTCCTCCTGTTTCTGCGTCTCCCGTTTCTTTGACAGGATCTTCACCTGTAGTCGAACTTCTTCCCGTCGTCTGTCTGTCCGACTCTTCTGTGTTCGTCTTCTCTTCTTGGTCGTCTTCCAGAGAATCTACGATCTGGTACATCGGCTCTTCCTCCTCCTCCTGCTCGTTTACAGTTTTTTTGCCGTCGTCTCCACAAACCGTTGACTTCCTCGGACTCTTGGATTCTTCTGTGTGAAGCTGATCTTCGACTGTTTCGTCCCCGACAGAGTCCAGAATCTGATACGTTGCTTCTTCTTCTTCATCGGCTGCTTTGTTGGACTTTTTAGCTGTTTTAACGTCTTTCTTTGGTCGTCCCCTTCGTGGTTTTTCTCCAGCTGTTGGCTGATCGTCCTCCACAGAGTCTAATATTTCATAGGTGGCCTCCTCCTCCTCAGCTGCGCCGCTCTTCTTCGTTGGTATTGTCTCCTTTGGAGCTGCTTTCTCCTCCATCTTTGGAGTTTTCTCCCTGTTTGGTTCCTGTGAATCTCTGGCAGGTGTTCGCCTCCTTCTGGTGTCGTCTTTTGTTGTGTTTGAAGCTTCTTTCCTGCTCGTTCTTTCGCTTCGTCCTCTGGTGGATCTCGTGGTGACAGTGGGTTCGGCGGCGGCCGGCTCGTCCTCCACTGAGTCTAAAATCTCGTACGTGATCTCTTCTTCCCCGTCGGGCTTTTCAGCTGCTTCTGTGCGACTCGGCGTCTTTTTCTCCTCTTTGTTTCCTCTGGTGGTTCTTCTTCTCCCAGACCTTTCTGTGGTGGAGGCTCCTTCAAGCAATTCATCTTCAACAGAATCTACGATCTTATAGAGCGTCTCCTCCTCGTCCTCCTTCTTGTCTTTTCCTGCAGTGCTGTCTTTTGTTCTCGTCTCGTATTTTCTGACCGTCCTGTCAGCTTTCTTTGGCGATTTCTCTTTGTCTTCACTCTGAGACGTTCTGGTCCTCGGGGTCCTCCTGGTTGGTCTTTCGTCTCTTTTAGCTGCTGCTTCTCCTCTCTTGCTTCTTCTCTCCTTGTTGCTCTCTGACTCCGTCTCTGGCTGATCTTCTACAGAGTCGATCACCTGGAATGAATCTTCTTCTGTGGTTCCGCTGTCTGCTGTGGATTTCTGCTCGCTGGGAGGTTTCTGGTCGTCACCTTCTGTTCTGGTCTGATCATCCACTGAATCCAGGACCTCAAAGGCTCCTTGTTCACAAACATCTGTAGAAGCGTCTTTGTTGTCTCGGCCTTCAGGAGGCTTTTCTTTATCGTCCGGGCTTCGACCTGCATCTTTGGAGGCTTTGGAGGATTCTTCTGAAGGCATTTCCTCGCCTTTCGTCCTCCTTCCTCTGCTCCTCGGAGGTTTCCTGCTTCTTGTGTCTTGGTTCTGATCGGCTGAATCTTCAGCCGCAGATTTATCACAGCTGTCCACTGCTTTGCTCAGGTTTTCCTCCGTCGGCTGCTTCACTTCCATCAGACGTTGGTCCTCCTGAACTGCAGCTTCTTGGTCTTGGGTGATGCTCTCCAGCACTCGGACAGAAGCCTTTACCTCCTCTGGACGAGCTCCACCTTCTTCCTCCACACTGTCCAGGACCTGACGGCCTCCATCATTCAGTCTCTGCTCTGACTGAGCTTCATCTGGATTGTCTTCAGCCGTCTGGTCGTCTGTTTGCTCCTCGACTGAATCCAGGATTTGGTAATCTTCATCCCCCTCCTCCTCCGTGTGTCTGTCGGCTTCCTCCTTTTTCTGTGTTCGACTCGTCACCTCTGACTCCTGTCTCTGTGCAGGAGGAAGCATCTCTGATGAAGCTTCTGTTTCCGTCTCTGACTCCACAGTTTTTGCAGCAGCACTCTCTGCTGACACCTTGTGGTCAGACTTTGCTGCTGCGCCCTCTGTGGGTTTTTCTTCTTCTTCTCTGTCCGACTGATGACTTCCTGCTGCCGTCTTTGCTGATCGTGTCCGGCAGCCTGAGGATGAAGGCTGCGACGCTCTGGCTGAAGACTTGGTGCTGCTCGGCTGAGCTCTCTGACCGGGGGAGGCAGGAGGATCAGCCGCCGCTGAGGTTTTTCCAGCATCAGAGGACGAGGGTTTACTGTGGGATCTGCTGGGCTCTGATGAGTCTTTGTGCTTCTTCGGAGACGCCGACGTGGAGCTGGAAGACGAGCTGCTTCTCACGGAGGCTTCAGTGGGTTTGGATGAGGAGGAGGAGGACGAAGAGGGCGAGCTCTTGGAGTCTTTCAAGGACCTGGTTGAGGTCTGTTTGGCAGCCTGGGAGCTTTGCCGTCCTCGTCTCCTTCGTCTCTCCGATGAAGACGAGTTTTGGTCGTCGTTGCCGATTTCATCAACCGTGACAAAGTCCTCCAAGTTAAAACTCTGCTCCTCGAACAGCAAGATGTCTGAAGAATCGACGTCGACTGTGAAATCAGTCTGGTCCTGATGGAGGACAAAGAACAATTCATTTTATTTTATTTAGTCAAAGTAATTTCAGTAAAAAGAATCACGATGTGCGTCATGAAAGAAACCCAACCAGTGTAAACACTGGGCTCCAGACTCTGTCGTGTCATTTATGGTGATATTAGATGGATAATTTACATTTTACTCACTAAAACCCTTCAAATGTCTGCAAAATACTATTTACATAACATATTTATACACACCATAAATAAGAAAAGGAAGAATTGAGGATTAAAACCCATGTTTACCTTCTTTTGAGCCGGTCCTTTCGGTTTCACACTTCTGGAGCTTGTGCTGTTTTCGTTGGAGCTCTGAAAAGAAATATTAAAAAGAAGAAGTCAGATTTTCAGAAAGTAAAACAAAGAAACATGAAGGCGAGGGAAGATTATAATCATCTTCTCAGCGTTTGACAGCAGATCTCAGGGACGACATCACAGGTTTAATCAAAGCAGTGAAGGCTTCTGTTCAAACTACTTCTATGTTTCTAATGTGTCAAACGTGACGTCTTGATGTGCCGAGAACGTTTACGATGAGACCTCAGCATCACAGAGTGCAGCTTTACGGCAGCAACCAACACTTTACTGCAGTTTAACCTTCACATGCTGTTCAGTTAATAAAACTGGAGGCTCAGGAAATCTGTTGCTGCAGCGTCTCAGATTCTGGTCAGTCTTCATGAAAGTGTTCACTGGGGACAGAAACCAAATCCTGTGACAGCTTTTATATATTTACCCTCAGAAACACCTGTGAAGTCATGTTCAGGGTTTAATATCTCCAGAAATTTCACTCCCACAGACGTTAAATTTGATAAGGACACAGAAAAAAACACATAAACTCTCAAAAATCTCAGTTTTGGGTCTTAAATCACATCTAAGTAAACTCTGCCTGCTGTCTGGATCCACTGATTCTGCAGGTTTTCTCACATGTTGACTCTGAACAAACGCTCAGGGAGATTTAAAGCCTCGTCTCACCTCTTTGTCTTCCCTCGGCATCACGTCTCTCTGAGTGAGTCGGTGCTGACGGACTGCTGCTGCAATCACCTTGAACATGTCTTCGTCGATGGGAGGAAGTCCTGCCTCCTCGGTCTTCACCTCACTGGTGGCTGAAGGATCAGAGCTGGAAGCAGCAGCGACGGCGTTTCCATCAGCAGCACAGACTGAAGCTGCTGCCGAGGCCTCGTCCGTCACTTTTACATCCTCAGGAGAAACCCTGGAGTCCTCGGTGACCTCAGCTCCTGGTTTCTCCTCACTCTTCTTCACTTCTACCTTCTCCAGATTCTTAGGAGAAATCCTGGAGTCCACAGTGACCTCAGCTCCTGGTTTGTCTTCGCTCTTCTTCACTTCTACTCTCTTTACATCCTCAGGAGAAACCCTGGAGTCCTCGGTGACCTCAGCTCCTGGTTTCTCCTCGCTGTCCTTCATTTCCACGTCTGCTGGTGCTGCTGTGATGGATCCAGATCCAGCAGCTGCTTCAGCAGAACCAGGGTTTGAAGGAGGAGGCTGAGCTTCACATGTCACCGCTGGAGGACTGGAGCTGACGTCTGTGGCGTCCAGTTCGAGGTTTATGATGGTCTCACTGGAGTCCTGTAAACGCTGCTTCAGGCTCTTCAACCTGAAATTAAAGCAAAAACATAAATTCATATTTTACGACACTGAAACAAGAAATACAACTCCCAGTTTCTCACCCAGTGTCCCTGATTTACTCAAAAGCTCAATAAAAATGTCCAAGTATACTCACGTCTCGATACGGTGAACTTTCTTCCTGTATAGGAGAAATAAAGGAGTTGGTCAGAAAAACAACACACAGGGACATAAAGAAACGTTCATCGTGTACATCATTTCCTCCAGTGTGCTATCATGGATTTAGGAACCCACATACCAGGTTTCACCCGTCGTCAGATGGTGCTGAGAGGCCGACTCCACCACCTTTGTCACTCCGCTGGGTTCAGACATCTCAATGAGAATCTGAGGCAGGAAGACAGTCAAGGACAGAGAACGTAAAGACAGAGCAGGAGGAAGAAATGTAAAAGCCTGAAGAATCTTTGGGTTTTTGAATATTCAAGCACAACTGTGATCCCCAATGATGTTACAGGGAAGTCTGAGAGAATAATGAGACGGAAAATCTGGACGCAGCTGGACTCTGACAACAAAATGCAGCCGTCTGTGTCGTCGTACCCTGTTGGCGAGCGGCAGGAAGCTGACAAAAGAAGCGATGGACGAAACCACGCACATGACCAGCGTGATGAGGTCCGTGGTGGTCTCAGAGATCTCCACGGACAGCAGCCGATCCTCCAGAGACTCCAGCTCTGGAACGTGCTGGAAAAAACAAGCCACAGTCGGTGATGAGGACCAGGAAGTCCAGAACAGGAGAAGCTGCAGATCTAAATAAGGGATGGACCACTTACTGCATTGCTCCACTTCATCAGATTCCTGTACATGACCTCCTGCAACAAGACCACAACACACCTTTAAAACACATCATATTCTGCACTAATTCTTGCTGGATCTTTCCACGTAATGTTTTCCCCAGCTTCTGTACCTCACTGTATCCATGACGTATGTCCTCCAAGACGATGTGGGCTTTCAGCGTCGAGTCAGCCACAGAAACCGGATTCTTGATGTGGTCCTGGATAAACTCACGGCACTTTTGCCAGATGCTGAAGTACACAAAGGCCTGGAGGCAAAGAGAGAAGAAGGACGAGAGTCACGACGCCGTAAAGCAGCAACATCTGCACTTGTGTCGGTCTGCAGCGTCGACTCCTCACCCTCCTCTGCTGCGTAAGCACCGTCACGTTGTAGTACAGCGAGTGAAGGTTCCGTTTGGGGAAGTAACGCCACACCAGCCTGGCAACGTCCTCCTGGGTGTAGTTTCCTTCTGGCAAACCGGTCAACATGACCGTGGAGAACTTGGAACCTGGAGAGGAGCCTATCTACGGGACACAAGGATAAAAATATGTTTACTGAAAGCCACAGCACGGGTCGCCAGCAGAGCAACGTCATCTCAGACCAGAATAGAACAGATGAGCTGGGCTTCCTCTGTTAGCATTTCATTTACTAAAGGGAAGAGAGCCAACAACCATGACTATCGGCTGATAATTTACCTGAATATAAAAAATATTAACCAATAAGGCAGAAGAAGTAGGTCACGAATGACAGGAAAAGTGTTGCAGATTAGCTGTAGTACCCACAACATAGGAGATATACTTAAACAAACACTAGCAAGAACAAATAAATGCTGCATTCAGGCAGATATTTACCTCAGCCAAGGAGGTTATGTTTTTGCTGGCATTGGTTTGTTTGTTTGTTTGGGACAAGGAACAAAAGATGACATTTAGGGACTGATCCGGATCACCGTCTGGTTCCAGGATGTTTTTAAATTTAAGTATACTTTGTCATTGAGAGATTGTGTTGGGGGTGGACTGAAGCTGCTTGGTGGAGGTCTGTGCTCTCTGAGTGCTTTTCTACTTTTATTTTTATCTACCCAAAGTTGAAACACTGTGCTATTGGAAAGCGTTTGGAGTTTTTGACACCGGAGTTGGCAGGTCCGTGTACTAGAACCACGGCAGCGTTCTAGAGCCTCGGCGGCGCTCGGCGGCGCTCGGCGGCACTCTACAGCTTCGGGAACACTCGGCAACAGACGTGCAGGACTGTTCCAATACCAAAATTATTATCCGAATACCACCACAACCAACCAATATTTGGATATTTGTATATTCAGGACCAGCCCCAATATGATGTTTGTAAAGCAGCTAAGCTACCATACTGTTGGTTAGCTAACTTAGCCACTCTAGGCTACTTGGAACTACTACGTACTTGGCCTTAAGGTCAGCCTTATTTCATCTTGGTGCTTATTTAATGTCAGAAAGCTGTAACTTGGGACGTCTTGTTAAAATTAAGTAGTTGTTTTTCACATCGAGCTGTTTGTCCTCAAACGCAGCTGCAACAGAAGTCCTATTTGGCAAAATTTCTTGTATTATCCTACTTATTTTATCCATTGAGCATCCTCCAGTTAATTTGTTCAGAATAAAGAACCAACATATATTTCTGTGTCCTGTCCAGTGTTGATTTCACCGGACTACACAATGATACTTTGTCATTGGTAGATTGTGTTGGGGGTGGACTGAAGCTGCTTGGCGGATGTCTGCGCTCTATGAGGGCTTTTCTAGTTGTGAAATATTACTTGCTGGACTGATCTGATTATTTCTGCCATTTAAACACCAACATGAGAAACAAACTTGAAAGGAGCTTACCCCGATGTCACGCGCTGCGTTGATGGTCAGATAATCTAGGAGACGAGATGAACACAGTTACTTCCTGTCCACACATGTTCGATCTGAAAGTCAAATTCAGTTTCAGCTCTCACCTGGGATGATGAACCAAGGAGACATGGTGGGAAACATGAAGGGTCTGGTTCTCATCGTGACCCAAAATGGCGCCGTGCTGCCCTGAGGGACTCCAGACCGTGTTGTTGGGACGGTTGCCCCGGCAACAATGTCCTTGCTGTCAGGCAGAGCGTTCGCTGCCAGTCTGGGTGCTGCGTCAACAAAAAAGTTTCCATTGTTGGACATAAAGGACAATAAAACCTAGTTGAACTGAAGTCGTTTTTAATGCTTATTGTGAGATTTTCTATCATGCTGTGACCTTTATTCTACAGTCTTTGTTACATTTATTCATATTATATTTATTATATGAGAAGCAATGACTAGTGGCCCATTCTGCTTAATCTTCATTTCAGTTTCGCTCATCTAGAAGAATCAACCTTCTGCGATCGTTGCCATTAAACTGGAACACAGTGTGGCAGCAGTAATTCAATAATTATGAACAATGTAGTCAAAAAGTTCCACCAAAATACTGAAAGAGTGTAAACACTTCTCCCTTTACGAAACTAGTGTAGCAACCAATAACGCAATACTGGCCAATAATGACCAATGACGTAATAAGGTCCAATATTGTAATAATGACCAATAACATAATACCGGCCAATAATGACCAATAACGTAATAATAACCAATAATGACTAATGAAGTAATAAAAGGGAATAACGACATTGTTCAATATTGTAATAACAGCCAATAATGATCAATAACGTAATAACGACCAATAACAACCCAGTAACAACCAATATTGTAATAATGACCAATAACATAATACCGACCAATAATGACCAATAACGTAATAATGACCAATAATGACCAATAATGACCAATAACGTAATAATGACCAATAATGACCAATAACGTAATAATGACCAATAATGACCAATAACGTAATAACTACCAATAATGACCAATAACGTAATAATGACCAATAATGACCAATAACGTAATAACGACCAATAATGACAAATAACGTCATAACGACCAATAACGTAATAATGTCCAATAACGCAATAACAGCCATTAACGTAATAACGGCCAATAACAACCATTAACGTAATAATGACCAATAACGTCCAATAATGTAATAACAACCAATAATGACCAATAACGTCCAGTAACATAATAACGACCAAAAATGACTAATGACGTCCAATAACGTAATAATGACCAATAACGTCCAATAATGTAATAACGACCAATAATGCAATAACAGCCATTCACGTAATAACGGCCAATAACAACCAATAATGTAATAATGACCAATAACGTAATAATGACCAATAATGTCCAATAATGTAATAACAACCAATAATGACCAATAACGTCCAATAATGTAATAATGACCAATAACGTAATAATGACCAATAATGTCCAATAATGTAATAACAACCAAAAATGACCAATAACGTCCAATAATGTAATAACGACCAATAATGCAATAACAGCCATTCACGTAATAACGGCCAATAACAACCAATAATGTAATAATGACCAATAACGTAATAATGACCAATAATGTCCAATAATGTAATAACAACCAACAATGACCAATAACGTCCAGTAACATAATAATGACCAATAATGACTAATGACGTAATAACATCTAATAATGTAATAATGTTCAATATTGTAATGACGGCCAATAATGATCAATAACTTAATAATGTCCAATGATGCAATAACAGCCAATAACGTAATAATGACCAATAACTTAATACCGGCCAATAACGTAATAACATCTTGCCAGTGAAGTAAAAAGTCATTAGATTAACGGCCTAGCATTAAAAAAAACCCTTTGAAAATGTAATGATGCAAATAATGCCAATAATGTAATAATACAATAGCACTGCATTTCTTGGAAAGGGTCTCTGTTGGATGTTGCATTGCCAAATGAACTTACCACATTGTTTTTCTTTGGAAGACATTTCATGCAAACATTTTTTCAAACATTTCTCAAAGAAAACCGATTCAGTTGTCACTTCAAACTGTATTTAAACAACTGGCCTGGCTCTATAATGGCACTTAACTCCATTATACAACATAGAACATGAACTCCTATTTAGTATTGTGGACGTTATTGTCTCAAAACTTTATCACATTATTGGCAAGTTATTATGTTATTGGTTTCATTCCATTTAAAACTGCCAAAATTATTATGTTATTGGTCGCTGCACACCGTTGTGGCAGTGGAATTAAACAAAGCATTGGGCTAAGGTTTGCGCCAATCGGTTAAAAAAATACCATGATTGGCCCTAATTGTAATCACTGACATCCACGTATTTAAAAATTCCACATAAAAAGAAAAGAAACATTTTTAAAAAAATTAGTTTTGGTCTTCTAAATGCCACATACGGCACCTTTGACTGTGGCGTTTTTTAGACAACTACTCTGATTGCTGCTCTTCCAGATCTGTAATATTCTGTCACCCATGCGTACCGCTTTACTTCTTCAAACAAACACTTACGCTGTGCGGTGACTGCGCTTCGTGGCACTTCCAGCCTGAGCAGGTTGTAGTCGCGGCTCTGTTTCAGGAGGCTGTACCAAACCCCGAGCCGATCGGCGTCGCGGACGGAATCAAACTCGACGAACACCTGGAGCCACACAGGACAGACGAGATCAGGAGGAAGGCTTCTTTGAAGTCGACGCATGCGCTCGCAGGCGTCTGTGTGTTCATACCTTGCTGAGGAGAGGCAGGTAGTTTCTGACGGAGCTGATTTTCTTCAGAGCTTCCCTGAGATCCTCGGCCTCGCTCGGGGAGATGTTCGTGACGAAGACCGTCCTGCTTCCGTCATCGAGCTCCGGCAGCTGTTTGAGAACAGCAGGGGTCTATTCAGATTAACCAGAAACACATGACTACTGTTGTTGTACGCTTGGAGAGACAGAACACAGGACGAAAGACGTTCCCTGACATATCAAGACTTCAGTCATTTCAACTAATAAATAGAGAAGAGGTTTAGCATTGAGGATAGAAGTGTGTGTGTGTGTGTGTTACTTACACAATCAACCAGCTTCATTAGAGACTTATAAAACTCAATCTGAAAGAAAAAACACCAGAGCAGGCCTAGTTTAAGTCACTGTGCTCGACTAATATCAACACACTTCACATTCAGTCATTTTTATTTGCTCACACTACTTTAAATCGAGTGTTTCAAAAGTTATTTCCATTATTTATTCTTAAAGAAGAGAGAAAGCTTCCAGGAAGAGTCCAATTTTTATATATATACATCTCAATAATATTTGGCTTACCGGTTCCGAAAACACGTGGCTCTTCACGACCTGCACAGAGATTTTAGAGCCTTTGAGAACAATGTCCTTCTTCTCCGACGCTTTCACGATGTTGTGCACCTCCTTCACACTCGGCATGACGGCGAAAGCCTGAAAATCAGAGAGCGAAAACGACACCAATCAGTCTCATGATAATAGAACTGCAGGCCGTGTTTCCACAAGAGCGGAGAGAAAACCATACAAACAAATCAGATGTGGAAGCAGTAAAATATCCAGAGCATGTAGAACTACAGTGTTTGACGCTCTACGGGTTAAAAAACCAACCACAAAAAACTCCTGAACATGGGATGAATAAACGATGCAGATCTATACGCTGGCGCCTACCATGCGTGTCTGAGGAATAACATAGATGGAGTCTTCCTTGTGATGAAATCCAAACGGGACGAGCAGATCGGCAACGTCCTGCTCTGTGTAGCAGCCGTCCTGATGCTCGGGCAGGTTGCTGATCAACAACACCTTGTAGTTAAGTGAGACGAGCTGAAAAGAAGAGCGACAGTTTAAGATTTTGAGATTAAGGACGGTGCACTTGCTGGAGACGTTACCACTGTCTGCTCCGCAAACCAAGATGAGCTTCACTAAAACAAGAACTGAGGTCCCGTCCACACGAAGCCAAAACGCTCGTAGTTTCAAAAACATTCTCCATAAAGACGGAGCTGTTTCAGTGAATGTATCTGTCCACATGAGTTCAAGTGTCCCTGCAGTTCGGGGTGGAGCTCAACGATGCTCAATGTCTGCATGCTATTGGCTGAAGCTAACATTTGACTCCGCCCACGAGGACACTGCCTGCATGTAAAAACGAGCGCCGTCTTACGCTCCTAGCATAGTCACAAACCTGTAATTGGCCCTGTATGTCTTTTCATTCTGATTTGCATTAGATACGAGGGTTAGACTGCCACCAAACTGTTGCAAAATGAAGTAAAGTTGTATGTAATAAGACTGAACGTGATTGGTTTATGGAATGTTGAGATGGGTGGAGTCAAACGTTGAGCTCCGCCCCGATATGCACACTGCAGTCAGAGGCTTCTCCACGAATTCACTTGACACGCCTGAAAACGATGTAAAGCACACGCCAGGCCTGTTGGTGGCGCTACGACGCCGCAAAAGCAACAAGCTGAAACTGGCAGCGGGACTTTAGGCGTGCGCAGAAATTCTGTATACGATGTAAACCCAGCAGGTACCAGGTTTCATTCATAACCTTCGCCTGGCTGCTCTTCGGGTTCTTTACCAGGGTGGATCCAAAATGAAGTGGCATATTTGTTTGGTGAACAGGATGACAATGCAGAAGAAGTACATTTTGCTGTAATAGCGATAATAGGGTGACTAGCTTCACACTGTACAGCGCCATTGTTGTTGCCATTTTCTCAGTCTGGCGCATTTTTTGAGAGGTGGAGCTACGATGCAAGCGTGTCAGAAAAAGAAGGGCGTAACAACACCATTTTCAGATCTTTGCACTCTGGGACGTAGGTTTGGAAATGATAGTTTTCAGACCCCCAAACGCCGGGGGGCTTGGTGTGGATGATGCACGGGTTTGATGAACTCTTTGTACGTTTAGGCCTGAGCTCGTCTTCATGTGGGTGGGGCCTAACTCCTCCTATAATTTATATCTTTAAGAAAAAGGGAAACGAGCAAAGTGCAGCAGTTGGAGAGAACTTACCTTTGAATACGGCATTTTGACCATCTTGAGAATCGCTGTGAGGAAGAATCAAAGCAAAGAGTGAAAAGAAAGCGACCACCAGCTGAAATGTTACGATCTACACAGATTTTCTTGGATCTCTTACGGATTCTTTCTTTAGCCAGATGCTTTTCTATTTCCTCCCCGACAGTCAGGGTGGAAACGGCAGCTGAGGAAGACGTGGCCGCCGCCGCCGCTGGTTCGGTTTTGACGGACGCAGCAGCTTCAGTGGACGAGGATGGAACACTGGTTGCTGGTTGTGCGTCCTTTTGGGTCGTCACCGCATCTTGAAAGAGGGGAGAATTTAATTTAGATGGATGGTAGTGTTTATTAAAGATCCCGAAAGCCGCTTGTAGTTCAAATCTGAAAACATCTGCAGTCAAAATCTGACAAGAGACTGTAAAGGAGAAGTAAACTGATGCTTGACAAAGAAGAAATGTGTCCGATAACGTTATAAAAAGTTACCAGCAGCTTCGACTAACTGGTCAAATTGGCACCAGTGTGAGGACAAAGGATACGCAACTTAAGGCAGTACCCAACAAACACCCTGCTATCTCAGATAAAATGACGCTCTGTGGTCTTTTCACTGGATCTGTTGGTTAGAAAAACAAATTTTCCACTCAATGTTCTCCAACAAACCTTTTTCAATTGCTTTGGTCTCAACCTCCGAAGCAGATTCAGCTGAGCTTGTTGCTTGTCCAGTCTGCTGCTGGGTTTGCAAAGCCTCCGTCTTGGTCTCCGGCCCGGGTGCGGGGGATTTTGGATCTGGTTTCGTGTTTTGCACGACCTGCGTTGGAGCTTTGACCGAGGTTTCTGGAGTTTTGCCGGCTGGCTGTGGCTTCTGTGGCTTCTGAGGCGGATCAGTAGGAGGTTTAGGTGAAGACACAGCTGATGTGGTCTGAACCGTAGAGGTTGGTGGATGGGTCTCGCTGGATTTGGCTGGTAAGGCCTTTGTGTCCGTCACCTTCTCACCTTCAACCTCCATGGGTTCTGCTGCTCCTGCTTCCTCGAGCTCCAATGATTCACCATCTTTGACCTCTTTCGCCTCAACAACACCTTCGCTAAGTTCTGCCTGGGGCTTCGTCTCAGAGGCTGCTGCGCTGTTTGTCTCACCGTCCTTTGCCACCACAGATTCTTTACCACTGGGTTCAGATATTTCAGGTGCAGGTTCTTGCTTAGAAACACCAGCATCAGGCTTCTTCACTGGTTTCTTCACCTTGTTGGATCCCACAACTTTTGAAGCTCCTTTTTTTCCGTCAGCAGGTTTCACGGCTCCTTTTGCAGCCACTCTGCCCGTTTTCACCACTTTGACAATCGGCTTTCCAGTTTTGGCTTTGGAAACCAAGACCTTCGCCTTGTTGACCAGCTTGCCTGCCGTCGGTTTCTTGGCTGCCGTTGGTTTCTTGGCTGCAGGTGGCTCCTTTGCAGATGAAGGTGTTTTGGCGGAGGTGGACTTAACGGTTTGAGGTTTGGAGACAGTGGGCTTCGAAGATTTTCTGTAAGGAAGAAAGTTACGTGAGGTCAAGTGGGAGAAAAATTAGAGAAATCCTTCACTGCAGACAGCACGATCTAGCCGCTTGTTTTTAAAACAACAACATGAATGGCATTTAACATAAAAAGACAGAACTCAATGTCATAAACAAAATTTGTGGAGTTTAAAGAAAGTAAATTCTCCTTTTGTGCAAGTTAAGAACATGAAATGCTTTGTTTTAGCTTTTAAATGTGCAACTTTATTTTAAAATGAATTTAGACACAACAGATTTTGTGTCATCAGGTAAATTCCCAATAGTTGAAATAGCCAGAACAGAAAATTCTGGACGTACTGATTGAAAGTCTCAGAACACTGCAGACACCAAATTCAGAAGCAGCAATAAAATATTTTTACAATAAAATAAGAATCAAAACCGAGATAAGACCCCGACTACTGCTAAAAGAGCAGTCCTTGTGAAGCATATCTTACTGCTTAGGAGGATTCTGTGGCTCCTTTGCAGAAGTTGAAGCAGCGTCCTGTAAATAAAGATGAACTCTGGGTTAATATGATTGTTGACAGCGTGATCAGACCACAGCAGACTGATGTGAATGATGTTTCCATTGACAGAAGCTGCCATACCTCCTCCCTGACGACAGTCACTGGCATTCCTTTCATGTTGATGCTCTTCAAGCTCCTCAGTTTCTCAGCGTCTTCGACTTTCTCGAAACGCACTATCGCCTACGTGAACACAAACACAACAGACACGCATGGCTTTCGATCACAAAGATGAGAATTTTAGTGACTCTGGGTGAAGCAACGTGACTCTTGTCCAGGAGGGTTACAAATTTATTTGTTTTATTAATTATGTTCAGACAGCAATACGAAGCAAACACAAGCTATTATGGTGGCACGAAGACTTGTAAACTGTAGACGAATACAACAGAAACACATTCACTCTCTTTATATTCTTACCTCCACTTTGGACCGAAACAACACAACTGACTTGGTTTTTCCAAACTGCTCCACTGCAGCAACCACGTCACCGTGAGACAGACTAGTACGGACTCCTTGTAGCTTCACCTCGTTTGGAGGTAGAGTTTCAGCAACCTGAGAAAACACAGAAACACACAAACGTCGAGCAGATGTAGACGAGGTCACGAAGAACAGACGACTGAAACAAGATCTGATAACCAGATATTAACTGGCTGCTGCCAAACGAACAAACACACCAACCTTTGGCTTTAAAGAAGAACTTGCTTTCGCTGACTTTGCGGTCGACTCCTTCTTTGCGGTCGACTCCTTCTTTGCTGCATTGGAGGAGGAAGACGAAGAGGCAGCAGAGGATGATGACGATGACTTCATCTTAGCCAGCTCAGCCAGTAAGGCAGGAGCCAGAGTTTTGACCACGGTCTCCAGGTCCGACTCATTCGACAGAGACTGGACGGCTACAAGGACAAAGATACGAAGGAGAGTTATAGCTCTGGTGGTCGGCAAGTCTCAGGAAGTTTCTACTGGGTCTGAGAGCTGTTTACCCTGATCAAACGTAGAGGTACAGAGAAAAGTTCACTGGAAACGATGATAACTAATTAACCATGATAAAATTCTCTGGTTGCAGCTGCTTCCTTCATCCTCTGCAGCAGGAAACTGAATGTTTTGGGGTTGACAGGTGAAGATGTCACTTTGGTCTGTGGGTAACTGATGTATGAATCAACTATGTCATGTCATTTAAAGCCTGTAAGCTGAGCAACATCGAGACACATTGAATAGTCCTGTGCATCATTATTTTCCATATTCATAAAAATCTGTGTGATATCTGCATTTCTACACATGGAAGAAACATCAACAGCACTTCCTGTGTACTTCTTGTCTATTTTGTATTTATAGACTGCTACCCTGACATTTTTACACTGCCCCCTTTGCTGCTATAACGCTGAAAACTTCCTCACTGTGAGACCAACCAAGGCTTATCTTATAAAACATTTTGTCAAACCTGTCGTCTGCAGCAGTCTCTTTGCCAGCTTCTCTGTGCTGCTTGACTTCTTTCGGCGAGGGGACGACCTCTCCGAGGACGATCGTTGCTCGCGACTCCTCCTTGGCGACGAACGTTTCTCATCCCTCCTCCTCGGTGAAGATCGTCTCTCGTGGCTCCTTGAACGTGATCGGTAACGGGAGGAAGTGGGCCGGTCATATCGTGGGGAGTTGGAGCGGGACCTGAGGGAAGACGTAAAATAACTTTAGGACTCAACTCGACTACCTCCTTGGTGTGGCAACTTTTTTTGTCATAGCAAAATGAACATTGCACAGACCTGCGAGTGTATCTGGAGCTGTGTGGTGATCGTGATCGACTACGTTTCTCCCGTCTACTTTCTGATCCATGATGGCGACGAGGGCTAGACGAGCGAGAACGAGATCGGCTCCTGCCCCAGTTCCTTCGACTGTCCGAGACGTTACGGCGGACAGGGCTGAATGAGCGAGAACGAGTTCGGCTCCTGCGTCTGTTCCTTCGACCCTCTGAGGCGTGATGGCGACGAGGGCTGTACGAGCGAGAACGAGACCGGCTGCTGCGTTTCTCCCTCCGACTCTCCGACCCGTGCTGGCGGGAAGGACTCTCACGGCTGGTTCTCTGGTGACGATCTTGGTAAGTTTGGGCCAAAGTTGAAGACGAGGGCTTGGCATCGCTCCCTGAAGATCTGCAAAAAGGCAGTGAACAAGAAAAACATTCATGGACAACAGAGAAGGAAAACTGGCAAAGATCAGCAGGATTCAGATCAGCTGCTGTGGTTGATGCTTGAAGACAAAGAGACTTACCTTGGCAATGTTGGTACCTCCCCATCCCACTTTGGGTATCTGAGGGAAAATATCCAAACATACACATTAAAACAGCAAAGATGTTGAGGAAAAAGCTGCATTTCTGCCTCCAGTCTGTTCCTTAATGTTCTGCAGGTGTTCAAGAACTCTTGTAAAGCTCAGGTAGGAAAGTCTTAAATGTAGTTTTAGAGGGTAGGGTGTATTGTGGCTCCACAAGGAGTTTAACTAGCAATGGGCACCATGACAAAGGTCTCTGTGACGCTTAATGACCTTCGATCCCTTAAAATGAACACCAATCAGTTAAAAAAGTACCTTGATCGGCGCCAATCCAGATTAGATAAGGACATCCCTAGTACACATAACTCTACATAACTCCAACTCTTTGACAAATTCCTCGTGGGGACACACCAAAGATATTCTTTATGAATCAATAAGTCTTTCGTTATGTGAAAGTTAAAAGAAAAAAGACCAACCGTTTTCTGAGAAGTTTGCAGTTTTCAAGGTGAATGCTCGTATTCTGGTGGGAGATCCAATCCTAGCAGTCAGAACAACAGAAAAATATTTAGACAAGGCCTCGTCATCGCAAGTGTCGGCAGCTTCAGCGGCTCAACTGCCACTTTTGCGATCGTCTGAAAACACACGCACATTTTATTAAACTTCAGTCGAGTGAGACGCACTGGGACGCGAGTCCCCTGTTCAGACTGTGTTTACACAACGGTTTAGAGGTCAGTCATTGACGAGAAACAGGCATGGAAAAAAGAAGGGAAAGAAATCCTTTATAATTACAGCTCACAGCTTGACGTCAGGTGTAAGAAGAGCTTCAGAAAATCAGAACATCATGAAAACGCTTGATATTTTTAGTTATTTCAATCAGTGGAGATAAGATATATTCCAGACTCATTACACTAAAAAGTGAAACAGTTCAAGCCTTTTGTTTCAGATTTGGTGATTGCGGCTTCGAGCTCATGAAAATCAGAAAACCAGCATCTCAAAATATCAAAAAAATTAATTTCAAGTTGAGTACACTACTGTTCAAACAGGATAAACACTATGGATCTCTCTGTCTAGTTCAGTTCACGCAACCACCAAAGTTGTCCAGCAGAAGATCATCTCCACAAGGAGCCACATCAGGTCGGCAGGGTTGGCAGGGCGTTGTATCGAAGCATATTAATGGACAGGTGACTGGAAGGGAAAAGCATGGTAAGAAAAGGTGTAAAAGCAACAGGGATGACCGCAGCCTTGAGAGGATTTTAAAGAAAAGTTGGTTCAAGAACTTGGGAGAGCTTTACAAGGACTGAAGCTGGAGTCAGGACATCAAGAACCACTAGACGTCTTCAGGAAAGGAGCTACAACCGGCAGATTCTTAATAACAAGACCCTCCTAACCCAGAGACAACCTCAGAAGATCTTATCTGGGCTGAGGAGGAAAAAGAACTGGACTGTTGCTCAGTGGTCCGAAGAGGAAGTCATGGTCCTAGAGTCTGGAGGAAGAGAAGTGTTTGAAGTCCAGTGTGACGTTTCCTCAGGCGTGATGATTTAGGATGCTATGTTATTGTCTGGCATTGGTCCACGTTGTTTTATCAAGTCCAGAGTCAACACAGCTTCTACCAGGACTTTTTAGAGCACGTCATGCTTACATCTGCTGATAAGCTTTATAGAGATGCTAATTTCCCTTAGCAGCTGCCTTTGATTTTCATGAGCTATAAGCTATGCTAATCAAAGTTAAAACAAATAAAGGCTGATGGCAAATATTAAACTTTTTCAAGATGTTCTCATTTTTGAGGATGCACTTGTATAAATACAGCAGTCACAGTGTTGATAGCATAAAATTAAAAAGGTCTTCTTGGGCTCTGGATTCAGTGATGTCTGGCTCTTCAGTCTTGCTTGCTGGTCCTCTTGGCCAAGGCTTGGTTCGGATCAGGGCAAAAATACAGAACCCAAGCACCTACATCTGGTGTAGACAATGGTGGAAAGTGTGGAAGTTGGACAGGGAAGAAGCCGGGGTTTCTTTTTTGAGTTATCCGAAGTCTGAAACGTGATCAAAAACAAACAAACAAACCAGAAAAATCCTCTGCTCTGCTGCTTGTGGAGTTCCAAAAGTAATGCCTACTGTTAAGGTAACAAAATGCAAATGCTTTGTTAACTCCAAAAGTGGCACAAGACAGAAAAGGGAAATGTTGTATTCACTAACGACTGCTTTAAAAGAGTAAAACTGAAAATACACTGTAGGAAAACAGTCAAAAAAAAAAACAGAAACAAAAGGAGAGCAGCCATCTTCCATCATCATCTGACGCGCCCGTTCTTCAGATTCTCCCTCATCACGTCTTCTTGGCCTTTGGCTCCATCTTCAGGAACCGCCTTAGAAGATCCTTGTATATCAACAGGGTTTCCACCAGAGAAGTCGGTAGGGCCTGGGGCTGGCCGAGGAAAGTAACTGTCCTCTACAATTGTCTCAATAAACCCAACTACCTGCACAAGACAGCAACTAAGTCTTCTCTGAGGGGAGTCGGCTTGAGGAGGATCCTATAGTTTCTGTGATAACTTACCGAAAACAAGGCGCTGGCTAGCTGAACTTTGTTGGTTCAAGGCCAAGCTAAGGTGTGGAACTGGTGCAAATGCAGTCTATTCCTCATCGCCATCACTTCCAGAAAAGGTCTTTCGCCTAAATATTTCCTCTTTGACACCATACCCACATGGAAGCATCTGTGCTGTTGATTGTTTGGCTTGCTAGCTTACTTCAAGTGGCTAAATTAGCCTGCAATAGCTAAAAGCTACATGCACTCCACTAACTATGGACAATGACAGTAAAGACCGCTGATCTGTTTCCTTTTGAAAGAACTAATATCGCAGGAGTGCTTTCCAACCATTAAGTCTATTTCTAACTGAGTCGCCCTACTCTAACTAGAGTGTAAGAACCATCACTGAAAAAAAACAGAAAAGAAATTCCCACAAGCTTTGGCGTGCAATACACTGGCGGAAACCCTCATCAAATTACAAAACAATCACTGGAAATCTTGGCAATAACCATTACACACCAGTGACTTTCATATTCATCTTCAATTACAAATATCAATATATAGTTAGCTATAACTTCCATTCTTGAAACAGTTTGGAACAGAATGTTCAGTTTGAATAAGTAAAAATTTGTTTCTGGGTAAACAATCTCTCCCAGAGTTAGCAATCCAAGATGTCAGGGTTTCTACTAACATAAATTTTTAGTAAATCATCCATGAGAAAAAATATTTTACTGAAATCAAACAGGCTTAAAGGTAGCAGAATGAAAACAAAGATTTAACAATTCAATCATGAGAACAAAAAAGTAACACAATAAAATAAAAACAGAATTTCCTACATGGAGAGAGAACAGAGGGCAGTTTTCCACTCACCTTCATCTGAGTACACTCTTTGTTACACAGAGTACAGGTATGTGGAAATATTCTCGGTGAGGCTGCAGCATAGTCATGCATCATGGCCGGCGATGGCAGGCCCTTGGACACCTCCCCCGTTGCTCCACGCTGGTTGCTGGAAGGTGGCATCTGCATGTGAAGGAAGTTCATGAGGCCCGGGACTGGCTGGGGTAGAGCTGGAGGAACGACCAAGGGCCGAGGCACACCGGGGTAAAACACTGGGGGTAGAATGGAGTGTGGGGTGTTTGAGCTGCTGGGGATGAAAGGCGGTGGAAGAACTGGACGTGCAGCAGAGTAAACTTGAGGCTGCAAAGGTTGACCCATCTGCAAGACTGGCTGCTGCTGCTTCACTGGCGGCTGCTGCTTCACTGGTGGCTGCTGCTGCTGCGCTGGCTGCTTCGGTTGTTGCCCCGGCTGCTTCAGTTGTTGCCCCGACTGCTTCGGTTGTTGCCCCGACTGCTTCGGTTGTTGCCCCGACTGCTTCGATTGTTGTCCCGACTGCTTCGATTGTTGCCCCGACTGCTTCGATTGTTGCCCCGACTGCTTCGGTTGGTGCCCCGACTGCTTCGGTTGGTGCCCCGACTGCTTCGCTTGTGGTTCTGACTGTTTCGGCTGCGTCTGCTGCTTTTTCATCTGCTCAACACCCTTTAACCCTTGTCCCTTAGTGTTACCCTGATCTTTAGAGCTACTCTTGTCATGACTGTCAAAGTGCACGATGCCAGGTCGGCTTGAATGCCCAGCACGAACTAGAGTGCCAGATGGTTCGGCTTTTGACATTGGCTGGTTATCTGGCATTGACTCTTTCAACAACAGGGGACTGGCCATTTCAGGCTTGAAAAGTCTTATGTCTGTGTCTTTCTTGGGCAGAGAAAAAGAGAACCTTGTTTCAGAAGTCTGGTCTTCTGGGGTCTTCAGTCGTTTCGTTGGATCACTGCTTGGAGGAGTTGCAGCACTCTGCATAGAACTGTATGAAGAGCTGAGGCTGGTACCAGAACCCCAGTGGTCCCGAGAAGAAACGGAGGTACCGCTTTTCACCTCCGTTGTATTTCTTTGTAGTGGTTCCCTGCTGTGACTTCCACTAATGTAAGTGTCCATCTCAAACATACTTCCACTGCCACCACTGTTTTCTCTACTGGCACTGGTCCTTCCAACCTCATCCAGTACCCCTCCAGTATATTTGCTTGTATGTCCATAGTCAATCACTTTACTTGGCTGAAGAACACTCGATGATATTTCGTCCAGGTGTATCCCTGCCCCTCTGGAACTACTCAGTCGGTCTATTCCACTCATGCTTGTGGTGGGTTGGGGTTCAGGGTAGGGTTTGGACTGATCTGCAGTTGTACCTCTCTTGGCCTTCTGAACACGGATTTGGCGCAAAATGAAAGGCAGATTGTCAGGGGTGATCTGGTTTTCAGGGAAAGAAATGAGATGTTCCAAGTCCTCTTTTTCAAGCCCAAAGTGCAGTAAGATGTTAGAAGCTGATTCCGAAGTATACTTTGGGTGACTGGACTCTGTTGGGGCCGCAGGTTTGTCTGGCCCTGGATAGTCATAATCCCCAAAACCTGGAATGGACTGCATGTCACGTTCTCTTCCACTGGAGGCATTGAACCTACTGTCGTCACTGCCTGGACAGCTAGATGAAGCAGGTGTTGAATAAAATCTAGATGAATCATCTTCAGTGGCCCTTTTGTAGTCTTGCAACCAGTCCAAGGAGCTACTGCCACTTTCAGCGTCAGAGTGTCTTTGACTTTGAGAGGTTGAGGACATCGGATAGGAGGTCCCCCCTGAGCTGAAGGAATCAAACCCGCCTCTTTGAGTGCTGGTAAAGCAAGGGCCCTGACTGACAGGCTGATGCCTCACCTCCTCCCTGGCTCTGCTTATATGCATGTCTACAGACCCCTCTATGTCCTTGTCTAATACAGCCCTCCTCTGTTTAGGCCTGTAAGTCACTGGCAGAGACAACAGGGACGGGATTGTTCCCCCAGGGTTTGCAGGAGTCGCAGAAGAAACTCCAGAAGAGCTGAAGTTGGACCCAGGACCAAGGTGGGAAGATGTCCTCCGGGGGTCCCTCTCTGACGGTACACTGGTGTGTCCATACTGCCCCTGGGGGGAATTTTGGCTCCCAGAGGCATACGGGTTATACAGGGGATGGGACATGGTGTTAGCAATCTTCAGAATGTTAAGGAGACTGATGGCTGCTGCAGTCGGGGAGGGGGGTGTTGTAGATATGTACGGAGCAAGTGTATTGGAGTTCGCTGTCAAGGTTGCAGCTCGGCCACCAACAGCGAGAGCGTTGTTTATCTGCGTCAATGCAAGCTGGGCTTTCAGATGAGCCAACTGCAAGGATGCAGCCTGCCGTCCGATCAGCAACGAGGGTCCTGGGAGCCCTCCAACTAGAGGGCTCACTTGTGGCCCCGGAGCAGGAGAAGGGGCACAATGCTCCAATAGCAATGAAAAGCTGAAAGGTTAAAAAAAAAGATAGGAATTATTGAACAGAACTGGGCTTCAGCTTCTCAGATCGGTGAAATCCATCATCTGGAAGGCGTCGTCTTGATTTTCCCACTCTGGTGCTTCCTGTCAGATACACATTCAGTCCATCAATATAATTCTATGGTATTCACTAACAAGCATCCAATCAGTCAATCAGTTAATGAAAATAACGATACCAATAATTGGAAAAGTGTCAGTCATCCACTAGGCTGATAATCGGTTGATCCCTAAAAGGTACACTGCGAAAAAAATAAATAAATAAAAAAAGATACTAAATTCCCAACACAAGTTAAATATTAATTGAGATTGCTGTACGTATAAATAAAGTTGTTCAAATTTATAGTACATGTGACAGCTAACGTTAACAAAGGATTGGGCTTAGGTACCTGCAAAAACCAAGTATAAAACTACTTTGATGAGGCTCAGGACATAACTCTCATTAGCCTAAAATAAGCCTTCAAACTCACCAACAGAACATTTTGGACAGTATTCTGTGTCTCACCAGTACCTGATGCTATATCATGCTTGTTTCATGTATTGAAAACAACACAGATCTGATAAGTGGAGAAGAACTTTCAGTGGACACGGTGGTCACATGGTTCATGTAAGTTATGAATCGTACAGAAAGGATTCATTCGATGCAGCTACAGTAACGTCACAATTAGCCAAATCATAATTCAGTGACTGTGAAATCAGCATTTAAAAACCAAAGTGTTTGCAAGGCTAGTGTTGACCACACACGTGAATAAACATACTGCCTGAAATGTGACGAATGACAAAAATCTTTTTATTTATGCACTTCCTGTGTTCACAATCAGCACAACAACGTTTCAGATAGAGACCTGGAAAGATGGGCCTTATGTTCACATCATTGGCCCAATCAGAAGAAGCCCCAGTTAGCCATCAGCTACCCTCAGGTCAACTGGTGGTAGTTCGGTGATGGCTGTGAGGCTAGCTAGCATGACGATTAAGAAAGGAGAGAAGAGCAAATAAAATGACCAGAAAGGTTTTTGTTCGGCGGGGATGTGAATCATTAACTGTTAATCAGTTGTTGTAGTACCTGTTTGTTTCGTTTTACTGTTTAATACTGTACTCTGTAGTTCATGTCGACAAGCGCAAAGCATTGTGGATGTTTAGCTGGCAACGGGCACCATGACAACGACTTCCGTGACGCCTCACGGTTGAAAAATGCCACAACTGAGTAAAAGAGAGACGAAAAATTACCCGAAACATTATCACAGTATGTCCAAGTGTGATATCCAAAGAACAATTTTTTAAAGGTAAAATATGTCAAAATATCATTGAGAATGAAGCCTTGAGGTGCTACAGAGACTCAGCCTAAAAATTATATTCTCTGTAAGGGAACTGGCTTGTTTGATCATCATTTAATGTTTGTTTCAGTGGAAAAAATATGAAAAAGTATCACATTCATAACCTCAAAATCTGTCAAAAAATAATTAAAATTTGATTTTTCTTTTGCATTTTGTCGTTTCCTAGCAAGATACCCGTTTACCGTTGCACATCTGGCCAATCACAGCCTGACGGAGGTGTGACTGCCAGACTGATCGGTGTTACAGGTCACAGCTGATACTGACAACAGGGGAGAATGAAAGGGTTTAAGATGCCGTCCAACCATCCGACACGCAGCTCGTACAGACCACGAACCCAGTTTAGTGCCCCGTGGCGACGCCTTACCAAGTTCAACACAGCATCTGCCTCTCGGTGAAGCCGGGATGCAAGAAATCGGACCCATTTTTACATTTTTCCATCATGGGAGAATGGAAGAGCAATAAAATTAAAGTTCAGTCAACACCTCTGGACTGCTTTTACACTTTAATAGTGATCACTTGCAATCAAGCAAGTGACATATCTATCAAAAAATCAGATATCTCTTCAGTATACACAGGCTACACGCTAAGGTGACCTGACATTTCTTGAAAAACTCTCTTTGAGCGACACAGTGGCGTCACATCACGCAACAGCAAAAAGGAGTTCACAATGTAACATAACACTGATCGTCGCTTTGCTTTACCAACTGCTGCTTGTATTTTAGTTAATGTTGATGCTCCCCGTGTTTGGCGAGTGAAAAATAAGCTTTCCAACCCAGTCAACGCTGAAGATGTATTCTATTCAAGTCAATATTTATGCAGTAATGATCCTGGAAATACGTTTCATACACACTTCATCCCTGAGGCCAGTCATTAGGGACCTTATGACAAGTTAGACCCACATTTAAAGACAAAACACAAGCAAACAACACTGTAAATGTTGTTGTTCTCACTCCACATCTAGTTCATTTGTACTGTATGACACCACGCTGGTCCCATTAAGCACATTGGCTCTTCTCACTGGGGTCAGTGATGTGTCATAAAGTAATATTCTGTCAAAAATATATATTGCCTAGTTTATATACATCCACAGCTGCTTTCATCAACGTCAAACAACTACGAATTAAATGTCTCTTTTGCAACTATCCTTATGCCTCTGCATTACTTTCCCTGCTCTGTGCCCTGGAGTATAACAAATCTAGGTCTTTTAACCTGCTGAAATACCTTTAAAGGACCTTTCCAAACTCTTATAAAGCAACTTTCCAACCAACAAAAAGAGTCTGCAGCTCCTCCAGTGACTGAAATGTTATTAATGCATCAAAATAGCTTGATTTCATTCATAAAAGTCACATTTGAAAGATTATAGCAAACTGGATAACTGCAAAACTGACCATCATTTCTCCATTTTTTAAATATAAGCCATCTGTAGCTGATGGTAATTACACTCTAAACAATGATGTTAGACTCACCAAAGGCATCAAGCCTCAACATCAGAAACAACGCTGGCTATTAACACCCTAAACATCAGGCCTGGTTACTCTATAAACGATTATTTGGCTGCATGAAACATTGAAGGCTCACATAAACACAGCTTTACTATCAGCACAGACATAAAACTCAGTGCATCTGCATTCTGTGACCGTTTGATCCAGAATAAAGTGGGTGTGTACGTTTCCAAACTGGGTGACACTGGTTTAAGGCTTCCAGTCAGCTTCAGGCAGATGATGCTGAGCTCCTGTTTCAGGTTTATGTCGCTGTTTACACCCGTCCTGCTAACTACGTACCTCCAGCCACTGGATTTACTGTCCCTGTACGGCCTTATTAGTGCTCTACTGTGTGTTCAGTCCCCAAAGGACCTCCTTAGTCTGAATCATCACTACATTATGTTTCCGTTCACTGGCTCATTTCACTGCGTGCAATCTTCCACGTTTGTTATGTGTGCATATCTGTGTAGTAAATGCGGACATCTGAGGCCTAAATTTCTTTCAGGGTTTATAAAGCTGCGCAAGTTCTTGCTAGCTCTAGCTAGTGTTAGCCTCCAGCGGGGCCCGGCTTTAGCCTGGAAAACGGTAACCGCTCCACAAACACCGAACACGGCGGGAAGTCAACGCGCTTCGCTCCGTGTTTTGTAAATCACCGTCACTTTACATACCGCCCGTTATTTGTGTATTTCTGGCATCTTTGCAGCGCTCGGCCGTTACTCCGGGCAGGTTTCCTTGACGCTCAGCGAGTTAGCATCTCATACGGTTAGCACGTAGGAAATGTGACGTCATGACGTACAATCCCAGGGTGAGCCGCCGGCGCCTTCAGAGTAAAAGCACGAATACAAGACATGGACATCCTATATTGTGAAAATCTATTTCTAGTGTGTCTTGAGCTTGTTATGAAATTGGAGGTGGAAAATTTAAAAAAAAGAGATGAAGAATTTCAGTTCTGTCATTCCTCAAGCCCCCCACAGCTACTTGGCCTCCTAGCTTTACAAGAAGTCAGACTTTGGCATCAGTTCTGAATCACACCTGACTGATCAATAACTCTGTTTTTGTGGAATCCTGCCACCAGAGGCCTGCACTATTAAGCAAGTTAAACATACTGCGGGTATCTCTTTGTGATCTTCTTCTCTAAATCTGAGGTGTCTCGCTGATCGGTCACACAAAGTCGGTTATCAAGTCAGGAGTTGGCACCAGAACACCGATCACCAACATGGACGGCTGTATATTTCTAAAAGCAAGAACAAACTATAATCGTAAACTGATGCAAGGAGTTTCAAATTATACCCTGTTGCAGCCTGAACCGTGGGTTATAGGTTATCAATACCTCTGCCTAATGTAAGACACAATCAGAGAAATGCATCAATTATGCACGAATTACTGAGATGTAGATTTCTTATTTAACTTTTAATTAAATTATCATTACCCAACACAGGGATGTACTGCAAAATTACAGATGTAGACCCTTTATGCTGCTCACAGAAATGACAAATTATGTCGAGAATGACTAATTACAAAAGAAAGACAAACTATTTTCAAGGACAAACTCAGTAATCTCACATCCAATATGATTTTATTTTATTGATTTCATTCTTTCAGCTGCTTGGTGGACAGATTGATTTTCTCACTTTAAGAATCCACTTTAGGTCATTTTAGGCAGAAAAACAGTGCCAAAAATGATACAGTTTGACAATTTGCTGTTTCACTTTCATGTCTTTGTACTTTGAATAACTTTTGGGTTTCTTTTATTTGCATATTAGTTAGAAAGCAGGATAAGTGTGCATTGTCATAATTCTACCACACGGTGGCGCCACTTTCACAGCAGTTAGGTTCACATTTTGAGCTCCCAGTGAGTCACGATTGATTTAATCAGCGTAAACGTCCAAAGTCTGAAATACAAACATGAGTTATTTGTGTATTTTCAAAGCTAATGTTTGTTCTTTTCATAAATCAGACCGTTTTTTTCCATCATTTCTGAGCCTCATAACTTCATCAGTCCAGCAGACAGACACATGACATGTTCAGGATGAAAAACACATTAGAGTTCTGGTAAAAACTGAACCCAGATCAGTTTTAGATCCACTCCAGGTGTCACAGTCTGAACGCTAAATCTGGTTTTAGTTCATTTTCTCTGTAACCAACTCTGAGCATCAATATTATGGGATGTATCATAGTTTAATGTCAAATGACAATTGACAAAGAGTCGTAGAAGCAATCATTGGTACCCTGGATGTGTTTGTTTTCTGATAATTCACCAGAGAAAACTTTGAAAAGAGTGTAAATGTGTGTAAACTACAACGTATGTCTTCCTTTAGTCTGACTTACACTTCAGTTTCTATGAGATAATGAAAACAAAGCAACAAACTTTTTTCCTTGTGAGAAAAAACAAGGATTTCGAGGAGCTGAGGAGACGAACGCTCCCTAGAAAATGGCCGAATCTGCCTCATTTCCGAGAGTGGCGGCGCCGCACGTCGGCCAATCACGAACCATTTGGGTTTCCAAATGGACTCGACGACGCACAACCAGACACATGCCACAGTCAGAGAGCCACTGCAAGTCTTTGATAATGAACGGCTGTTGACTTTACAGACTGTTGAATCAACAGTTTATCAGAAGGTGATGATGAATATTTTCATTAAAGGATGGTTCTCTGTTGGGTATTGCAGCAAATTACTAATATATCCCCTTTATCCCCTCCCCGGGACCACAGGGCTTAACACCCGACCGCAACACAACAGCTGACTGGCAGCGCTCGGCCTCGGTGTGCGCGTCTGGGAGAGGATGTCGAGCCAAAAGAAGTTCGGTTTTATTTTGAGCTGTCATCGCTACCCTGATGGAGGCTCATAGCAGTGACCTCACCGCCGAGCAACACACACTCATGGACACACAGGCATGCTGCAGACATGTGGTGTGTGTTCATGATGCAACCAGATCAGTTTTACATCCACTGCAGGTGTCACTGTCCAAAGACTGAATCTGGTGTTTGTTCATTTTCTCTATAACCAACTTTGATCATCAGTATTATGGGATGTATCATAGTTTGAACAGTAAAGCTGCAGCACTCAAAATACGACTATATTAGAAAAGAGCTTTTCCACAGAGTGAATCGTGTCTATTAGATCAGTGGTTCTCAACTGGTGGGTCGGGACCCAAAAGTGGGTCGTGAAGCCATTTTTAGAGGGTCGCAGAAGCATGCCCCCCCAAAAAAGTAAAAAAGTAGTGGTATAAAGTCTTTTACTTTAAAGGATGTGTTTCTTATGACACAGTTTGCTTTCAATAGCAGGATATTTAGTGGTGGTGACACCAGTAGTTGCCCAATATTAACCTCTAGGTTTGGTTCTGCCAGCTTATAGGAGAAATTTAAGCTAAAACATCCCAAAAATGAACCAAAATGTGCTCAGAATCTGTCAAAATGGGCCAAAATATGCCCAAAAACTTGGAAAAGGTGTGCAAATAAACCAAAATGAGCAAAAAATAAGCTAAAATTTTTACTAGCTGCATCAAAATGCGTTGAGACTCCACCCAAATAAACCTTAATTTGTTAACAGGAACAGCAAACTTCAACAATTTGGGTCGCGACTGTCATTAATAGAGACATAGTGGGTCCTGAGACTGGACCAGTTGAGAACCAGTGTATTAGATGATCCTAAAATGATCCTTTCATCATCTATAACTTGTTCTGACCAACCTCCTATCACACATGCTGATATATGAGCCTTGAAAGTTTACCCAGAATGCACTTTTTAAAGTTTGGTTGCAGTTTTTATCAGAACTCTAATGTGTTTTTCATCCTGAACATGTCATGTGTTTATCTGCTGGACTGATGAAGTTATGAGGCTCAGAAATGATGGAAGGAGTCCATTAAGAAGTGGTAAATCTGGACCCTCCTCTATGGACTTTTAAGGGCCTGTAACTCTGAAAATAGTCATAGTATGAAGGTAAAACTTTGCTTCATTAAATAAAGTTACTGTAGATTCAGGCCTTGTTCTTGTATTTTTCTATGATTTTTCCTGACATCCACATGAAAACGCAGATTTACGGCATTAAAGACGATTCTTTTAAAAACCTCCGACCAAAGTGAAGATTCGTGACGTGCGTCTGGGAGCTCTCACAGGAGGTTATTAACCGCCACAGAAGTCTTTGTCATGGTGCCCGTTGCTAGCTAAACTCCCACAATGCTCTCTTCTTGCCAGCATGAACTTCCTGTAGTCTGAGTGACGCCTCCTCTGGTCTCTACAGTATCAAACAGTAAGAGGCTCCACCTGGTGGAACAACCAGGTACTACAGCTGATCTATAATACATTTTCTGACGTGCATGACCTTTTTATCTGCCGTAGTGGCTAAAAAATCGGTTTCATGGCAGGATTTGAAGGTAAATTTAACCTAAAATGTAGACATAAAGCTTTCAAATTAAAAGATCACACACTTGCTGAAAGGCTGGACAATGATTCCATGCTTCGTATTAATAATAGTAGAGCATATACAGCTATTTTCCATGCATTGTGTAATATCTGATGGCACTGAGGGTATATTAGAAAACATTGTACAGACAGTGAATGTGGTGCACTAGATAGTCCACAGGGAGTGATCTGGACTTCAGTGTAAACAGCACTCCTGTTAAAAGAAGCTCTGGCACTGTCAAGAACTGCTTGTGGCTGGAAAACCTCTCATTATAACATTCATTACAACTTCCTTTCTGCTGGCTTACACGATCTGCGTCGCCGCGAAAAAGCCGCAGCATCCACCTCCCCATCCCTGAAAGGCAGGGTCAGATTTTCTCAAAGAATCCGAATAACTCGGGCTGGAGGAAACCCGAGTCCACATCAGCGACGACGGACGGGAAGTGCTGCCAAGCCTGACGAGGAACGTGAAATCTCAAATTAGTATCTCAGCATCTTCAGCCCCGAGTATCTCTCCAGAAACAACACGGATCTTATTTCCTCACCATGGCGAAACTGGAAATGTGGGCAGCAGAGACGCGCCGAGGAATGTTGAGGAGTCCGAACATGACCACTGATGGGGTGGTGGTGAAATGGTTGGAAGAAAGAGCCTGTTTTAGGGGGGGCGGTCAGACTGCTCATGTATTTTATTTGGATGAAAAATTAATGGGGTGATCTTGGCTGGTCTTGTGTCGCTAGTTAGAGCCGACAGATTACACTGTGTGAAGGATTTAGAGGAGATCTAAGAGCATAATAGTCATAATTATGCTAGGGTTTGTTTATAACCTCCTGAAACTAAGAACTCTAGAGTTATTCCATGAGACGCCAATCAATCCTAATGAAGCCAGGCAGAGTTTTACCTTCATACCATGAATATTTCCAGAGCTACAGGCCCTTGAAGTCCATAGAGGAGGGTCCAGATTTATCACTTATTAATGGACGTCTTTCATCATTTCTGAGCCTCATAACTTCATCAGTCCAGCAGACAGACACATGACATGTTCAGGGATGAAAGACTCATTAGAGTTCTGATAAAAACTGCAACCAGATCAGTTTTAGATCCACTCCAGGTGTCACAGTCTGAAGATTAAGTCTGTTTTGTGTTAATTTTCTCTTCAACCAACTTTGTGGATCAGTATTACGTGAAATGTCATCGACTCAAGCCAGGTTCTTCACCAAACATTGCATAAACTGCAACGAAAAGTAAAAAAAAAACTGCAATATTCCAACAGCGAAGGGTCAAAAACCACTGTAAAGTATCAGATTTTATTCCAGGATTTTTTTTAATGTAGGTGACCACATGACATTTTGGGGCTCTACGCGACAGACAGCGACAATGGCGGAGTTCTCTTTCCTTCCAGAGCGACGTACGCACGGTTGGGCCGGCATTCTTATCTCCGGTTGTCTAAGAAGCTGGGAGGCTGTTAGGAGCTGCCGCGCTAGAGGCCGCGAACGTTCATTAGGTCGGATGGGGTGAAGGCCGCATTGTTGGTAGGACATTTGAACTGTATGTAATTACATCTGTAACTGTGAAAATATTCTTAGCATGAAGGTAAAAGTGTCTCCGTTCGGTACAATATCACGCCTTGAGAGGTCTCCAAAATGTTTTTTCTTCTGTAAATAAGCCTCACTGCTTTCGCGCACCAGCTAGTCTTACATATGCGACTCAGTTCTTTAAACATCCGTCGATCTGATCTGATCTTGAACTTGTTTCCCCGGCTGGAGATCAGTTTATCATCCTTCACCCTCACCCAGCGTGCCCTCCCTGCCCCGACGGACAGCTCCAGGTCACGTGACGGGGGAGGTGTGCGGTTACCTCAGCAACAGACGGGCGTGTTTCGACGATCACGCAGCGGGGACACGGAGAGCACACGGTAACCGACACCGGGCAAACCCTGCCGCGCACATGTCAAGGGCATAAATCTGTCCTCAGCGCTGGCAGCTTAATGGTTCTGACAGACGGCCTGAAGAAGAGCCACCGAGTCCAGTGACTTCATGTTGTGGTGGTTTGTTTCTTCATGCTTACATCATCTGTCTTACTAGAATTAATCTGCACTGTAAAAAATTAAGTAAACAGTGTAGAACTATATATATTTGTAAACAATAATAAGAAAGAAGTTGAAATTTACATGCAAACTGTAAAAAAACAGGCTAAAAGAAAAAGAACGTCCACATCTAAATCCTATATTCTTATGACTACAGACATTTTCCACTATTTTTTATAGTTTTTCACACTTTTTTAACGTTTCAGTATTCCAACGTTCTGAACATGTTGTTAACACTGCTGCCAAATTTTCTCTGTATTTTTACAGAATTTTTTATTGTGTACTTTTTGACGTTATGTACTAAAACAAAACCCACAACCTGGCAATTTAAAAAATAGTGGAATACTCTAATGTTAAAAAAGGGGAAATAGCTGTAAATTATTTATTATTATTATTTTTTTTTGCTGTTTTAAATATAGAAAATCGATTATAAATCAGTGCAATAGACACAACATGTGCGTTTATATCTATCAAATAGGAGGATGTGCAATACAGATAATTTGGGTTCTTCTTCATTGTCCCTTTTCTGGTTCACATGTTTATATTTCCTGAAATTTTCATCCAAATCCATCCATAACTTTTCGAGTTACTTTGAACACAGAAAAACAAACAAACAAACCAACGCCGATAAAAACATAACCTCCTTGGCAGAAGTAATTAGCCCCGGGATATAATCTGGCACATTTACATTTGTTTAAATGTTCATTATTATGCAATGTTCCCCAGCCCCCCCTCTCTCAATAAAGTAAAATAAATAAATAAAACGATAAACTGTAATTTTATGATCACACACTGTAAAACTGAAACTAATTATCATAATATTATTATTATTTAACAAACATAATAACAATAATGTACATAATAAAAATGAAAATAATTATTGTTCTTATGCATCAATACAAATTACTTGTAAAAAATACGGATGTTTTCATGCTGACATTATTTTTTGGCCTGTTTTTTTGTTTTTACAGTCAACATATAAATTAATTACTCAAATTAATACCTGTTCTGTGATTTTACTATTTTTAATCTTTAATACAACTAAACATGGCTCATCTGTAAATTAACAGTTAAAAACTATTCACCATTTTCAGTCCTAAACACTACGTTTCTTTCCAACAAGGACAATTATCTGTAAAATTATATTTTTACATTTAAATGTAAAAGTTTTGCAATGGAAAATAATAAGTTATATATATATATATATATATATATATATATATGTATATATATATATATATATTTTTTTTTTTTTTTTTTTTTTTTTAAACTGATTTTTGATGTGGACATTATTACGTCGGACAATGATGTTATGTGATGGCCAGTGCTGGTTTGTTTCTTTGTTTGTTTGTGTGCAAAATAACTGGAAAACTCATGGACAGATTTGGATGAAATTTTCAGGAAATGTGTGAAATGGGACAAGGAACAAATGATGACATTTTGGGACTGATCCGGATCACCGTCTGGATCCAGGATGTTTTTTAATGTAAGTGTAACCAGGTGGACAATTTAATGCGGTTTACTCTAAAAGCCACCAGAGGGCACTCTTGTTTTTGGGGTAACCCCTCTGACCACATGACATTTTGGGTCTCCACGCGACAGACAGCGACAGTGACGGAGTTCTCTTTCCTTCCTGAGCGACACACGCACGGTTGGGCCGGCATTCTTATCTCCGGTTGTCTAAGAAGCTGGGAGGCTGTTAAGAGCTGCCGCACTAGAGGCCGCGCCTGTTCATTAGGTCGGATGGGGTGAAGGCCACATTGTCGGTAGGACATTTGAACTGTCTGTAATTAAATTTGTATCTGTAACGTTTCATAATAAATATGTGAATTGGAGATTGTGTTGGGGGTGGACTGAAGCTCCTTGGGTGGAGGTATGAGCTCTCTGAGGGCTTTTCTAGTTTACAGTTTTGACTGCCTGTTTGTTTTTATACAGACAGCAGAGAGCACTGTGAGGGTTTAGCCAGCAACGGGCACCATGACAAAGACTTCTGTGACAGTTAATGGCTACTTGCAAAAGTCTGTGTACTGTAGATGTGCTGCGATCCACTAAGACTGTGCTCTTACTGCCCAGAGGTACATGCAATCAATCAGGGCTAAATAAAAAAAGACTATTATTATTTTCTTGTCATTATTCTGATAGGGATTTCACTTAGCAGGTCTTACAGTTAGTGGTGTATCTGGATCAATGGCAGGCTTTATTTAAATACATTTTAGACATTGAAATTCAACGTGTAATACTCAAATTCAAGTTTTTAAGTCTTTTTTTCAGGCGGAGGAATTCACATTTAGCCTAAAAGTTTAAAATTACTGAAGTCGAGAAATTCAAATTATGACATTCAAGTTTAGTTTTTTAATGAAGGTATTCAGTTTTAGAAATTTAAATTTAAATGATGAGATACAAGTTCAATTTTTTAAATTGTAGATTTTAAGTTTAATTATTCTGGATGTCTAATTTTCTTAATTTCACGTGATATTATTTTAGTTTTGTGATCTAGTCCTAACTTTTAGCTGACTATTGTGCTTTTTTCTAGTCATGTATTTGACTGTTTTCTTTTAAAATTTGGAATTTTTTAAATCATCATTATCGTTTTTTTTCCCTTAACACCGTCACAGGTTTTGTAATAGCTGTTCTGTGTTTTATGCCAATTTAATAACTTCATAATTACTCGTTTGAAGCTATTTAGATCTTAAAGTTAGCGTTGTTGCATTAGAACATGGAGTAGGTGGTGTTTTGACGGTGTGTCATGTGGTAATGATGCTGTGTTTTAAATCTGTTACACAGTCATTGCTGAACTGTTTTTAGCTGCTAATAGAAATGATGGATGAAGAGGTGGAGCCTTTGATTAAGACATCCAACTAAATCAGTATTATCAACAGACAGACGGCCAGGAGGGTCACAAAGTAGGTTTTCAAGGGGAAGGAAGTGACTGGGTGTTGGCAGAGACAGACCTTATTACTCTCAGCAGCTGGAGGGAACTCATTAGTGTCCTCCAGGACTTGGTCCTCCAGGACTTGGTCCTCCTGTGGAGCTTCTGTGTTTAGAAGACTGACCTCTTCTGTGGACTCTGGTTGGATCTCCTGGCATGAAGCCCTCAGCGTCTCCAGCTGAGTCCTGGTTTCCTTCTCCCTGTTCACCAGAAGCTCTCTCTGGTACTCTTCATAAGTCAACTGGTTGGTCTGTTCCAGTTTCTTTACCAGGTCCATCCTGAGGGCTTTCTCCTTGAGATGGTTGGTTATCTCCTTGTTGAGCAAGTCCTCCAGCTCCCGTGTCTTACTTCTTTCTGTTTGGAGCTGGTCGGTCAAATGTTGGACTTTCTCCACCAGATCCTCTGCATTACTTTTCTCTCTTTGGAGCTTGTTGCTTAAATACTGGACTTGATCGCCCAGCTCCTGAGAGATCAGCTTTTCTCTGATGGACTCATTCTGCAAATATCGGACCTGTTCCTCCAGCTCCAGTATTTTGGTCCTGTCCATCAGGAAGGGATCTTTTACAATTTGGAGTTGCTGGTCCTGCTCCTGTTTGGTGGTCCTCTCCGTGTGGAGTTCATCCTTCAGAGATCGGACCTCGTCAGCCAGCTTCCGAACACTGGTCCTTTCTTTGATTATCTCAAGCTGCAAACGTTGGACTTCTTTGTCCATCTGAGACAAGCACCATGTCTCGTCTCTTTGGAGCTCTGCCTCGATGTACTGCTTAGCCGTTCTCTGAAAGAGTCTGCAAATGCAGAGCCAGATGAAGGCGCTGATGATAAACAGAAGTATCATTTCCATTTGAAGATGTTCTCACTGTAGACTGTCGACTGGTACGAGGTTTGAAATGACCTGTATCGTATCTGTATCTGTAATCGAACTGAGAACAAACAGCTGTCAGTTCCGGTATTTAAAAACTCTCTTTTTAAAAACTGTGATGTCATCGATGATGTCATCAGTGATGTCACAGAATGGAATTTCGGCTTTGATCTGTGGAGTTCAGGAACTCCTCATTTGAACTGTGGAACTACTGATGTTTACATTCGGTTCAAGGCCGTTCTCAGATCACCAACCCAACAGGAAACCACTCATGTTTTCAAGTATCGGTCACTGTAGGGGTTTAGCTACTTAAAGGGGCACCATGACTAACCCCTCTGTGAAGCTTAATTTAAAAAAAAAAAAAGTTTGGGCTTCTAAAGGACAACAGGTAGTTTTAACAAACAGTTTTAAATGTCTGAAATTGTCCAGTCATGATAAGACAGAAAAATTAAGGTTATCAAGTCATTTTTATTAGATGACCTTAACTTGAATGTAGTTTTAAATCAACCAATACATAATTTTTTGCTTAAATTAAAAAAAAATTTGTAGTTTTTAAAAAATTATTTGGGACATATGAGTCATGTGGACACGCTTGAATCATTTTCGGTAAGATTTCAATAATTTTGAATATTTTTTTTAATGATTTTGGACAATTTTTGACTTAAACACGACTGTGGACAACGTTTTGTATAATTTCTGACGATGTTTCAGTCATTTTCGACAAATTTTAAGCCACTTTGGATATTTTTTTTTGTCATTCTGTGCAATTTTGGAGTCATTCTGGACAAATTTAGTAATTTTGAACATCTAAAAAAAAGAATGTTTGGGCCCAAAAAGGACATCAGGTAATTTTGATAACCAGCCTTAAATTTCTGAAATTGTCCAGTCACGGTAAGACAGAGAAATTAGGTCATCGTGTCATTTTTATTAAATGACCGTAACTGGAATTTAGTTTTAGATCTACTAATGGAGACATTTTTTTCTAGAATTACATTTTTTTTTTTAAATTTTAAAATTATTTCGGACATTTTATGAGTGATTTGAAATTTTTAAAATTATTTTAGTCATTTTGGACAACTTTTAACTTGAAATAACGGACAAATTTGACTTTAAATTACACACAGCATTAAGTTGACGCAGCACTACAATGCTAACCATCAAAGCTATGTTTGCAACTTAAAAGGTTGATCTAAATCAGTAGATAAGAATTTTTATTTTGCAATTATGCATTTAATAACATGTTGAGAACAGATGGTGGAGTGTATGGGGGTCCTTTGGGTAAACTGCTGGTGTGAACCTTCTGATGCAGCATCTCAGAAATACGTGGCGTCTGACGTCTCTGGCAGCTCTCGTGAAGCGGTCGGTGGAAAATCGCGGCGACGGAGCATCATGTAGCGTTAATGTGTGCAGGTCGAGTTACATCATCGCGGCTTCATGTTCAGCTGAGACTTTCATCACCGCCTCAAGACTTCGACTATTTTAAGTGGCTAAAAATACAGAAGAGCGAAGGACACTTGGTGTATTTTAAAAGATGCTGACTAAAGTTCACAGCGGCGTGATTCTTTCTCGCGTCCTTTGATATCTTTGGATCTGCAGCCTCCTTCATTTCCTCCTCCGGGAAGCCCGTCACCGAGGCCAGGCTCTGCACTGTGACGTCCCGTCCACACTGATCTCACTTAACAACCTGAATCTGAGGCCGCCTGACCCAGAAACTCTCGAGTCCGGCACAAAGCGAGCCGACTGTCAGGAGACACAGAGGAGGAAAAAGATGATTTCTAGCCAGGACAGGTCCAGTTTATCCCAAACGCTAAGTAGATGGTTCATTATGAAACAATAACAACAAGAATGATTTCTAGAATTTATTTTGGGTTCTTTCACTTCTGATTTTAAACCAAGGGGAGTTTTTCTGTCCTGGAACCATGTCGGTTTGGTTGCATTTTACCGTGTCATTATGGGTTATTACTGAACTGAACATTTCTTTGTTTGTTTCTATTGTAATTCGTGAATGTATATGTACTTTTTGGTAATTAAAAGATATTAAAAGTTGCCGTCTGTGATCCCTCGTTTATCGCGGGGGTTCGGTTCCAGAACTCCCCCCGCGATAAACAAAATCGGCAAAGTAGCGACCTTAAATTTATTTTATTATTTATATTTATATTCCAAGGCTTTATAAACCCTCCCCACACTCTTATAAACCCTTCCTACACTCTTAAACCTTCCATCTAGAGGAGCTTCTACAGCCGTGTCCGATAATGGAACTAGCGACGCAGCGATCCACTTGGGAAAAACTCTGCCGTATTTTAAACACACCGACACCGAGGACGTCCGGCTGCCTACCTACCGGGAAACTGATGATGATGTTACGGTAATCCTACAGACTGTCACCGGTTCTCTGACGGTCGTTTCCAGTAAACTCTCACCGTGTGGGACCAAAGGTTCTGGCTGGCTTCCATCACCGCCGATCAATCAGAGACCGACTAGCTCAAGAGGAAGTAGCTGAGTTTTCTATACGTGTGTCGACTCATCTGCTGTACTCTACGTATTTTATATACAATTTAAAATCCACAAGACAGTGAGACAGCGAAAAGTGAGCAGCGATATGTTGAGGGACGACTGTATTTTAAAATTAATCCGTCAAATTAATTGTTGAATCTGTGTCATTTAACATCCTCTAAATCAGTGGTTCTCAACTGGTCCAGCCTCAGGACCCACTATGTCTCTATTAATAATGGTCGCGACCCATTTTTTTGAAGTTTGCTGTTCCTGTTAACAAATTAAGGTTTATTTGGGTGTGGTCTCAACGCATTTTGATACAATTTAAGAAAAATTTGGCTTATTTTTTTGCTAATTTTGGTATATTTGGATGCTTTTGCCAAGTTTTGGGCATATTTTGGCCCATTCTGACAGATTCTGAGCACATTTTTGTATATTTTTGGCACGTTTTAGCATAAATTTCTCCAATAAACTGGCAGAGCCAAATCTAGAGGTTAATAGTGGGAAACTACTGGTGTTACCACCACTAAATATCCTGCCATTGAAAACAAACTGTGTCATAAGAAACACGTCCTTCAAAATAAAAGACTTTATACCGCTACTTTTTGCTTCTGCGACCATCTAAAAATGGCTCCGCGACCCACTTTTGGGTCCCGACTCACCAGTTGAGAACCACTGCTCTAAACAGTAACTGAACACACATATTCTCACAACTTCATCAAAAAAATCTAATTTCCTAATTTAGATAAACCCGTACATTATTTAAACTGTAATTTCTGTTTTAAAACTACATTCAAGTTGCAGTGACTTCATGAACTTGGCTTGATAACTCGTCAACTTAAACCTGTGCTCACAATTATAGTAATTAGGTACGTAAAACACAAACATCCCCTTTAAATAAAGGGGAAAAACTTATTGGAACAACTCAATTTTATGAATAGTCAACTTAAACACCTGTGTTTATGCCGGCAAAAGTAAAATAACTTATAAAACCATTGATAGTGGAGGAAAAGCTAATGCCTCCAAGTTGTTTGTCAGATGAATTGAACTGTTGCTTTAATGTTTCTGCTGATCCCAAAGACGATTTCTTCAAGTGTGTTAAAGGACAAGAGTGCTGATATTCAAAGTGTTAGCCTCATCTACCCCCTTGAACAACTGAAAAATAGTAAACACAGTTCACTGAATGCGAGGCGAAGACTACAAATTACCACATTATGATTACTGAGCGGTTATTTTCGTCTCCGGTAAAACGATCTCCGCATCAAGCCACGATAAATCCAACAATGGAGGTGTCAAATAATGAAGTAATGGATGATTCTAATCATTTTTCATTACCAACGTTCACAGCTGTGGAGAAACAGTTCAGCGAGGCCACCAAATGCAAAACCTCCTGCTCACCATCACCACACATGATCAGATGTCTGATCTCTGCTCGGTTTCCAACTCATTAGTAACACGAAGCCGTATTTATTGTTATTATTAGGCTGTTGTAATGTTGTCTGCTCGCATCATGCAGAGAACAGATGACCTCCAGCTCTCTAATGTGTGGCGCTAAAGTTAAACCCGTGTAGGTAGTAAAATCAGCCAGACTGGATGAAGACCGAGTGGAACGCCATGTTAACGGCCGACAGGTGGCAGCCGGTGAAGCCACGGGGGGAAGAGGACGCTGAAAAACAACGATGTGAACTCCAGAAAAAAGACTGAGCGCACGTTAAAAGAGTAATGAAATAACGCCGAGCGGCAGGAAGCGGAGCAGAAAAGTGAGACGAAGCGAATAAAACGCCAGCAGCTGCACTTTTAAATCCACCTGTTGGGACAATCACACCCGTCGGATTCCAAAAACCCAAACCCTCTCAGACATTTACGAGGTGTTTGGTCATATGGTGAGTGTGTAGGCTAAATGTGTGACTGTTCCAAGGTCACTGTGTCTTCCAGCTTTTAGCTTCCACAGTGTTTCCTCACGTCGACTCCAGCTGCATCCTTCAGGAATTAAGCCAACGCAACCTGAACGTTTAAAGCTGCTCTTTTTCATAACGTGAACGGTAACGACTGTTTCCCCTCGTGTATAATTTAAATTCAGTTTTGTATTGCAGTCAGTCAAGTTGAGAAAGTCAAGTTCGGATTATGAGATTACATTTTTTGGATTATTTAAACTGAAAATTCAATTTCTGCAGAAACTCCTGCCACTAGAAACATCATTTGAACTGCTCAACATTAATAATTGAAATAAAGTGCGGAAATTCAGATTCAGACAAAGAGAAAAGTGAATTTGTACCGTTCAACTTAAATAACTGAAATATAAACTTGAATTTTTCAGACGACAAAGATGACAACACTACTATGGAGCAAGCAGGGTACTTCAACGAGCTCCACAAAGCTCTGGAGCTGGACGAAGAAGTCGGATGTTTGAAGACTGAGCTCGCCAAAGAACGGGCCAACGCTCAGAAGCTGGACGAACAAGTCCAACTTCTGAACAAAAAGCTCCCCAAAGAAAAGACTAGGAGCGTCATGAACAAGTTTGAAGACTGAGTTCCTCAAAGAAAGGACCAATGCTGAGGGAGCTGGATGAACAAGTCCGATGTCTGAATTTCGAAAACCACGGCACACGAGCTGGATGAACAAAACCAACTTCTGGACGTCCAGCTCCAGAATACGACAGCCTTTGCTCAGATGCTGGATGAACAAGTCCAACTTCTGAAGAATGACCTCCGGAGTAAGGACAACAGCACATGAACAGGATGAACAAATGCAACATCTCAACAACCAGCTCCTCAAAGAAGGGACCAAAGCTCAGGAGCTGGATGAGGAAGTCTGATCTCTGAAGAATGAACTCCACAAAGAGAGGACTGTGGCACAGGGGTTTGTCCAACCCCTGTGCCACAACTAGCTCCAGCTAGAGAGGAGCTAGTTGGAGCTAGTTGTGGCACTAGCTCTCTAGTTGGAGCTAGTGAACAACTAGCTACAACTAGAGAGGCCCAAACCACTGGAGATGGACGGAAAAGTCCAAGCTCTAAAGAAAAAGTCCAACAGAGAAAGGATCATATCATCAAGTCCAACATATGACCAACAAGCTCCAAAGAGAGAAAACTAATGCACAGGAGCTGGAGGACCTGCTCAACAAAGAGATAACCGACCAACTCAAAGAGAAAGCCATCAGGGACGACCTTGTCAAGCAACTGGAACAAACAATACACCAGCTGGAGAACAGCAAGCAGATCCAAAGTTTGGTGGCCGAACAGGAGGCCTCCTAGAAGAAAATGTAGGACAGCTTTAAACTGATGCAACAGGCTGCCACTGACAGGGAGACGTCCCTCTTCAAGGAAGTGGAGGAGCTCAGAATCAAGGTCCAACAACTGATCACAGCAAAGATCAAAGAGGAAGTAAGTCAGGAACTAAACACAGAAGCTCCACAAGAGGACGAGGTCTTTAAGGAAAAGGTCTTCGAGGACGCATACAAGTTTCTCCCAGCTGTTGAGGCAGAAGATCTGAAGGAGGAGCTGGACCAGCATCTCCAAAATGTAAACCATCACTTCCAGATGGACAGGACCAAAACACTGGAGCTGAAGGAACAGGTCCGATATTTGCAGAGTAAGTCCATCAGAGAAAAGCTGATCTCCCAGGAGCTGGGCGATCAAGTCCAGCATTTAAGCAACAAGCTCCAAAGAGAGAAAAGTAATGCAGAGGATCTGGTGGAGAAAGTCCAACATTTGACCGACCAGCTCCAAACAGAAACAGAAAGAAGTAAGACACTTCTTTCTGCTCAATAAGGAGATGACCAACTATCTCAAGAAGAAAGTCCTCAGGATGGACCTGGTAAAGAAACTGGAACAGACCAACCAGTTGACTTATGAAGAGTACCAGAGAAAGCTTCTGGTGAACAGGGAGAAGGAAACCAGGACTCAGCTGGAGACGCTGAGGGCTTCATGCCAGGAGATCCAACCAGAGTCCACAGAAGAGGTCAGTCTTCTAAACACAGAAGCTCCACAGGAGGACCAAGTCCAGGAGGACCAAGTCCAGGAGGACCAAGTCCAGGAGGACGCCAATGAGTTCCCTCCGGCTGCTGAGGCCGAGTTCCGGCATTTCGTACGTTTTTTCGTACGGTGAAAAGATGGCGGACTGTGACCCTCTTCTGCTGAGTGTGGTGTGGACGGAGTTTCCAGACAAAACATACCTTTTTTTCTTAATTCTTTACAGGACTGAAATTTAAAGACTTTACATCCCTCGACATTAAAATAACTTTACGTGACTGGTACATGTTCAGACGTGGAACATGAAACAATCATGTCTTCCACACAAATTACAAATGTAAAAATTGAACAACCCCCCTTTTCCCTTTTTCAGGGCAGAAATCTTAACAGAGAAACTGAATTTGTGTTGTTCAACTTAAGTAATTGAAATATAAATCTGAATTTTTCAAAAAAAAATTAATCCCATTATCTGGACTTGAATTATTGATATTAAAACTGTTCTTAAAACCTTGAGAGGGAACGTCTTATTTTGAAATTGAATTTTTATTTCGATTTATATTTGGATTTTGATTATTGAAACTGAGAATTCAGTTTCTGCACCACTAGAAACTTCATTTGAATTGCTAAAGTGGAGTAGCTGAAGCAAAAAATTTGAATTTCTCAACAAAATCTGAACTTGAATTTATGAGATTGAAACAGCATTCCTGAAATTATTATTCTGAAAAATCTACTGTCTGCATTCAGTTTTCACGATTCGAATTCAACTTGTAAAATTCGGATTGAGCCACACACAGGCAGAAATTAAATGTGTTGTTCAACTTAAGTAATTGAAATATCAATTTGAATTTTTTAACTAAAATTTGAATCCCATAATTTTATCTTTTATTATTGAAACTTTATTCCTAAAACCTTGAGAGGGAATGTCCTACTTTGAAATAGAATTTTTATTTGAATTGCTAAACTTAGTAGCTGAAGCAAAAATTCGAAGTTTTCAACAAAATTTGAATTCGGATTTATGAGAGTAAAACTGTACTGCTAAAATGATTACTCCAAAACACACCATCAAAACATCACCTACTCCATATTCTAATGCAACAATACTAAAATTTAAATAGCTTTAAATGTGTCCTTATAAATTTATTAAATTGGCATAAAACTTAGAACAGCTTTTACAAAATCTGTGATGGTGTTCAGTGAAAAAAACTGTAATGATAATTTTAAAAATGTCAAACCATTTTGACTTTTTTATTATAAATTACTGATAAAAAAGGAAGCTAAAAATTAGGACTGGATGACAGAAGTAAAAGAAATATTGCACGTGATATTAAATTATTACACATAATAATTCGACCTACAGTCTTTAAATAAAACAATGCACTGAATCTCATCATGTGAATGTGTATTGTTTTACTTAAATAGCTGATTGTTTTTGAAACTTGGATTTGAATCTCATCATTTAGATATGAATTTCTAAAATGGAATACCTTAAACAAAATATTAAACTTGAATTTCGTAATTTAAATTTCTTTTTTTTTTCAACTGGCAGAACATTTGGGTTGCCAACACGGAAGTGACCGTAAACAGTAAAAGCCAACCAGGTACTAAAACTAATTTACAATACTTGAATGTATATTATTTAGAAGAATAGTATTGGTATCAACTAGGGCTGGACCCGAATATCTGAATATTCGGTCGTTGTGGTGGTATCCGAATAATAATTTTGAGATCCCAATACTTGTGCGCTGACAGAAAGGCATGGTGAGGCCACTGCCCAAAAATAAATAAATAAATAGATAGATGTATGGATGATAGATGGATAGATAGATGGATGGATAGATGGATGGATAGATGGATGGATAGATAGATAACAGTAGGAGATATCCAGGCTAATGATGCAGTATGATTGCTATCCTGTAAGCTTCAACTGGAGGCATGTAAAGTATGTCTGGAGATCATTAACCTCCACAGAAAACTTTGTCATGGTGCCCTAAACCCCAACAATGCTCTCTGATTGCCAACATGAGCTCCCGTTAACATATAATATGTTTTCTGACATGCATGACCTCCTTCTTCTGGCCTATCGGTTCATTTTCCAATCTGGAAAAAAATAACAGTTGTCATAAAACAGTGGTTCTCAACTGGTGGGTCGGGACCCAAAAGTGGGTCGCGAAGCCATTTTTAGAGGGTCGCAGAAGCATACCCCCCTTTAAAAAGTAGTGGTATAAAGTCTTTTATTTTAAAGGATGCATTTCTTATGACACAGTTTGCTTTCAATAGCAGGATATTTAGTGATGGTGACACCAGTAGTTGCCCACTATTAACCTCTAGATTTGTCTCTGCCAGCTTATAGGAGAAATTTATGCTAAAACATGTCAAAAATATTTGAAAATGTGCTCAGAATCTGTCAAAATGGGACAAAATATGCACAAAACTTGGTAAAAAGCATCAAAATATTCCAAAATTAGCAAAAAATATGCCAAAATTTCCCCAAGTTGTATCAAAATGCATTGAGACTACACCCAAATAAAGCTTAATTCGTTAACAAAAACAGCAAACTTCAACAATTTGGGTCGCGACTGTTATTAATAGAGACATAGTGGGTCCTGAGGCTGGACCAGTTGAGAACCACTGTCATAAAACAATCAAAGTAGCACACCTTCTCGCTCACTTCCCTTTACAGCCTGAAAGATTGTGTACCTGTGAACCAGCAAAGCAAAACTCCACCCACAACCATGAGCAGATGCTAGCATTTTTGATCACAGTAATGCTTCAACTGATTGTTACTTGGTAGCGCCATTTGTGGCACAATGCTCAGGATGTAAATTTGGAACAACTTTCCTAATCAATAGCTAGCAGGATATTCAGCCAATAATAAATAAATTAATAATACAAATCGAGCCTTTGGATGTTTCTCATGTGCTGATTTTGCTGTTTGAATTAACAGACACGTGAAGACACGCTTCTTGTTGATCGTAGCGTGACGTGAGCGCTGGCTGGAGGTCATTAACTGTCACAGAAGTCTTTGTCATGGTGCCCGTTGCTAGTTAAACTCCCACAAAGCGCTCTGCCTGCCAACATTAACTGCCTGTGGTCTGAGTGATGCTTCCTTTAGACACAAAACAACAAAAATAACAAAAACAAGACACAAAACAACCTAAACGAGACGTCCCATTGGCGTTAACAAGTTGAGGTGTGTCTCATTGAGAGAAATAGCATTGGATTGGGACTTGGACAACATTGGAGGCAAACAATCCTAGCATGGGATTATTGCAGAATAAGACCAACAACAAAGACAGAAAACGCTGTGTTGTTCTTTATATTTAGAGGAGAGACGATGACCAGGTTTCCAAATAGTAACGCTTAAATATAGAATTAACATCACGAGTCTAAATCTTAATAGAAACAGGTCTGATATACACAGCAGGTGACGTAGCCGTGATGAAACCTGAAATAAAGACGTGGAGGTAAATTAAAAAACTACTTCATACACATAAACGCTGCTATATCCAGCAGTTTGTGTCCACAGCAACAGCGAGCTAAGAGCAAAGCCTCGATTCAGGCCGAAGCTATTTCACACCTTTTATAATAAAGCGACTCTCTCAGCTGTTTCCCAGTTCTGCTTTCCAAAGTTACCTCCACCATTTATCTGTGACCGTCCCACGCAGTGTTTACTCCCCTGTATACCACCAAGCCAAGGCTCATAACGGCAGCCGACAGTAACCACATCACTAACACGCTCACGGTAATAAACGCCTGCCGGAGTCTCGGATGTCCAGGAAAACTATTACAAGCCGCCCTGGGATTAGTGCTTCACTTCAAGCCTTTGAAAAACACGAGTCTCAAAGGAAAAGCTGCTTCTTCTAAGCCAATGTATGTTTATGGTGGAGCATAATTTCATTAGAAGTCGTCATAACTCAAAAAGATTGACGCAATCTGTTGTGTGTCCAAAAGAAAAACGCCGGAGTGACTCAAAGTGTCCCAAAATGACAAGAAAAATGTCCAAAATGCTTTAAAATTGATCCTAAATGACTCAAAAGTGTTTGTTGGTTTCAAACTAAAGTTGAGGTAACTTGAAGCTGGCTACTAGATTTCAAGATTTCAAGCCCCCTCCTCTACCTACATTCTAAAGTAGTGGTTCTCAACTGGTGGGTCGGGACCCAAAAGTGGGTCACAAAGCCATTTTTAGGGGGTCGCAGAAGCATGCCCCCCTTAAAAAAGTAGTGGTATAAAGTCTTTTATTTTGAAGGACGTGTTTCTTATGACACAGTTTGCCTTCAGTAGCAGGACATTTAATGGTGGTGACACCAGTAGTAGCCCACTAGATTTGTCTCTGCCAGCTTGTTGGAGAATTTTATGCAAAAAAGTCCCAAAAATGAACCAAAATGTGCTCAGAATCTGTCAAAATGGGCCAAAATATGCCCAAAAACTTGGCAAAAGCGTCCAAATATACCAAAATGAGCAAAAAAATAAGCCCAAATTTTCCCAAATTGTATCAAAATGCGTTGAGACTCCACCCAAATAAACCTTAATTTGTTAACAGGAACAGGAAACTTCAACAATTTGGGTCGCAACTGTCATTAATAGAGACATAGTGGGTCCTGAGACTGGACCAGTTGAGAACCACTGCTCTAAAGAATATTGTTTCGGATCAACAAAAAACATGAACACAACAGTTTAATCAGTCTTTTTGAGGTAGGAGAATTTATTCCTGAAGTTATAATCAAGCAACGAACTATACCGACAGAGCGGAGTCAGCTTTTCCTCCACAATCAAAGGGGTTTTAACCAACGTATATGAACTTTTCCGGGTTTTTTAAAAGGAGGGGACTTGAAATATGAAGTAAACAAGTTGATTTCGTGAAGTTATAACTTGAATGATCACGTGGTCAGTGGATTCATGTAGCGCTCTGTGAAGAAAAACAGTGGTTTAAATCAAATTTCAACAAACCGAAGTGAACAAAAGCAGAAGAAACCAGAAACAAACAGACTGAAGCTCTGGTTTGACCTTCAGCAGTGGTTAAACCAACAACAGCTGTTCTGTTGCGACGAGGTTTTAATGAGCTGTCTGACTCTGAAACAACATTAAACACATAAGTCCAAACGTCTCGAGTCCCACCCAGAAACTCGGAACAACAGGACACCGGAGTGACATCTACATCCAAACAGGCCTCCTGGATGGGAGTAAAAAAACAACACACTGATCTCCACCATAGTCAAACTCAGAACCCTAAAACCAGTCAGGTGGGCTTAAAAGGCCACAAATACACATTTTACCAGCATCAGAAACTGTAAAGACGGAAAGAATCATTGGATTTTAAACTGTCTGACCAATATTTGAACGTATCGTGTGAAAAATAACCAAATCTAAGCTTAAACTTGTGACGTTTCAAAGTCACTTCCATTAAAAAAATTCACCAAAAACAAACCATGTGCTTGAAACTACGGTGGCCCAGAAGGGTCAACGCAACTGCAAAAGCCACAGCGCAAATGCAAAGGCCACAATGGAAGTAAGTGTGCAGCGGTTGGAAGAACCATAGACATATATACGTAGACGCCGCGTTGACTGCTGCTGCCGATTGGAGCCATCGTGCCTACGCGGCGGCCATCTTGGTACAGTGCCACTCGCCCCTACAGTGCATTAGGTCTATAGAGGAATGACATGTCTGCACTATAAAAGTGATCATAAATCCATCAGTTGTCCACATATATTGTTTGTTACAAACGTCAGACATGGAGGATGGATAGGCAGACATAAATAGAACAAAAGCATCCAAGCATCCTGTGTCAAAGCTACATGTGTGACGTTTTTAACAAACCAAACCGTTTGGAAATCGGTGGAAAATTCAGTGAATAATTCTACTTTAAGACTGTGGAGTACCTCTTACCTCCATAGACTTACATTCACTCCCCCCTCTGCTAGCCCTGTACCAAGATGGCGGAGCTTTAGGCACGTCCCTCCACAGTCAATGCGGCGTCTACGTATATATGTCTATGGGAAGAACAGGCTTTGTTTCCGGGGGATAATATTTTCTGACGGACTATTTTGAAACGCTGCTTCGCCGTTGTGTGTTTTCACAAATCAGCAACGTTGGTCACCGTGTTGACATTGTCTTAATGTTCTGTATGTGCTCTGCCGTCCATCCTTTGGTTCTTGTGAAACTAGCTCTGCAGCAAGTAACGCTAACAGCTAACGCTACTGACTGCAGAGCTAGCTTCACAGTGCGTTGACCCTTCTGGGCCACCGTACGAAACAGATCCTCTAAAAAAATTTAAATTCTTCGCTCGTCGGTGCATCTGAAAAGACACGACTGACTCAGCTGCGACCGACAGTTATATTACAATAATTCAGAGAGTGCAGTGTTTCCTCAGAGAGACTGAGAGGAAAATCAAACCGACTGGATCAATAGAATAAATGCAGAAACAGTGAACAGAGGAGGAAGTTGTTGGAAGATACATCCAGCATGGTACAGCTGATGAGCAGAGTGGAGAGGAAAAGTCTGTAGAGGCTGGAAACATGGGAATAGTTAAATATGTACAGTATGTGGAGACAACCTTTATTCCAGTGTTGTTTCAGTATTTTTTCAACTTCCTGTCCTTCTAACCACATCCTACTGATGGAAGACATTTCCCTCCTTCTTCATGGTTGTTCTGTTAGAGACGCAGGGCCTTATATTGCATTATTTTTGTTTTTTTGTGTTTTTGTTTTGTCTCGTTTTGCTGTTTTGTGTGTCTCGTTATTGAAGTTTCGCCTCCTTTCCGTCATTTTCGGACTTTTTGCTAATTTCGCGTCTCGTATTTCTTGTTTTGCGTTTGTTTTCGTCATTATGTGTCTTGTTTTCGTTCTGTTGCGTCTCTTTGTTGTAGATATTTAAAGTGTCTCCATGTTTCCAGCCTCTACAGACTTCTTCTCTCCGCTCTGCTCATCAGCTCTATACAGTTGTGTGCGAAAGTCAGGGCACCCCTTTAAAAACAGCATATTTTATATATTAAAAAATTAATATCCATATTTATAGTCTTTCTGGGATATGGGAAAAAAAGACAATATTATCAGGAAACATTAATGCATAGTTACATTTTATTTTATAACTTGAACAAAATTACAAAAATAAAAAACATCATTTTGGCCTGTGCAAAAGTCGGGGCACCCTGAGAGTTTCAATGTGTCAGATTCTTTTAACAAATTCAGACCTTTACCAGCTCATTAGTCCTGAAGCATGTGTCAACAATTGTCATTAGGGAGCGCCAGCTGGTGTGTATTTCAGGGTTTCTTAAATATGGCGACTCCACAAACCTGTGCAAACAACAGCAATCATGGGTTCCTCTAAGAAGCTAAGTAAGACAGAAAAAATGAAAGTTATTGATGTCCACAATGCCGGGGAGGGCTACAAGAAGATAGCAAAACGTTTTCAGCTTGCAGTTTCCACAGTGCGAGGTATAATTAAGAGATGGCAGGTGAGGGGAACTGTGGAGGTCAAGATGAGATCTGGAAGACCAAGGAAACTCTCGGACAGAACAGCTCGTAGGCTGGTCAGAAAGGTAAATCAAAACCCACATTTGACGTCAAAAGACCTGCAGGAAGATTTAGCAGACTCAGGAGTGGTAGTGCACCCGTCCACTGTGCGGCGATACTTGCACAAACAAGACCTTCATGGAAGAGTCTGCAGAAGAAAACCTTACCTCCGTCCTCATCATAAAATACAACGTCAAAAATATGCAACAGAACATGTACAGAAGCCTGATGACTTTTGGAAACAAGTGCTGTGGACTGATGAAGTTAAAATAGAACTCTTTGGCCACAATAAGCAAAGGTATGTTTGGAGAAAAAAAGGAGCAGCATTTCATGAAAAGAACACCTTGCCAACTGTTAAATATGGGGGTGGATCCATCATGCTTTGGGGTTGTGTTGCAGCCAGTGGGACAGGAAGCATTGCTCGGGTGGAGGGAAGAATGGATTCCATTAAATACCAGCAAATTCTGGAGGCAAATATCACAGCATCTGTAAAAAAGCTGAAGCTGAAAAGAGGATGGCTTCTACAACAGGATAATGATCCAAAACATACTTCAAAATCCACCATGGACTACCTCAAGAAACGCAAGCTGAAGGTTTTGGAATGGCCTTCACAGTCTCCAGACTTAAACATAATTGAAAATCTGTGGGTAGATCTTAAAAGAGCTGTGCATGCAAGACGACCCAAGAATATTGCAGAACTGGAAGCCTTTTGCAAGGAAGAATGGGGGAAAATCCCAAATGATAGAATCCAGAGACTTGTCGTTGGCTATAAAAAGCGTTTAGAAGCTGTGATATCTGCCAGAGGGGGTCTTACTAAGTACTGAAGGTACTGACGCTGTAGGGTGCCCCGACTTTTGCACAGGCCAAAATGATGTTTTTTGTTTTTGTAATTTTGTTCAAGTTATAAAATAAAATGTAACTATGCATTAATGTTTCCTGATAATATTGTCTTTTTTTCCCATATCCCAGAGAGACTATAAATATGGATATTAATTTTTTAATATATAAAATATGCTGTTTTTAAAGGGGTGCCCTGACTTTCGCACACAACTGTATAGATGCTCCACCATGCTGGATGTATCTTCCAACTACTTCCTCCTCTGTTCACTGTTTCTGAGCCGTGCTGCTTTTATTCTGTTGATCCAGCAGGTTTGATTTGCTTCCACCGTAGCATAACGGAGCTCCACCTGCTTCCATTTTGTCCTGTTTAGCTTTTCGATGCCACCAGTCGGCTGTTATTGTCCACATTCACCTCCTTCTACCCCGACACCTTCGCTCTCTGGCTGCTTTTCCGCCTCGTGAAATTATTTCTTCCAGCTGCAACGCTTCAAATGGCGAATCAATGAAAGCGTAAATCACTGGAATGGATCCGTAGAAAGCTGAACGACGTGCGTAGCAGAGGAAAACGTTTAAAGCCTTGGATTTGGACGGGTGGACCAGCCACACATGCACGCACAACCCCGTCACACACAGTTGTCGTCTTGTTTTAGCTCCGGGCTCGGCGGGTTCACCCGGGTTAATGCCGCAGGACTGTTTCACACTCGCTAATTGCTCCACATGCACACATGGCGAACGGGAATGTCGTCGCTGTTCAGCCGACAGGTGCCATCAACCTGTTTTTACACTTTGTTCCACCTGAAAACAAAAAAGCAGGCTCGTCGGAAAAAATATTAATGCAGCAGTTTGCATGAGTCTTTTTCAGTTATGACCATTTCTGATGAAACGACTTAATAACTGGCAACACAAACCAAATATTTTAAATTTTTAAGGACTCCAGACTGAGACAAAACAAGCTGTCAAGCCAATGTCATTCATTTAGTGAAAGTTAACACATAAATGTGAGTTTAAATTAAACACCTTATGAAACTGATGCAGCGTCATTAAACCTACACAGCTCTTTAAAACACCTAAAGGGTTTATCGAAGTCAGTGCAGACGTGTGTTTAATTAAGTGATGGTTACAGGCTCTCTGAATTACTTCACCCTCTTAAATCAGTTGTCTTGCTTTTGTATCGTCTTTCCAGCAAAGCAGAGCAAACAAATATGTAGGTTAGCAAAGTCACGGAACAAGAGATGATTTGTGTCCAACATCAGAGACAGAAACCGTTGGATTTTAAACTTTCTGACAGCACTTGAACGCATCATGTGTTGACAAATAACCAAATCTAACCAAAGCTCCTGATGCTACGTCAAAACCCAGCGTCTTATTCCAAACGTTTCATTCAAAGATTAACCAAAAATAACGCGTTTGCACCAATCAGATTCTGTGAAAACAAAAAATTCTAAGCTCCTCAGCGAAACTGATTCTCCATGACTGACTCAGCTGTGACCGACAGTCACGTGACAAAAATTCAAAACGTTTTAGGTTGAACTGCAGGTAGTGTTACCACAGAGCGACTGAGAGGAAAATCAAACCGACTGCATCAATAGAATAAAAGCAGCACGGCTCAGAAACAGTGAACAGAGGAGACAGTAGTTGGAAGATACATCCAGCCTGGTGAAACATCTTCCTACAGCTGATAAGCAGAGTGGAGAGGAAAAGTCTATAGAGGCTGGAAACATGGGAATAACTAAATATCTATAACAAACAGACACAAAACAACAAAAACAAGACATAAAATGACAGAAACAAACAGTAAAACAAAAAATATGAAACACAAAATTAGAAAAACAAGTCTGGAAATGATGGAAACGAGGTGAAACATCAGTAACAAGACAAAAAACAACAAAAAATGAGACAAATAAAAACACAAAACAACAAAAACAAGACAAGAAACGACAAAACAAGACACAAAACTTCAAAAACGAGACACAAGACAATAAAAAACAACAACAAAAACAAACATAAAACAAGAAATACGAGACACTGAATTAGGAAAACAAGTCCTAAAATGACAGAAAGGAGGAAAAACTTTGATAAAAAGACAAAAAAACCCAACGCAAATCAGACAAATAAAAACACAAAACAACAAAAACAATTCACAGAATGAAAAGCAAGACACAAAACAATGTAAAGTGAGACACATAATGACAAAACAAGACAAAAAACAACAAAAACAAAACATAAAATGACAAAAACAAACACAATATTAGAAAAACACGTCAGAAAATGACAGAAAAACTTCAATAACAAGAAAAAAACACAAATGAGACAAATAAAAACAAAACAATAAAAATGAGAAACAAAACGACAAAAACAAGACATAAAATGACAAAAAAATAAGTCCAAAAATGATGGAAAGGAGGCAAAACTTCAATAAGAAGACAAAAAACAACAAAAAATGGGACAAAAAACCAATAATGAGAAACAAAACGACAAAAAAGACACAAAACAACACAAAGTGAGACGTAAAATGGCAAAACAAGACACAAAACTTCAAAAACAAGACAATAAAAACGTCACATAAAACGACAAGAACAACACAAAGTGAGACATATAATGATAAAGCAAGACACAAAACAACAAAACAAATTAAAAAAATAGACAAAACAAGACACAAAATGAGAAAACGTGTTGTCGAGGCTGTAAAAACAGTTAAATATCTATATTTTGTGGCGACAACATTTATTTTCCAGTATTTTTAACACTTGTAAACATGTTGGACGTGTTGATTCCAGGTTTTTTTTAAAAATTTTTTGTAAATAAAAGTGTATTTTTCCTTTGATTCCTATTATTCTAACTGTGTCTACTGTGCAGGAGCAGAAGAAGCTGCTGCTCGCGGCTCAGAAGGTTAAATATTAAACCACTTCCTGTTGCAGGGAGCACAGGAACGGGACTGAAAGGCTGCTGCATGCATGTATGCACCGTCGCATTCTCACAGAGGGAACAGAAAGACTGGCGTCCTCACCCGGGTGCAGGGTCGGCGGCGCTGCTGCTGCTGCTGCTGCTTTTGTCGTTGGACGTTCGGCTGCTTTTACTGGCTACAGAGTTCTGGTTCTGGATCTTGGATGTCTTGCTCTGTTGCTGAGAACCGCGGTCCTTCTTTTTCTCCAACATGGCCACAAACGCCTAAACGCGATCATGCACACCTCTGCTTTAAGGCTGCTTTTGTGATGGAGGGAAGAAACCTAGTAATTCCAAACCTAACAAGGAGAATAAATCCATTGAAACTCCCGAGGAGACAATCAACTTTCACCCAGCTACTCTACCGCTATCTACCGGGCGTCCCAGGGTGTCCCAGGACGTCGGGGTCTAATCCATGAGCGCCTCGGCAGGATCCGAGCCGAGAGGCTGCAAGACGAGTGAGGAGGATCTCTGCTCTGCGCTGAGGCGGCAGCTGGAGGGGGGAGAGATGGGAGGTAAAACAGACATGTTTCAGTCACTCTAAAAATAGACCCTAATGAAGTCACGTCAACACCCCCGGACCAACACTGATTCACAGACGGACACAGAGCACCGTCGGATTCAGGGTTTTAGGGTCCACTGGAAGAGTTCAGGCTCATTTAAATACAAAATAATCGACAGCAACTTTGGTTTATTTAATGGAGCAAAGTTTTGGCCCTTGAAGTGCATAAATTTACCACTTCTTAATGGGCTTCTTCCATCATTTCTGAGCCTCATAACTTCATCAGTCCAGCAGACAGACACATGACATGTTCAGGATGAAAAACACATTAGAGTTCTTTTAAAATCAGTTTTACTTCCACTCCAGGTGTCACAGTCTAAACACCAAATCAGTTTTTTGCTCATTTTCTAGTTCCACGTCTCATAATTTGCCCAAAATGAGCCGAAAATGGTCCAAAACACCTCAAACCTCTTCAAATTTGCTCCGAAACCTTAAGAAAACGACAAAATCTTCCCCAAAATGCCTCAAAGTGTGTCCAAATTGACAGAACTCTTTCCAAAATTAAACAACTTTACCAAAATTACTCAAAAATGGTCCAACATTACCCTTAATTTAGAAAGATTAGTCTCTAAAATGACTCAAAACTGAACCAAAATGACCGAATATATTTAAAACCTTTTCTAGATAAGTTAATAATGAAACAAAATGACTTTTAAAAAAGGTCCAGAATCACTTAAAAATTGCAAAAAATGACTCAAAAATGAAAAAAACCCTTGAAGTACATAGAGTTTGGTCCAGATTTATCACTTCTTAAAGGACTTCTTCCATCATTTCTGAGCCTCATAATTTCATCAGTCCAGCAGACAGACACATGACATGTTCAGGATGAAAAACACATCAGAATTCTGGTAAAAACTGAAACCAGATCAGTTTTAGATCCACTCCAAGTGTCACAGTCTAAACACTAAATCTAGTTTTGGTTAATTTTCTCTACAACCAACTCTGAGCTTCAGCATCATAAATTCACCTTATTAGAAAACGACTTTTTTAGATGATCCTGGCATCAAATGTGTATAAAAATGATCCTTTCATTGCCTCTAACTTGTTCCGACCAACCACCTATCACACATGATGATATGAGCCTTGGAAGTTTACCCAGAATGCACTTTTTAAAGTTTCCTCTGGTGAATTATCAGAAAACAGAAACACATCCAGGGCACCAATGATCGTTGACGTACCTTAATATTGCAGAAAACAAACCTCTAATGCCAGATGTGTTGAACTGAAGAGGAAACCTGAGCAGAAAAATGAATATTAAATAGTATATTTTTAAATTATTATTGCTACTTTGCAGCAGCGTAAAGGAAAAACTTCCTGCAACACCTCCAGGCTCCTCTGTCGTCGCTGTGCTGCTGCTGCCCTCCTGTGGATGCTGCTGGTTACTACATCAAAACAAGCAAGCTGCAGTTGAGCCCCAAATTATTGACATTTATGCTAAATTTATTTTACACAAACAGCTGAAAATGACAAAATAAGACAGTAAGACATCATGACTGACTAAGTATTCAAGGTAAAGTACAGAGTGGCTGCACTGGCTGTTCTGTTTAAAGTGGATTAAAACACCCACACTGTCAGAATCAACAGAAAGCAAAACAGAAGCGGCATTTCTTAAAACTCTGCAGCTATTTCAAGGAGTGTGGCTAGTTCTGGGCACTTCATTCCTAACAAATATGTAAAAGCAAGCATAAAAATAGTTCAAATACATTGTTTTGTCTACCATTATGATGTGTTTATGTCACTTCCAGCCTAGAAAACTACTGGTGAAATTTAAAAAAAACATTATAAATCAACATTTTTCATTAATATTAATAATTTGGGGCTCAACTGTGCTTATTTATGTTGTGTTTCTGTGTAAAACAAGGCTTATAATGTATAATTTATGCTTCTAATTTAACATTTTCGCCACAATTAAAGCACAGATCTCGTCTCTGCTTTTTGCGGATGATGTGGTTCTGTTGGCTTCATCAGGCCTGGACCTCCAGCGTGCACTGGGGCGTTTTGCAGCCGAGCGTGAAGCGACTGGGATGAGGATCAGCAAATCCGAGGCCATGGTTCTCCACTGGATAAAGGTGGCTTGTCCTCTTGGGGTCGGTGGAAGAGTTTAAGTATCTCAGGGTCTTGTTCTCGAACGAGGGGAGGATGGAGCATGAGGTCGCTGTATCGGTCCGTCATGGTGAAGAAGCTCTCGATTTACCGGTCAACCTATGTTCATACTCTCACTTATGTTCATGAGCTTTTGGTCAAGACCGAAAGAACAAGATCCCGGATACAAGCGGCTGAAATGAGTTTCCTCCGCAGGGTGGCTGGGCGCACCCTTAGAGATCGGACAGGGTGAGGAGCTCGGAGTAGAGCCGCTTCTTCTCCACATCTAGAGGAGTCAGCTGAGGTGGTTCGGGCATCAACTTGGGGAGGTGTTCCAGGCATTTATTCCACTGGGAGGAGGCCTCGGGGTAGACCTAGGAAACGCTGGAGGGACTATGTCTCTCGGCTGGGCTGGGAACGCCTCGGGGTCCCACTGGAAGAGCTGGAGGAGGAGACTGGGGCGAGGGAAATCTGGGCCTCTCTGCTTAAGGCCGGCACACACTACAGGATGTTTCAAACCTTCACAGATTTAGAGACCACACACTTGAAGATAACAAAAGACAGATCTTCTGATCTTATAGTGTGGTGTTCACTACAGAGCTCACCACACTATAAGATCCTAAACCGATTCTTCAGCAGACTATCAGGTTCTTCATGCTCAGTATTCCAAATCTCGCGTAGTCAAACGTGACTTCAGTGGAAACAAACATGATGGGAATAACGGCGATATAAATAACAACGTTACTAACGGCGTTCCTTTTTCAGTAACCAGTAATCTAATTGATTACTCTTCCCATCACTATAACTCTGTTACCGTTGCTGCCAAAAATGCGGCGCGTTGCTAGAATTGAAGCTGTTTTTTTATCAGACCATCCAGATCTCTGAGCCGAGGGGCAGAGATTTTTTAGGGCTGTCAAAATTGACGCGGTAGGGGCGCCCCGATAGCCTAGTGGTTATGTCGCGTGACCCATGTGCAGAAGCATAGCGACCGACCTCGGCCATTTGCCGCATGTCCTTCCCCACTCTCTCCCGTTTCCTAATCTATCCACTGTCCTGACAAATAAAGGCACGAAAAGCCAAAAATAAATCTTTAAAATTGACGCGTTAGTGCGGATTAATCCATCATCATGTTTAATCTGATTCAATTTTTAGCGACGGTAACTCTGCTTGTTTGTTTTTACTTCCTGTTCCGTCAGCCAGCATAGTCAGCTCGCGTTCTGATTGGCTTAAATCCGGTACACGTGACATCACACACTGAGCGTGCTCGCCCCACACACTACAGGGTTTATAGTCGCAAATATTAAACATGTTCATTATCTACGATCTCTCCTTCCGAGCGGATCGGAACGGACAGAATCACTCTTAACACAGGAAAGTCAGACACCATGTCGTTTGCAAACATCCGACAATCAGGCCTTTGCTGCTTTGATTGTAAGGAGATCGGGACAAAAATCGGCCCGATTATCCTGTAGAGTGTACCGGCCTTTAGCCTGCTGCCTCCTCGATCTAAGTGGTAGAAGATGGATGGATGGTAACTAAAGCGATGGTTTAATCCTTCACATGTGGAACTAATACGTGAACAAAGGAGGCACACTCGAGTCGGAGGACCTTGTTAAAAGTATTACTTTGTTCCACAATATACAAACAGAGAAAAGAACAATCCACCCACCAGAAAAAAAAACATACAGTAGTAGTACATCAGTACAATGTAGTGCAACATGTTTCACAGTCAGCAGGTACTCACATTAACCGGCCACAAGGGGGAAGCAACAGCTCTGATAATCTGTACAGTCTGAAATAATCCACATCCACTGGACATATTTACACAGAAAATACAGGTCGAACCAGTCAGTCGGGGTTTAGTCTGATCCAGATGAATAAATAAAAACGCTCCCTGTGCGCTTCAGGTGATTTAAAAACAAGGGAAAAAGAAACAGCACTGTGGGGTTTTTAGTAAAGACGCCTCTGAAACCGTAAATCTGTGATACTCTGACGTGGCATCGACGCGAAAAGCTGCTGAAACCAAAACCAAACTCCCCAAACCCCCCGGTGTGAGAAGATCTGAACGCTGACATGCTACTACTTTATAAAAGCTGTGAAGAAGACGACTCCATTCGCCCTCGTTTAATGCCCGTCTGTACAGCGTCCCGCATGTTAGCCCTCCGTTAGCTAACCTCCGTTAACCACCGGGCTTCTTCATACTTTTACAAACTGTGTGATCAGATTTGACACACTTCAGACTGAATGCAGGCCTTTAAATGACATGAGCCGTCTGGTTTTACGTGGAGATGCCTTCAGTATTCTGTTGGTGAGAAGTGACTGAATGTTTAATCAGTGTTATTTATTATTATTAAAAACCCCATACCGAGTCTTTCGCAAATTTTAATGCTCAGGAAGAGTTTGACACTTCGGGATGTACGCAAAGTTGGTCTTCAGCTTTGGCCTGAATACGGTTAGCTTAGCTTAGCTTAGCATGACATTAAAAATTGCTAGCGGCTAGCTAGCTGGCTCTGTCGGGAAAGAAACAATCCAGCGCGACCCCCTGCAAAAGCGCAATTTTACACCTCGGCTAAGCTAATTAGCTCACGGGTAAGTGGTGCGGATCTTCCAAGCTAACTCTTGGCAACCTCGGAACTCTTGGAAAGTTGTGCTTTCGTGTCATTTTGGACAACTTTTAAATAATTTCGTGTAAATTTAGAGCCTTTTTTGACAGGTCTATTTCATTTTGAGCACATTCGGAAGAAGTTACAGGCTAATCTGAGTAACTTCTTATCATATTTATGTCATTTTAGACTATTTTGAGTGATTCTTTTCGGGCTATTTTGGAATGTTTTTATTCATTTTTGACAAATAAGGAATCAATTTGAAGTTTCACGTCATCTTCGGCGAGTTTTGAGTAATTCTGGACAAAACCGGAGTCCGGTTTTTGGACAATTTTGATTCATTCGGACAAGTTTTTGTCATTGTAAATGGTAAATGGTCTGCACTTATATAGCGCTTTTTTCTACCTTAGTGGTTCCAAAGCGCTTTACAATGTGTTTCTCATTCACCCATTCACACACCAATGGCAACAGAGCTGCCATGCAAGGCGCTAATCTACCATTGGGAGCAACTAAGGGTTCAGTGTCTTGCCCAAGGACACTTCGGCATGTGGAGGAGCCGGGGATCGAACCGCCAACCTTACGATCAGTAGACAACCCGCTCCACCACCTGAGCCGCAGCCGGCCATTTGTGGACAAATCTGAAGTCTTTTCGGACGAGTTTGAGGCATTTTAGACGAATGTGGAGTCTTGTGGACACGTTTTCCTGACTTCCTGGGAGCGGGAGCAGAGCGTTACTTTGAAAAGTTGGGAGCATCGTTTGCTTCCGTGCCGTTTTTTGATCCGTTTGAATGTGGCGGCGGAAAAGAAAGTCACAAACTGGGCTGAACTTCATTAAAAAAAAATAAAACTGCTTCTTCTGCCTGACCCGCTCAGCTCACGTGGGGTGTTCGGGTTGGCTAACTAACTTCTTCACTGCGCTAATCCCACTCTGTTCACACAAAACATGAAGTGGTCACCAGAATGCCGTTACTCTTTTTTAACCCTCATCTCATGTTTTCTGGAAGATTTCTCAGAATTTGGGCGAACAAAAATGACAAAGCTCCACTCCTAAATTTATCCCGCGGAGGTTTCAATCAAACAAAAAAACAACATAGCAGCATCAGTCTTTGAAACGTCACGTCAGTCCAGCTTATTCTCAGCTCGTCCGTCCAACTTCTCAGACGTGCAACAACCAACAATTTGTAAAACGAAGGCGTTGGAGACGATGAATCTCAGTCGTTGTTAAGTGGCGACTCGTGTGTGTTGGTTTGATTATGGCATTTTAAATGTGTTAAATCTCTCCGTCTTCCCTCTACATCTACCGTTCCCTTCACTTACTGCTTTCCCTCTCACCTTCCTTCCTTCCTTCTTTCCCTCCCTTTCTCTATGTGATGTTGGATATCGGGTCGCTGATCTTCAGACACCTCCAGTAGACGGTCCTGGCCAGCGTGAACAGGGCGAGCAGAATCAGCAGCACCCAGGAGACGTAGATCCCTTTGGACTGCTGGGCCGGCTTCCACGTACCAACCTGGAAACAGACGCGAAACGTTTCAGAAGCTTCTTTTCACCTCAGCCTCGCCTCCAAATTTCTGTCCAGTGAAACCAGACGAGGAGGAGAATCCGGCTTCACCGTTTGACCCAAAGGTAACCTGAGATTTGGTGTTCGGCCGCTCAATATAAAAACAACCAAATGAGGGGAAAGTTTCCCACAGAATCAGCTGATCTTCTGACATTTTTACATTTGACACTAGACGTGACGGTCCGTGTACGTCGCGGCCCTTCGTTTTCTCATTTTGAGATTTCAAAATAAAAACAAAAAATAAACCGTTTCCCGATTTTTTCAGCGATAATACAAAATGAAAAATGGAAAACGGGCCCTAATTCATTATCCATTATCCGTTATCCGATTTAATTAGATGTGTTTGTAGATGGAAATTAAAATTAAAATACACCCGTGGAAAACTTATTTCTCTACTTCCTGTTGGTTTTGGCTCCGTGACCCGTCTGACTTCTGATGAGGAAGGATCTGGTATCTAAAGCTCCAGTGTTAGCTCACTGTTAGCAGACCTTGCTGTGTGCCGTGGCCTGATGAAGACCCACTGTGGGGTCCAAACGTTGCTTGGCTCACATTGTTCACTATTTCACAGTGGACTTTTCACCAATGTGGGGTTTATTTGTCCCTTTGGAGGGACCTTGTGGTGCCGCTAGCTCTGCCGCTAGCGCTAAATCGCTAGCGTTCGGCTGCTTTTCGGGACGTTTCTGGGGAGGTTTGGAGGTTTTCTGTTCCTTTAGCTTTGCCAGAGAGCAAAGTAGCGATTTAGCGCTAGCGGCAGAGCTAGCGCTAAATCGCTAGCTCCGCCATTTAGCTCCTCTTCAGAAGTCAGACGGGTCACGGAGCCAAAACCAACAGGAAATAGAGAAATAAGTTTTCCACGGGTGCATTTTAATTTGAATTTCCATTTACAAACACATCTAATTAAATCGGATAACGGATAACGGATAATGGATAATGAATTAGGGCCTGTTTTCCGTTTTTCATTTTGTATTATCACTGAAAAAAAAGGGAAACGGTTTATTTTTCGTTTTTATTTTGAAATCTCAAAATAAGAAAACGAATGGCCGCGACGTGCACGGACCCGTGACTCCTTCTGTGTCACAATAATCTTATAATACGCACAGGTAAAATCAAAAATAGCAGTTTTCATGGCTTTCAAACGCTTTTCAAAACATACATTTTCCAAATATATGCAACATGCAGTAGGAAAGTCAAAATTATCCAAAAAATCTAAAATATTAGCAGAATTTAACCATCTGAACTCTAAAATCTGGGTTTTAAATACATGTTACGTTTTAAAAAGCCATTGAATATATGTAAATTGAATAGCAAAGTATCTTTTAAGTTCCATCTAAGAATGTACAATTTAAATTTGTGAGTAGGGAATAGACACACCTACTTTATGAACGTTATAATGAAGGCAATATCCATGAATGTGATGGCTTTTCTGAATAATAGCTGATAATGTTTATAACGCCCAACAATGTTTCGATGCTTTCAGATTATCATTGTTAAGGTATTATGATTCGTATCTTGTGTATCTGTTTTGTTTTGTGTTTGTTTTTCTGTGAAGACAAGCTAATCCCACTTTGGTGACAGCTGATGGGGATCCTTTTAAACATTAAACATTAAACACCATTTACCACCAACAAGCTGTAAAAGCACAACAGTTTTTTTTATCCAATCATCTGTGAAATCGGAAAACAAATTCCAGCTCAGGCAGATCAGTTTGCTCTACGTTCAACAATCCGCCGAAAATAAAACGTCTGCTCGAACAAAATTCGGCGAAAAACAAAAAATTCTCCACTGCCTGGTGCAAACATGGAGAAAACAGCGACTCTCAGCGTAAAATCAGGATATTTCATCAACATCGCTTCACTCTACGCCCCGTTCAAGAATTCGCCAAGAATAAATCATGTGCTCAAGTTATGATCTGTAAAAACCAAAACATTCTGTGCTCCTCTACACAACCAAGAAGCTCTGACTGGCTCAGCTGTGAGAGGAGAGGAGAATGAAAGCTAAGACATAATGTAAATAGTTTGTTGTTGGCAACACCTGTGGACACCTGTGGAGACGCTGATTCCAGGTTTTCTACATTTTTGCAGTATAAATATCCAACCATCCTTGATCTATACACCGCTTAATCCTCTGTAGGGTCTCAGGGGGGCTGGAGTCTATCCCAGTTGACTCAGGTGAAGGTAGGAGACACCTGGACAGGTCTCCAGTCTATCACAGGGCTACATATAGAGACAAACAACCAAGCACACTCTCACTCACACCTACGGACAATTTAGAATCATCAATTAACCTCAGCATGTTTTTGGACTGTTGGAGGAAGCTGGAGAACCTGGTGAGAACATGCAAACTCCACACAGAAAGATCCCAGGCGTCACTAACCGGGGATCTTCTAGCTGTGAGGCGACGCTGCTAACCACCGAGCCACCGTGCAGCCCCGCAGTATAAATAATCAAAAAAATCCGCTTTTGTTTCCACAGAGGTGCAGGACTTTATGTTGCTGTGAAAAATGAGCCACAGTGGGTAAATAAAATGTGGCATAAGCAACAAAAAAAAAAACACCCAGAAGCTGCTAAATGTGCTTCTTGCTGCTGTATTTCTATGACAGCTGCCACACAGGTCATGAATTATAAAAAGCAGTGGTTCTCAACTGGTGGGTCGGGACCCAAAAGTGGGTCGCGAAGCCATTTTTAGAGGGTCGCAGAAGCAAAAAGTAGTGGTATAAAGTCTTTTATATTGAAGGACGTGTTTCTTATGACACAGTTTGCTTTCAATAGCAGGATATTTAGTGGTGGTGACACCAGTAGTTGCCCACTATTAACCTCTAGATTTGGCTCTGACATCGTATTGGAGAAATTTATGCTAAAATGTGCCAAAAATATACGAAGATGTGCTCAGAATCTGTCAAAATGGGCGAAAAATATGCCCAAAACTTGGCAAAAGCGTCCAAATATCCTAAAATGAGCAAAAAATAAGCCAAATTTTTCCTAAATTGTATCAAAATCTGTTGAGACTACACCCAAATAAACCTTAATTTGTTAACAGGAACAGCAAACTTCAACAATTTGGGTCACGACCATTAATAATGGAGACATAGTGGGTCCTGAGGCTGGACCAGTTCAGAACCACTGATATAAAGGATAATAAACAAACCCAAGTAATGACAATTTCATCATGAACATCCTCTAAAAATATCCCGATGAACGCAGGAAAAAGCTCAAAACACACCAGGAGATAACATTTGAGCCACTAACAGCCTAATTTCTCAGATGTCTTCACGCCGATACTCACCAGGAGTCCTGCGGTGGAGGCGGCCAGGGCCACAAACAGCAGGAAGCACAGCAGGCTCCTCCTCCTCGGGTACCGCCGGCCAATGGAAGAGCTGGAAATCAGAACCAGACGAAGCTCTTGGTGTCACGGGACCAAGTGAAAGCGACCAAACATCTTTTATTACTTCCAGAGATACTCACACTTTTCTGCAGTGTGGACATCGAGCCAGAGTCCGGTCAGAAAACTCTGTCCACTGAGAGACACAGTGAAAGCAGACAATCAGCTAATAGCTCAGGAGGTGACCAAGCACTAAAAAATAAAAGCTTTAATATGTGTGCGTTACCAGGAATGTGTTGGAGCAGTGTCCACAGATGACTCTGATGCCGACCGGCTGGTGCTGTGGTTCTGGACTGTCTCTGCCGATGTGGACCGGGCCCAGGTTGATGATGCGTTTACTGCATCGACAAGGGAACAGCAAAGACGTCTCTCAGCAGGATAAAAACAGTTTTAACCACTAGCGAGGCAAAATTATCACTTCATAGACCTATTTGTGTTGGATAATCTTCATTCCATCCTCCCTGAAACTCCACCCTGTGATTTACATCTGCTGGACAGACGGGATAAAGGTGATCTACATTTTCTAAATCAGCCATGCAAACAATCAATAACTGATTCATTGTTCAAACAAATATTGTCGGGTTCTGAAAAAAAGCTAATGTTAACCAGGAACAGCCAACATTTTGTGCAAAAGCAGCTCAGCTACTTTGGCTACTTAGCAGTAAAGCTCATATCCTGACGGCTTAAACTCGCTTCTAACATTGCTTGTTCTGGTTGGAGGTCATTAACCACCACAGAAGCCTTTGTCATGGTGCCCGTTGCTAGCTAAACTCCCACAATGCTTGCCAACATGAACTGCCTGTAGTCTGAGTGACGCCTCCTCTGGTCTCTACAGCAGTGGTTCTCAACTGGTGGGCCGGGACCCAAAAGTGGGTCGTGAAGCCATTTTTAGAGGGTCGCAGAAACTTGCCCCCCAAAAAAAGTAGTGGTATAAAGTCTTTTATTTTAAAGGACGTGTTTCTTATGACACAGTTTGCTTTCAATAGCAGGATATTTAGTGGTGGTGACACCAGTAGTTGCCCACTATTAACCTCTAGATTTGTCTCTGCCAGCTTATAGGAGAAATTTATGCTAAAACGTCCCAAAAATACACGAAAATGTGCTCAGAATCTGTCAAAATGGGTCAAAATATGCCAAAACTTGGCAAAAGCATCCAAATATACCAAAATTAATTAAAAAAAAATAAGCCAAATTTTTCCTAAATTGTATCAAAATGCGTTGAGACTACACCAAAATAAACCTTATTGTTAACAGGAACAGCAAACTTCAAAAATTTGGGTCGCGACTGTTATTAATAGAGACATAGTGGGTCCTGAGGCTGGACCAGTTGAGAACCACTGATCCACAGTATTAAACAGTAAGAGGCTCCACCTGGTGGGACAACCAGGTACTACAGCTGATCTACAATACATTTTCTAACATGCATGTAGAGAAAACAGGTTTTCTCCATCTTTTGGAGTTTCTGGAGCCACAGTACACTCGACTCTCTAACACTACATTTCAGACGGTGTCCTACTGGAGCTTTACAACATGCACTGGACTGATTTTAATAATGTAATAATAATAATATCCAATCAGGAAAATGGTGTCAGATTGGAACTCGCTACCGGGTGAAGTGTGCAACACTGATCATCTTGTTATGATGCAACGTCCTGCTGGATCCTAGCATTCATGTGGATTTTAGTTTGACAGCTAAGCGGTGACAGGCCAAGGCCTATCATGGCAACAACACTTCCCAGTAGCAGCAGGGTCCGTGTACGTCGCGGCCATTCGTTTTCCTATTTTGAGATTTCAAAATAAAAACGAATCCATCATCCATTATCCGTTATCCGATTTAATTAGATGTATTTGTAAATGGAAATTAAAATTAAAATACACCCGTGGAAAACTTATTTCTCTACTTCCTGTTGGTTTTGGCTCCGTGACCCGTCTGACTTCGTCATTTAGAGGAGCTAGCGATTTAGCGCTAGCGATTTAGCGCTAGCGGCAGAGCTAGCGGCACCACAAGGTCCCTCCAAAGGGACAAATAAACCCCACGCTGGTGAAAAGTCCACTGTGAAATAGTGAACAATGTGAGCCAAGCAACGTTTGGACCCCACAGTGGGTCTTCATCAGGCCACGGCACACAGCAAGGTCTGCTAACAGTGAGCTAACACTGGAGCTTTAGATACCAGATCCTTCCTCATCAGAAGTCAGACGGGTCACGGAGCCAAAACCAACAGGAAGTAGAGAAATAAGTTTTCCACGGGTGTATTTTAATTTTAATTTCCATTTACAAACACATCTAATTAAATCGGATAACAAATAATGGATAATGAATTAGGGCCTGTTTTCCGTTTTTCATTTTGTATTATCACTGAAAAAAAACGGGAAACTGTTTATTTTTCGTTTTTATTTTGAAATCTCAGAAAAGGAAAACGAATGGCCGTGACGTACACGGACCCAGCAGCTTCCCCAACAGGACAAAGCATCCCATCACACCAGAAAAATTCCACAAAATTTACAGGTCAAGGAACACGACCAAGAGTCCAAGCCGTTGACCCCGCCTCCAAACTGAATATCTGCATCGGAACAACCCCGACCAATGGGCTTCACATCCTGCTACAGGACCCAAAGGATCGACTGCCAACTGCCGGACACAACAGGACACCACCAGAGGTCCAGTGTTGGAGCCTCAATACCTCACAGCTGCTTTGGCTGAGTGAGGAGGGGGTTTTAATGATGTGGCTGACCAGCAAGTATGGATACAGCTGTGCTAAAAAACATGGCTCCAAAAACCAAGATGAAAATCAGAAGACTGATATATAAATCCCTGAGAGCGGCTGCAGAAGTGGAGTCATTTCAAACCAACACCGCGTCATCACCACATTTTGCTGAATAGCTGCACAGATGGTGTGATGACAAGCCAAAGCTGCGAGCGGTGGAAAATAATCCCACACTGTCTTTTTTTCTGCCTCACCAGTATGGTCTCGGACAGGCGATCCTCTGCGATGTGACTTTGCAGATCAGCAGGCAGTTGCATGGACAGCGAACGTACTTCTTCCCGACGGGAGCGTTCTTTATCGGCTGCGGACAGAAGAGAGAAGACGCATAAGAAATCCAGAGAGGTTCAGCTTTAATCCCGGCGGAGGAAATTCTGAGGAGGAGATGATGGAAAGACTTCCTGAGAAAAGACACATGATCATTTCCTGGATGGTGAAAAGCGACACTTAACACAACAGTCTGAAATTTCATGGTCGATCTCAACTTCCAGGCAATTTAACACGTATGAAGACGTTTCTAATCCTTTTTTTCCCACTAGACAAAGGTTTCATCTGTTCTTTATTTCTTTTTGTTGTGGATTACTCAATAACTGACTTAATTCTTAAAGAAAAATAAGTTACATCTGCATATCGATGTGGAGCAGCTTATGTAATGCGACAAACAAAAACAAAGACTGTTTAATGGTTTAACAGAGGCCGTTTTTGGGCCAAATCTGAAAAAGTTCCCACCTAACCCACACAAAATCTGGTGGGTGTAATGTAGCTTTGGTATATTTAATGCGAGGCCTGCAAAATTTTACCTGCCTAATTTAGAAACTTATTTCACAGAGGAGAATCAGCAGTTAATGTCTTTAAACTATGACACATCCCATGATACTGATGCTCATAGTTAGTTCTAGAAAAAATGAAGAAAAACCGTATTTAATCTTTAGACTGTGACTCCTGGAGTGGATCTAAAACTGATCTGGGTTCAGTTTCTACCAGAACTCTAATGTGTTTTTCATCCTGAACATGTCATGTGTCTGTCTGCTGGACTGATGAAGTTATGAGGCTCAGAAATGATGGAAGACGTCCATTAAGAAGTGATCAATCTGGATCCACGTCTATGGACTTGAAGGGCTTTTTCATTTTTGAGTCATGTTTTGCAATTTTTAAGTGATTCTGGACCTTTTTTAAGTTGTTTTATTTCATTGTTGACTTATTTAGAAAAGATTTTAAATATTTTTGGAAAGTTTTTTTTTAAATTGTGCAATATTTTCGGTCATTTTGGTTCAATTTTGAGACATTTTAGACAATAATCTTCCTAAATTATGGGTCATTTTGGACAATTTTTGAGTAATTTTGGACAATTTTTGAGTAATTTTGGTAAAGTTGTTTAATTTTGTAAAGGGTTCTGTCAATTTAGACACACTTTGAGGCATTTTGGGCAAGTTTTTGTCATTTCCTCGAGGTTTCGGGGCAAATTTGAAGAGGTTTGAGGTATTTTGGACCATTTTTGGCTCATTTTGGACAAATTATGAGACGTGAAACTAGTTGTTTGTGGAGAAAATGAGCAAAAAAATGACTTAGTGTTTAGACTGTGACACCTGGAGTGGATCTAAAACTGATCTGGGTTCAGTTTTTACCAGAACTCTAATGTGTTTTTCATCCTGAACATGTCATGTGTCTGTCTGCTGAACTGATGAAGTTATGAGGCTCAGAAATGATGGAAGAAGTCCATGGTAAAACTTTGCTTTATTGAATAAAGTTACTGTAGATGAAGAATCAGCTGATCCTGAGGAGGTTGAAGGGAGGACTGATAGATTTTTCATGGAATGGCCCTTGATAAATTTGTTTAGGTTGTCACAGGGGGAAATAAATCACTTATATAAGCAGACAAAATGTTCAAATAGCTTCATTTTTCCTGATTGTGTCGCTCTGTCTGAGGAATAACTGTATTTTGGAGACGAGAGGCAGCAAGTTGTGATAAACTGTGTCTGAGTGTGACTCACCGTCGCCTCGTTGCAGATGCTGCACTTCACCACATGCTGGTGCGTCTTTCCCTCCACAGATATGGCCGTCTGACAGACTCGGCAGCTGATGACGGGAGCGCTGCTGCTGTCCGGGCTGCCCTGTGGCGAGTACGGAGGCGGGGGCTCGCCTGGTGCCACCGAGCTGGGGAACGGTGCCAAACCTGGGGGACGGACAACCAGCAGAACATAATTTAGTCACACTAAGACACAGATCAGCTGCTAAAAATCTCACGGTTCAAGTGCAGAAATGTGTTTTGTAAATATGAAATAAATCTTGATGTCCGATACCAAATGTCTGCACTATCCAGTATCCGACGCTCCGTTTTACAGCACAGTAATTAGGTCTGTAAAGTGTGCTGGCTCATATTATCACAACATTTGTGCTCAGTGCCCCAGTTTTATCACCACACACTGAGCATAAACAAACAAAAAGTCAGCTTTATTGGTGATAAAGGTTTTGGGTGGAGTCCAAAAATCACAGTAAACCTCCACTGTTTGTTTTGTTCGCTCATAATGAGTCACGTATTGGTCAGCAAACACTGTATGTGAATTATATCCGTTAACGTGACATTATCTGTGCACCACACTGCCAAAGGCCACACCTTATCAAGAGCAGTACGAGAAGCACTGAAACTGAGAGGAAACTAATGTAGTTCAGAGGTCAGAGGAAACAACACGAGAAGAGAGAGAGAGGAAATGTTCCTGCAACAGATAAGAAAAATAAAACAAGGAGAGAGAAACATCAATTTGTTGTTGATTTGCTTAATAATCCTATAGTCTATAATATATCAGAGGGTTGTAAAAAGTCACATGTTCTCAGAGGCCAAAACGAGACTTTTAAATGATCTATTTTTGTAAAAACACCCTAAAATACTCAATGTACGGTTACATAAAGTGCAGAAGAGCAGCAGATTCTCATATTTAGGAAGCTGGAAACTGCTAATGTTTGGGGTTTTTGCTTGATAAACAACCGATTAATTAACACAATCTGTTTATTTATAGATTTAAAAGTGTACTCAAATGTTTTTCTTGTACTCAAATGTTACAGGAAAAGGAAATTCTGTACAAAGTATGAGCTTTTGTACATCATGTAAACCACCAAACAAACTGACTTTAAAGCAGTTTTACAACGTAGCTAGCATTCATGTCTTTGTTTTGGATAAAAGGCACATTTTACAAACCAGTTTTCATCACTGTCACTGTGTTGTCGCAGCTTAGAAACGTTGATTAGCTTCTGTAAGTACATAAAATATGTGCAAAGTACAATTTTAGGGGTTAAATCCCCTCTACGTGTCTGTTAACTTCACTGCTTGCAGCTAACGTTAGCCTAACTGCTAGCTACCAAGCTAGCAATCAGAATGTAGCTGTCATTGTTTACTAATTAACATTCTGAAGCACCAGAACGAACTAAAATCAAAGACAATGGTGTCCAAACGCCTGTAAATTCATGTGTATCGCTGTGAACGAGGTGGCAAACCCAACAGCGGACATACTCTGTGGTTTGGACAGATATCCATTGGAGCTTCCCCCGGGAGAGAAGCCGTTGGTCCCGTCGTGCTGCTCGGACAGCAGCGGCGACCGTTCCCCGTCCGCCATCGCGCCCACCGCACCCGAGCCTTTCAAAACGCCAGCAGGAAGAGTGTGTGCAGCGGTGGGGAGTCCTCAGACACCCGGGGCAGGTTTCTGGAAGAGTCCGTGTGCAGCTTTCAGCCTCTGAGCCCCTAAGTTTGGCTTCCTGACATCCACATGACGCGGCGAAAACACTCAGCGACCGCGGAAGAGAAGCAACAAAAACATCGGTCACATGACTGTGGTCTGAGTCACGACTATGACGGGCAGCGGGCTCCGCCAATGAGCGAGCTCGGTGATTGATGGGCGGGTCCGAATACTGTAATTGGACCGCTTTCAAATACGAACCAGGAAGTGCCTTTGCTGTTTTCAGACAGGAGGTATGGAACATTTCTGGGTTTATGGATCCGTTAGAGTGACGGTGTCCTGTCATTTAGACACTTGGTGTTCCTTGACACGTTCCTCAGAGATTTATTTAAAAAAAAAAACAGAATCAAGTGACATAATACACAATAATACACTAAGACGAGTTTGAATTCTATTAATTTCAATAATCCAAAAGAAAAATCTAAAACAAAAATTACTATAACATCAGAATAAACGAAGTCCCTAATAAAAAAAAGTAATAGGATATAAGCATGATGCATTACTGAAAATATGTAAACTAAAATGAGACTAGAACAGAAAAGTGAGTAATGCTGACAACCATTCTAAGACAGCAAAGTAATATTACACAATAATAAATATTACACCTGAAAAATGGAATATTGTAAATTAAATGAAACATTACACATGAAATGGAAACTGATACTGCACAAACAATTGAGAAAAGTAATATTGCAAATGACACTGATGCTACTTTGGATTTGAGTGTTTGAAGTTTCAGCTTTCCTTCCTGCAGAATGGGGAATAGTTATGCAACTTAAACGTAACATATAAAAGAAATGACTAAATCTAAACTAATACCAGCTTATCAAACTGTCTAGTTAACCCTTTAACAGTTTATTTCCAAATACACAAAACAAATGAAAAGTCTATCCATATGTGATAATAATCTAACTACTACTTTTACCTACAGTGTAAAAAGAAATCCAGCTAGAGGCCCATAAGGACACTTTCCACATAAGGATCTTACAATTGATTATCATACAAAATGTAAATTGCAGTTCTTTTATAGGTTTTATCAACAGTAAAAAAAAAACTATAATGACAAATTTAAATTGTGGGATTTAACCCCTAAAGTGGTATTTATGGTGTGATTTTACCTGCGTAATTTACATATTACAGATAAAAAAGCTGACAAACATAAAAAAAATACTATTTTATCTGACTACAATGCACATTAAGGTTGGGACGCTGCAGGATTAATAATTAGGAAGATCAACCTGACTTATTTAGAACTTAAGTTATGGCACTAAAGAAATATACCAACAGCCCAACAATACAAGGATTTCTAGATCCCCTGTTAGCAAGTTTTGTTTCTATGTTATATTTATTTCATGTGTGTTGCTATGTGCTAATTTTTCCTATATTATTTTCACTTTTTTGTCAGTCTGAGCTCCGCATGAGGATTTCTCCATGTAGTTCCATAAACGGCCTGTGGGGGCAGCAGCAGGCCTCTGCAGCCCGCAGCCCGCCGCAGATCTCACCAGTAGAAGAAGCAGCGAACATAAGCTTCCTGAAGCGCTACGGAGGAAACTTGAGCTGGACGTCTGCACATCTACCGTCCAGTAGGTAACAAAACGGTATAAATACAGCGATGTGTTTTTACTACTAGCTGCTGCTGTCGGTGTTTGTCCACCTGTCGCCGTTAGTTTATCACCGGACCCGCCGGAAGCTAACGGCTGCTAGCAAGAACTTTGAGAGAGTTTGTTAGAATACAGCAGCACTGGTTTAACTGTGGGTTTATCCATTATAGCGTCCCTGACAGTTGCACTCAGGACTGTGACTGTGTGTCAAACATTTATTTGAAGGTCCCACATGGTGAAAATCCATCTTTATGTTGTGTGTGTCTGGTGGTTTAAACTGAAAGTTGTCTGGATGTGACGACATTTTCTTCTCAAGCCTCTAATTCCACCCAGGTGCTACCTCACACCTGTTGAACCAGCTCAGACTCTGTGTAGCCCCGCCCCCTCACTGCTTCCAGGTGAACCAATCAGAATGAGCTGCTGTCTCATTGTCCATGTGGTCTGTTTGGTTTCTACAGCCGCTTCTGCTGCACTCTAAAATGTCTGAACCACAAGTAAAGCTCACCAAATGCTCTGCTGTTGGCTGCAAGAGTGAACACAAGAGTCTCCATGCACTCCTAGCACTGGAGAAACTGAACACCCAGTGAATTACTGTTATTTATAGTTTTATTTTACTGTCAAGTGTATATATTGGATTGATTTTAATGACTTAAATGTACACAATGTGTGTGTTATCTAGGAAAGTGGTATCGAATTGGGAGTCGGTGTCAGAAGAGACTAAATATTAAAGGACTTGGATCGGATCGTGGTCAAAAAACTTGATCGGGACATCCCAATGACAGAGAGGTATGTAATGGGTTTATAGGAGAAGACAGGACTTTACAACTCTGGAAACAGCAGAAGCAAAGTAATCTAAATCTCAAGTTAGGTCTTGGTGATCTGACGATCTTATATCATGGACAATCTTAATTTGACCGATGGCCTACTTTTCAGATGAGTAGTGGACATGTGACATGGTTAATTAAACACTGATCCAGCACCTTCCTGGCCCATCTTTTGTTTCCCTATCTGCAGGCTGACCAGTTTGCTGTTGTGGCAGTTATTCATCTGCCTCTCCAGTGAGCCTCTCATCTCATTCACATACTCCCAGTCCCACTTTCTTGGACTACAACTGATGATTGTAGTCCTTCATCTTTGAGAAATCAGCTGTAAAGTCGAGGGCTACGCCAACCAGATCCTGCAGCAGGTAAAGAACTGGGTCACCAAGCTCACAGAGGACACCATAAAATCTATCCGTGGTGAAATGGAAGATTACTGCAACCAGCTGGAGGACAAGATGGTGGAGTTGAAGTCCTTCATTAGAGACTCACTGGAGAAGGTGGCTGAATGACACGGAGGGCCAACACAACAGTGAAGTGAACAATGATTCTTCTCCAAAAGATTGTCGCATGGTATTTTGGCCAGATTGCCCACCCCTAACCTGTCATGTTTGGTAGGTCAAAAAATAGAAAAACCTTGACTTTCATCAGAGTGCAGTGCAAGGTCACTGGTGAAAGTCTGGTTCTGGCAGAAGTTGATCCAGAGTGACCTTTTTTTGCCAGATGGCCTTCTGGGTTTTTTGCTGGAACCCTCTGCATTATTTGTTGCATCTTAACTGGTCTCTTTGAAATTAAGGGTGAGGATGCATTTCTTTAAGCAAACAGGATCCTAATGAGGCCTGACATTTTTTTATTATTTGTCTGTCTGGTAATTTTTTTTTGTATAATACCGTCTTGTTGCACTTCCTAACTTATAACTCAAGGAACTGTGATTTAGGATTAAACCTTATTATTTAAACTGTCTTCTCCTACTAGTATTATGCCTAGAGTTTCCGCCCTACATGGGTTGTCTAAGTTTTCTCTGTATCTGTCCAAAGATGCTCCTTTTTTGTTCTTTCTTGCTAGTGAATACCAGAAAGTGATAGTGACGCAGTGTATCCGACATTGAGGCACCAGAGTGGGCAAATCAAGATGACGCCTTCCAGATGATGGATTTCACTCACTAAAGAAGCTGAAGACCCGTCCTGTTCAATAATTCCTGTCTTTTTTTAAACTTTCAGCTTTTCATTGCTATTGGAGCATTGTGCCCCTTCTCCTGCTCCGGGGCCATAAGTGAGCCCTCTAGTTGGAGGGCTCCCGGGGACATTGTTGCTGATTGGACGACATCCTTGCAGCTCGCTCATCTGAAAGACCAACTTGCATTGACGCAGCACTCATGACCCAACACTCTTGCTGCTGGTGGACGAGCCTTAACCTTGAGCAGTACCCTTCTACTGTACATACTCAACACATCCCCCTCCCTGACTGTGACAGCCATCAGTCTCCTTAACATTCTGAAGATTGCTAACACCATGTCCCATCCCCTGTATAACCCATATGCCTCTGGGAGCAGAAGTTCCTCCCAGGGGCAGTATGGACACACCAGTGTACCGTCAGAGAGGGACCCTCGGAGGACATCTTCCCACCTTGGACCTGGGTCTAACTTCAGCTCTTCTGGAGTTTCTTCTGAGACTCCTGCAAACCCTGGGGGAACAATCCCGTCCCTGTTGTCTCTGCCAGTGACCTATAGGCCTAAACAGAGGAGGGCTGTATTAGACAAGGACATAGAGGGGTCTGTAGACATGCATATAAGCAGAGCCAGGGAGGAGGTGAGGCATCAGCCTGTCAGTCAGGGCCCTTGCTTTACCAGCACTCAAAGGGGCGGGTTTGATTCCTTCAGCTCAGGGGGGACCTCCTATCCGATGTCCTCAACCTCTCAAAGTCAAAGACACTCTGACGTTGAAAGTGGCAGTAGCTCCTTGGACTGGTTGCAAGACTACAAAAGGGCCACTGAAGATGATTCATCTAGATTTTATTCAACACCTGCTTCATCTAGCTGTCCAGGCAGTGACGACAGTAGGTTCAATGCCTCCAGTGGAAGAGAACGTGACATGCAGTCCATTCCAGATTTTGGGGATTATGACTATCCAGGGCCAGACAAACCTGCGGCCCCAACAGAGTCCAGTCACCCAAAGTATACTTCGGAATCAGCTGCTAACATCTTACTGCACTTTGGGCTTGAAAAAGAGGACTTGGAACATCTCATTTCTTTCCCTGAAAACCAGATCACCCCTGACAATCTGCCTTTCATCTTGAGCCAAATCCGTGTTCAGAAGGCCAAGAGAGGTACAACTGCAGATCAGTCCAAACCCTACCCTGAACCCCAACCCACCACAAGCATGAGTGGAATAGACCGACTGAGTACGTCCAGAGGGGCAGGGATGCACCTGGACGAAATATCATCGAGTGTTCTTCAGCCAAGCAAAGTGATTGACTATGGACATACAAGCAAATATGCTGGAGGGGTACTGGATGAGGTTGGAAGGACCAGTGCCAGTAGAGAAAACAGTGGTGGCAGTGGAAGTATGTTTGAGATGGACACTTACATTAGTGGAAGTCACAGCAGGGAACCACTACAAAGAAATACAACGGAGGTGAAAAGCGGTACCTCCGTTTCTTCTCGTGACCACTGGGGTTCTGGTACCAGCCTCAGCTCTTCATACAGTTCTATGCAGAGTGCTGCAACTCCTCCAAGCAGTGATCCAACGAAACGACTGAAGACCCCAGAAGACCAAACTTCTGAAATAAGGTGCTCTTTTTCTCTGCCCAAGAAAGACACAGACATAAGACTTTTCAAGCCTGAAGTCTCCAAACCCCTACCGATGAAAGAGTCAAAGGACGATAACCAGCCAATGCCAAAAACCGGACCATCTGGCACTCTAGTTCATGGTGTGAATCCCGCCCGACGTGGTGTCGTGCTCTTTGACAGTAAAGACAAGAGTAGCTCGAAGGGTCGGAGTAAAACTCAAGGAAGGAGTTCAAAGTTTACTAAGCAGCCGGGGCAACAACCGAAGCAGCCAGGGCAACAGCTGAAGCAGTCGGGGCAACAGCTGAAGCAGTCGGGGCAACAGCCGAAGCAGTCGGTGCAGCAACAGCAACAAGTGAAGCAGAAGCAGCCAGTCTTGCAGATGGGTCAACCTTTGCAGCCTCAAGTTTATTCTGCTGCACGTCCAGTTCTTCCACCGTCTTTCATCCCCAGCAGCTCAAACACCCCACACTCCATTCTACCCCCAGTGTTTTACCCCAGTGTTCCTCGGCCCGTGGTCGTTCCTCCAGCTCGACCCCAGCAAGTCTCGGGTCTCGTAAACTTCCTTCACATGCAGATGCCACCTTCCAGCAACCAGCGTGGAGCAACGGGGGAGGTGCCCAAGGGCCTGCCATCGCCGTCCATGATGCATGACTATGCTGCAGCCTCACCGAGAATATTTCCACATACCTGTACTCTGTGTAACAAAGAGTGTACTCAGATGAAGGTGAGTGGAAAAAGGAAGCACTGAATGGTTTTCATTTTTTGTTTAAAGCCCAAAGGAGGATACTTTCAAGCCTATTTGATTTTGATAATATATTTATCTAATAGTTCAATAATTCCAACAGTATTAGGCTTGTAAGTAGCCTAATTTGGATTGTAAACTTTGGGAGAGGTTGTTTCTTTCTGAAATTAATTTTGGTTTATTCAAACCAGTTTGTCAGACAATGATGGAAGATGGCTTTTCTCCTTTTGTTTCTGGGTTTTTTTTTTACCGTTGTTCCACAGTGTAGTTTCCTTTTTTCACTCTTTTAAAGCAGTTGTTTGTAAAAACAACAGTTCACTTTTTGTACTTCGTGGAGCCAAACACATGTTTTGTTTTGTGTCCCAAAGAATGTCAAAACTACAAGTACGAGTGACCATCATACCACACGAGCAGCAGAGCAGAAGATTTTTGTGGTTTGTTCGTTTCGGACCACATTTTCAGAGTGTTTCAATTCAAAAAGGAAGCACCAGGTTCCTACATTTTTCACCATTTTCAACGCCAGGCGTTGTTGTTTGGGTTGGGTGTTTTTGTCCTGAACCAGACCAGATCTTGGCCAAGACGACCACCACCGAACCGCAGGACGTTTTGACGCCACACAAGACTGAAGAGCCAGACGTCACAGAAGAAGAAGACCCTTTTTATTTTATGTTCCCAACAGTGTGACTCCTGTATTTGTTGCATTTCATGATAAAGTCTTGCTACCCTTATATTCAGGCTGTGAGCTGTCATTATTAAGGCACCAAAGACTTTCATTTCCTGATTAACTTTTGTTTGTTTGTTGTTCTGACTGCTAGGATTGGATCTCGCACCAGTATACGGGTATTCACCTTGAAAACTGCAGACTTCTGCGGACACGGTTGGTCTTTAGTGCTTCAAAGTTTTTCTTTCAGGGGTCTTAATACTTAGTGGGATTTCCTCAAAGATTTTATTTAAGATTGGAAACGGGAGGGATGCAATTAGGCAAGTTTTTTTGGTGAATAGTTTGCTGCTACCTGTATAGCTTATTGTGAAGTGCTGCTAAATCAGCTTAACAATATGCAGCAGAAGAGGATGAACTGTGAGCTGTCTTCTAGAAATTCCCCAATGCTGGAAGTTTGGTGGAACTCCTATCAGGACTGTGTAGTTTCAGTAGTTACAATCTGCAGAATTGCTTTTACTTTGGTGCAGAAACTATTGACTTTTGTTGTCAAAATGTGACGTCTTTGCTGTTTTAATGTGTGTGTTTGGATATTTTCCCTCAGATACCCAAAGTGGGATGGGGAGGTACCAACATTGCCAAGGTAAGTCTCTTTGTCTTCAAGCATCAACCACAGCAGCTGTGAATCCTGCTGATCTTTGCCAGTTTTCCTTCTCTGTTGTTCATGAATGTTTTTCTTGTTCACTGCCTTTTTGCAGATCTTCAGGGAGCGACGCCAAGCCCTCGTCTTCAACTTCGGCCCAAACTTACCAAGATCGTCACCAGAGAACCAGCCGTGAGAGTCCTTCCCGCCAGCACGGGTCGGAGAGTCGGAGGGAGAAACGCAGCAGCCGATCTCGTTCTCGCTCGTACAGCCCTCATCGCCATCATGGATCAGGAAGTAGAAGAGAGGAACGTAGTCGATCACAATCACCACACAGCTCCAGATACACTCACAGGTAAAATGTTAACTTTGCTATGAGACAAAAAGTTGCCAAACCAAGGAGGTAGTCGAGTTGAGTCCTAAAGTTATTTTACGTCTTCCCTCAGGTCCCGCTCCAACTCCCCACGATATGACCGGCCCACCTCCTCCCGTTACCGATCACGTTCAAGGAGCCACGAGAGACGACCTTCACCGAGGAGGAGGGATGAGAAACGTTCGTCGCCAAGGAGGAGTTGCGAGCAACGATCGTCCTCGGAGAGGTCGTCCCCTCGCCGAAAGAAGTCAAGCAGCACAGAGAAGCTGGCAAAGAGACTGCTGCAGACGACAGGTTTGACAAAATGGAAACGTTTTATTTAGAATTTTATCATGGTTAATTAGTTATCATCGTTTCCAGTGAACTTTTCTCTGTACCTCTACGTTTGATCAGGGTAAACAGCTCTCAGACCCAGTAGAAACTTCCTGACACTTGCCGACCACCAGAGCTATAACTCTCCTTCGTATCTTTGTCCTTGTAGCCGTCCAGTCTCTGTCGAATGAGTCGGACCTGGAGACCGTGGTCAAAACTCTGGCTCCTGCCTTACTGGCTGAGCTGGCTAAGATGAAGTCATCGTCATCATCCTCTGCTGCCTCTTCGTCTTCCTCCTCCAATGCAGCAAAGAAGGAGTCGATCATAAAGCCAAAGGTTGGTGTTTGTTCGTTTATTTGACAGCAGCCAGTTAATATCTGGTTTGTTTCTTCTTCCTTCTTGTGGCTCAAACTCACTGACTTGATGCTTTGATCAGTGACATGAACAGAAAACATCTAAATCCAACCTGTCATGATGTCTGGAGGAGTTACTGTAGATGCCATGAAGGTGGGGTTGAACATGAGAGCTCCAGAGACGTGTTTGCTTGTCGTTTCTGCTTGTTTCAGTCGTCTGTTCTTCGTGACCTCGTCTACATCTGCTCTGCGTTTGTGTGTTTCTGTGTTTTCTCAGGTGGTTAAATCTCTGCCTCCGACAATGGTGAAGCTACAAGGGGTCGTTAGCAGCCTGTCTCATGGTGACGTGGTTGCTGCAGTGGAGCAGTTTGGAAAAACCAAGTCAGTTGTGTTGTTTCGGTCCAAAGTGGAGGTAAGAATGTAAAGAGAGTGAATGTGTTTCTGTACACTGGAAAATAGAGGCTCCACATAATGTAGATATTTTACCACTTAGTTTATTTTTTTCTCTTATTTGTCTCCTCTCTGTTCCGTGGAAACACTGCCTGCAGTTCAGCCGAAACTCTCTGAATTAGTGTCCCATGGTTGTAAATTAGACGTGTAGAATGACGTGATTCTGATAAAACGTCACGACTCTAATCTTTAATTTGGGGAATTTTCCCAGCAAAACCAACCGTACCACATGATAGCTTCAAGGACCATCTGAAAGCTAAAAATCTGACAATCTTTACAGTTTCTGGGTTTAATAAATGGCTAAATTATGGCGATTTATTTCTAGATTTTTGGGGGCTTTAGGGGGTTAACTGATATTTACAGAGCCAAAGCCATTTCATCATCGTTTTGTCCGTTTCGCATTTCAGAATGCAACAAATATCGCACCGCTGCAGCCAGTTTTACCGTGATTTAAAGAAATAATAAAGAGATTGTTGCCGGTTAGCTTTCTGTTGATCGATTAATGGCTCCATTATATACACAGAATTCACGTTCAGACACATCGAACATAAAAATGCTGAAAGAAAAAGCAGCAGAGGATTTTGACGCCAGTGTTTCTGGTTAATTAAAATGTGAGAAGATGCAGAAACATGAAAAGTTTGTCCTCAACAAATGAGCTTTTTTGATGTGAGAAGACTAAAACTGATCCGGTGGGGCTTTTTAATGTTTAGAAGTGTCATTAAAAAGGCGGTTAAATGCAGCAACTCCACATTCAGACTCAAGAAAATAAACCTGGAAACATTAAATTCAGGATTTAGTGATGAGCTGTGTGATCCAAGTGTTTGTGTTCACGTAGGCGATGGTGTGTTTCGAGAACGCCGAAGACGCTGAGAAGCTGAGGAGCTTGAAGAGCATCGACATGAAAGGAATGCCAGTGGCTGTCGTCAGGGAGGAGGTGTCGCAGCTTCTGTCCATGGTCCATGCTCCTAAGAAGCCTCCTCCAACTTCTGCAGAGGAGCCAAAGAATCCTCCTGAGCAGTAAGATATGCTTCACAAGGACTGCTCTTTTAGCAGTAGTCGGGGTCTTATCTCGGCTTTGATTCTTAGTTTATTGTAAAAATATTTTACTGCTGCTTTGCATTTGGTGTCTTCACTGTTCTGTTCTTTCAATCAGTACGTTTTATGTTTATGTTCTTGCTATTTTCACTTTTGGGAATTTACCTGACGACACAAAATCTGTTGTGCCTAAATTCATTTTAAAATGAAGTTACACATTTGAAAGTTTAAACATAATTTATTATGGGTCCCGAAGCCATTTTTAGAGGGTCGCAGAAGCATGGCCCCCCTCCTCAAAAAAGTACCAGGATAAAGTCTTTTATTTTGAAGGATGTGTTTCTTATGACACAGTTTGCTTTCAGTAGCAGGATATTTAGTGGTGGTGACACCAGTAGTTGCCCACTATTAACCTCTAGATTTGTCTCTGCCAGCTTATAGGAGAAATTTATGCTAAAACGTCCCAAAAATGAACAAAAATGTGCTCAGAATCTGTCAACATGGGCCCAAAACTTGGCAAAAACGTCCAAATATACCAAAATGAGCAAAAAATAAGCCCAAATTTTCTGAAGTTGTATCAAAATGCGTTGAGACTACATCCAAATAAACCTTAATTTGTTAACAGGAACAGCAAACTCCAACAATTTGGGTCGCGACTGATATTAATAGAGATATAGTGGGTCCTGAGGCTGGACCAGTTGAGAACCACTGATCTAGCCAACGATGGTCTTCCTGCTTGCGTCGTGACGTCCCGTAGCGCCATCCTGGGCCCGTATTCACAAAGCATCCTAAGGCTAAAAGTAGCTCTTAGTGACGTCATTCTTAGAAAAATCTTAGAATTCCTCGAATCCTAAGATTTTTCTTATAATGTTCTCTTGGTAAGATAAAAGTTATTCATGAAGTGTCTCAGGCCTTAAGAGAGCTGCTAAGGTGAGAAACTGTTAGGAGGAGGAAGGAGGACTTTTAAGAAGCCTAAGAGTGTCTTAAACGGACAAGATGGTGGAAAGACCGAGAGGAAGGAGAGATATTCTCTGTACGTTAAAAGACGTTAAATGACAGCGATTTAATAACACGGTATCGGCTCGATCGTGCAGAAATAATGTTTGTGGTTGACCTCATCAGGGTGAGCTGACTTGCTCCACCCAGCGCAGTAACGTAATAACTCCTGAGATGAAAGTCATCGCAACATTGTGATACCTTGCCACAGGTAAAATGCAGCAGTGTAGCAGTGATGACTTGGGTCTGTCACAACTTTCTGTCAGCAGAGAGACCAGTCAGACCAGTCAGACCAGTCAGACCAGTCAGACCAGTCAGAACAGTACAACGCTTTCACAGCCTCGTATCATTGCGTAATTTATTAATTTCAATCTCTGTTCTCGCTTGGGATTACAGCTTGTACCAGCGCTTCTCACAGTCGTCGTTCGTGCCTAAAAGGAGAGGAAACAACGCATTGATCTGCAGCAATGTCCTCCCAAATCTGCCTCTTCCCGGGAACCAGTTTCTCTCTTAATATTGTTTATTTTCATCCGGAGCTGTTGCAACACACTGCTCTTGTGTCCAGTTTGACTTCCTTGTTCTCTTTTTTGGACAGTAAACATAAAAATAAGCAAATCAATACAATCGGCATGTTAATGAGGTACGTTCAAACATTTGAAGCTGAGTCACAACTAATTTAATTTTGCCGAGTTTCATCATCATGACATCAAATTAATGTCACCATTACATATTTCTGAATACAGTCCAAGTTATATGATGGTTGATTTTACTGTCTATTCATTACGAGGAGCGCAGAGCGCATTTTTCTTTTGTCTTTCCCCCTTTTTGTAACAACCAATCACAGCCTTTAGACTGCGTCACACCTAGCAACGGGGTCAACCACACCTCCTCACTAAGATAGAAGTTTCTGGACCCTCCTTGCTCAGAGTTGCTCTCAGAAACTTCCTGAATCACTCTTAAGCTCAGATTCCTTGTTGGGAGTTTTAAGGCTAAGCTAGGAGCTCTCTTAGAGGACTCTAAGACGCTTTGTGAATACGGGTCCTGTTGTCTATCAACCCGGACTGCCGGATTTTTATCCCGAGGATCAGGATAAGTTTAGACGACATTAATATAATTACATACTTACCAGTCCCTCCAGGATTTCGCGGGCGTTTTCAAGATTTTTGCTCCTAAAATGCCTGAATTCGCGCCAGCTTTTCTAAAAAAATTGCGATAAAATTGCGGGAGATGGTAAAAAATTGTCAAAAAGTTGCATTTTTTTCTTTGTTTTGTTTAATTCATTAAAAATTTTAAAAGCTTAAAAAGTTAATTTCACATCCTGGCACACGCGTGTTCACACACACACGCTCACAGCTCGTCACGTCAGTTAATGAATCTAACTGACCTTCATTGTTTCAGTGCTGCCACAGATCTGGATGCAACAGCTTCATCACGGTGGTTTGTCTGGTCTGTGGTCCGCTGGTTTCACCCATTCTCCTGATATGTTTACGGTAGAAAAGTGTTTGTCAGTGGATGGTTTTGGTTTGTGTTCCACCTCAATATTCCACGGGGTGAAAACAGTTTAGCTCCGCTTTGGTGAAGAACATCAGGGAATTGTTTTGCAGTAGTTTTTGTTGCGTACGTATCTGTATCTTCAAACCATAAACAAGGAAGTGAATCCGGTGACGTACGTGCATTACTGGGGACTGCTGTGATTGGTGGAACTCACGGGAGGCGGGACAAAGTTGCAGAAAAGTCGCGGTGATTGGACAAAATTGCAAGGTGGTGCAGAATTCATGGAGATTGGTTGAATTTGCGTTAATAGTTGCGATCGCAGCATCGCAAATTCCTGGAGGGACTGACTTACATTTAAAACGTCTTAAAAGTCATTCATATTCTTTTAAAAACAAGCTGCCAGATGGAAGAAAACCCCCTGAAGGATTGTACTTCTCTAGTTTTCTCACTTTCTTCTTCACAGAGAACCTGGGAAGTCCCCCGTCTCCAAACCTCAAGGCGTTAAACCCACCTCCGCTGGAACACCTGCACCTCTGCCGTCTGCAGCCAAGAAACCTGCAGCAGGCAAACTGGTCGCCAAGGCAAAGGTCTTGGTTTCCGGAGCGACAAACGGAAAGCAAAACGCCAACGTGGTGAAAACGGGCAAAGCGACTGCAAAATCTGTTGACGTTAAAGGAGGAGCTTCGGAGGTTGGAGGATCCAACGGTCCTGCAGAGGCCTTACCAGCCAAATGCAGTGAGGCTCATCCACCAACCCGACCAGAGGTGCTGGAGGCAGTCGGGGGGATGGAGATGCAGCAAGACGGTAGGTTTGAGAAAACACCTGGAATGTTTTTCAAGCCAACAGATCAAATAAAAAGACCAGAGAGAGCCGATTTATGTGGGATGACAGGGCGTTGGGAGGTATTTCCAACTCTGGATTGACTTCTGGCAGCAGGAAAGTAAAACCAAAACTACAGTTGGTGCATTTTTAATCAAATATTTGTACTTTAACTAATTAAAAATGTACTGACTGATAAGCGAGAAGGTCATGCATGCCGTATGATGTATATTGTAGGTTACTGTTTGACACATTAAAGGCTGTCGACTCGCTTCTGCACTACATTCACTAACTTTGACATCATATAACCGTCCAAAATATCGGCCTTCTCTTCCTGAGTTGACAAGAAACGTTCTTAAGATCTGAACTAGGAGCGACTGCCAGGGTCTTTAGGAAACACCGCCATCCATCTAAATCAAATGTCGTCCTTTGAAGATGCTGCGACGACCCAAAGCGACGCAGAATCAACGATCGGTGTTTCCTCGTCGTCGACTGAAGCTGCTGGTTCGGTTCTGACTGTCGGGGAGGAGATGGAAAAACACCTCTGTGAAAAAAGACTCCGTAAGGAATCTCTCGGTAGATGATAGATTTCTACTTGCGACCATGATTCTTAATATTCTCTCTTTGACTGTCCCTCACAGGGTTTATTAAGATGAGTAAATGCCTGTCGTCCAACGTGAGTTTGCTCTTCAAACACAATTCCCTTTTTCTCAAACGTAAAAACTTTAAAACCTCTTAATCTCCAGATTCTAAACTCATCCGACCCTTGATTCTCTCTCTTCTTTTTGTTCCAGTTTCATAAGACGATGTTGTTCCTGAGCAACCTGCCGGAGTATCGGGACGGCTGCTACACAGAGCAGGACGTCGCCGATCTCCTCGTCCCGTTCGGGTTTCAGTACGAGGAAGACTCCATCTATGTTATTCCTCAGACACGCATGGTAGGCGCCAGCTTATAGATCTTTTTTTGATCTTATTTTATGACCCTCGGAGCTCTTTTCTCTGCGATCTAGCACGTCTGTGGAAACGGAACAACCATCAATAAGGAGAGAGAATGAAGAAATGTCTTGTCTGCCCTTATAACAACATTAGAAATCTATAAATCAGAAGAAGAGACAAAACAAACTTTAAATTACAGAAGAATATTAAATCGAAATAAAACAGATGAGTAGACAAAGAATTCCTTCTAAATTTCCCTTCAGGGATTAATAAAGTGTATTCTAATTCTAATGGAAAACTCAGCTACAGCCGCTTCCATTTGAGCTACTTTTCCCAAGTGACACGGCACATTAGTGGCTGATGGATGGGAGGCGACCAATCAGAGCACTGTGTTCTGTATCCTGGGCGCTGATTGGCTGAGCGGCCGTCTCCCGTGAATTGCAGCGTTCAGCATCTCGCCTCATCCATCTCACATCAACATCTGATCGTTGCGCATAGTGTTGCTCTGTGGTGTTGTCCATCCGTCCGTCCGTCCATCTATCCATCTATTAAGTCTGTCCGTCCATCCATCCATCATCCATCCATCTATCATCCATCCATCCGTCCATCCATCCATCATCCATCCATCCATCCATCATCCATCCATCTATCATCCATCCATCCGCCCATCCATCCATCATCCATCCGTCCATCCATCCATCCATCCATCATCCATCCACCCATCCATCCATCCATCCATCCATCCATCCATCCATCCATCCATCCATCCTCTATCCGTCCATCCATCTATCATCCATCATCCATCCATCCATCATCCATCCACCCATCCATCCATCCATCCATCCATCCATCCATCCTCTATCCGTCCATCCATCTATCATCCATCATCCATCCATCCATCCATCCATCCTCTATCCGTCCATCCATCCATCCATCCATCCATCCATCCGTCATCCATCCATCCATCCGTCATCCATCCATCCATCCATCCATCCTCTATCCGTCCATCCATCCATCCATCCTCTATCCGTCCATCCATCTAGCCATCTATTAAGTCTGTCCGTCCATCCATCCATCCATCATCCATCCATCCGTCCGTCCGTCCATCCATCCATCCGTCCGTCCGTCCGTCCGTCCGTCCGTCCATCCATCCTCTACCACTTATCCGGGGTCTGGTCATGGAGGCAGCAGTCTAAGCAGAGAGGCCCAGACTTCCCTCGCCCCAGACACTTCCTCCAGCTCTTCCAGTGGGACCCCGAGGCGTTTCCAGACCAGCCGAGAGACATAGTCCCTCCAGGTCCTAGGTCTACCCCGAGGCCTCCTCCTGGTGGGACATGCCTGGAACACCTCCCCAGGGAGGCGTCCAGGAGGCATCCAGAACAGATGTCCAAACCACCTCAGCTGACTCCTCTAGACGTGGAGGAGTAGCGGCTCTACTCCGAGCTCCTCCCTGGTGACTGAGCTCCTCACCCGATCTCCAAGGCTGAGCGGTGGAAACTCATTTCGGGATCTTGTTCTTTTGGTCATGACCCAAAGCTCATGACCATAGGTGAGAGTCGGAACGTAGATTGACCGGCTTTTGGCTTAGCTCCTTCTTCACCATGACGGACCGGTACAGCCACCGCATGACTGCAGACGCTGCACCGATCTACCTGTCAACCTCACGCTCCATCCTCCCCTCACTGAGAGCAAGACTTTGAGATACCTAAACTCCTCCACTTGAGGCAGTGCGGTGTTGTGTTTTTGTAAAATTTTAGTAAAAAACTGAATTTACTTCAAGCTCCACGGGGTCGCCCAAACGCCCTCTAAGGCTTCTGACACTGAACCCAAGCGTGGGGAGGGTTTATAGAGCCTTAGAATAGATATAAGGGCGCCACTTTACGGATTTTCTTTACGGATTGGGAGAAAAAACACCTCAGCATACAGCAACATAAAACTCGAAGACTTGCACATGTGGGTTTGGGGAGGGGAGGTTTCGCAGCACAAACACGGGGGCGCCAATGCAGCCGCTCGGGCGCATCCCATCACCCTCCATGCTGCACTACGGAGGGAGCGATGGGGTAGGGGGGCCAAGAAGGCGTTGAGTTGTAGGGGGTGTGTGTACGTGTCGGTCCATGTCCTTGATCTCAACTCAGTCTCGATCCAGTTATCTCTGATGACGTGGCAGTTGCCGTGGAGACGACCCTGGAGAGTTCTGATCCAGAAACAAAGTTCACAGGAGGAGGAGGAGGTGCTGGGGAGGGATAAGTCCGGAGCATCTATCTGCATGAACTCCAGGAGAGTGGAGAGATAACCGGTCTTGGGAAGGCTGGTTATGTCTGGGAGCCAGTGAAGATAACAATTGTTTGGGGTCAGGCCGACTCTGGAATTTTTATGTCTGCTTTTAAGTCTCTCTGAGTCTCCCAGTGGCTTGCTTCGAATATATCCGACAATCAGCCGACAGCTTCTCCAAGTTGGCATCCGTCTTGCGAAGCAGTTCAGGAATCGCGTCTGGCTTGCGATTGAACTCACACATCGCTTGAGTCTGAGCGTTGACAGCCCTGAACATTCCCTCAGTCATGACAGGCAGCTTCTCGAAAGCCAAAAGTGCTTCAAAAGTGGCCTCCTGAACTTTGTGATAGATCAGGAAGCAGCTAGCTCCAATCAGCAGCATACCTGTCACCAGTGGCGGCTGGTGCAGTTTTCTCCAGGGGGGGCTATAACTCCAAAACAGACGTATACCAAAAACCGGGTTTCTGCAGGTTTAAACAAACGTAAGACTTTTTAAAGACATTTTACGACCATTTTGAATTAAATTTAAGATCGACACAAAGTCAGAAAAAGTAAGGAAAATTGCATCACAGAATTGCTTTCAAAGTAACCAAATTTATTTCCACAGAACCCATAAACCAACCTGAACCTCCTCATTGTGCTTATAGACCCCTGTCCTGTAGCCTTCACCAAGCTGACATGAAATGTTTATTCTTCCTAACATGGCTGTTCGTGGATCCTAGTTTGTTCATGCTCCTTTGCCATTTCTGAAGTGCTTTAATCAGTCGTACCTGTCCTGATCCATGCTGGGTCACATCCTGATGTTTGAAAAAGGAGGCAGGGAAAGCAGAATAAAGCATTAGCCTGGCTACATCAGTTAGCCTAGCCTTGTTGCTAAACCAGGTCCTGTATCGTCTTCCTCTGTCTTTGGACTGCTGGTTAATTAGGATGTTGGGCTGATCAGGTCCGAGCTCTCCACTTACCCCAGGAGTCAATCGTGTGTCCGGCTTCGAACGTTCAGTCAGGGCAGGCGGGCTCTCCTTTGCGTAACGTTGAATTACGTGGAATTACTCAGGATATTATAGAATCTGGTTATTCCACAGGGGTCATTTGTGGGGATTTATCAAAATGGGGCTTGTAGAATAATATAATTTCGAGGAATATCACGATTTTAAGCTCAAGATTGGGTGATTGTTCCGATGAAACGGTCAGATCAGTAGCTCAAGGACGATCAGGAAGTTAAAGTTCTGATTTTACCGTTTCTGTCTCTGATAAACGGTGTAATTTTGGGGCCTGAAGTTAACTCCACCTTGCAGTCTGACATGTTTTCAATCATTCATCTCATGTGCCGTCAACAGTATTTGTGTTTATCATCATGAAATAGCTCTAAATTTCTGTTTTCTGATTTTCCTTTCAGGCTTTTGTCTGCATGCCGGGCGTGAAGGAGGTGCAGGATGTCCTGAAAGCAACCGAGTACGGCGGCGTTTTTCTCAAAGGGTCGAAATTTTCTGCGCAGGTGGTGAACAACGCCATTTTTATGAACCCGGTAGGAAACACCGCGGTTCGTTATAGAGCCCCTTTCCTTGTACCCCCACCAACAAACAAGTGTTGTGTTTCTGCTGTTAGAGTGTCGCTGTACTTGAAAGTTCAAATTCATGTAAACTTTGAATATTGTTTTTTTATGCTTTTAATAATCAGTTGATTGTGTCATTTTTAAGCTGCATGAAAAAAGACACTGAATATTTGATATGCTGACGTTAGCCGACGCTCTCGTTTCAGTTTGGCTTTTATAAATCTCTGATGAAAGTGGTGCGATTTGTAAGTAAAACACACACACACACACATATATCTACTACCCCTTTTCCACCGAGCTGGTTCCAGGTCTAGTTACAAGCCAGAGCCTGACTTAGCACCAGTTCTTTGTGTTTCCACCACCTAAGCACCGGCTCCAGATGCTAACAAATGGAGCTTAGCAAGCACCAACTCTTTGCTGGGCCAGAGCTAAGCACCGAGTACGTCAGGGGCTACGGTGACGTGGCTCCAACTTGCCTCCTTGGAGGTTCTCAGGAGGAACGAGGTTTGAACCAACTAGGCCCTGGTTCTTCTCGGTGGAAAAGGGGTTCCAAACTACAAGGGAGCTCACGCTGGCAAACAGAGAGCATTGTGGTAGTTTAGCTAGCAACTGGGCACCAAGACAAAGACTTCCGTGGTGGTTTATGACCTCCAACCCGTTTCTGTGTGTTTAAGACAATTTGGGATCAACTAAGAAATCAAACCTTTATTCAGGTGATGCATCTTTGCTGGTCCAGAGTTAAGCACTGAGTACGTCAGGGGCTGGGGGCGGGGTTATGGTGACCGACCATCAACGGTGGAAAGGGACACACAAGCGCTAATTAGTGTCCTTGTTCTCCAGGACGTCCCTGGTCCCATCACACATGTGTTGGAATGACTCCTGGAAGTTTACCACAAACTGTTGACCTGAAATCCGCTACAGTTGTGTCCCACCAGTGGCGCGATCACGGATGTGTCCAGGCAACAGGAGGACCTCCGCCTCACAATCAGCCTTAAGACCATCTATAGAGATAAACACAGATATTATCATCAACTTATTGTTTAACTGCTATGTAATGGATGCTAGCGTAGTCGTTTTACAGTGACCCAATGGCTCCAACTTGGAAAAGCAAACAGGTTCTTAAGAGGTGCAAAGTTTGAACCAACTAAGCACCAAACTAACACTCTTCTTGGTGGAAAAGGGGTGTCATTCGCTCTCTAAAGTACTAAACTAACTTTCACATTCAAAATATGCTGAAAGCTATCTTACATACAGTCCAAACGTTACAGATCCTTGGCATTGATGTGAAACTGTGACTGAATGCATCGCTGTTGTGTGTGTGTTGTCTGGCTAAGCAGCCGCTGAACGACGACGGAAGAAGAACGGTCTTCATCAAGAACATCTCACCAAGCGAGGCCAGGGATCTCAGGAAAACTCTGACGGAAATCACAACCGTAAGGAACTACCTGCCTCTTCTCGGCAAGGTATGAACACGCCTGTAAAGCACGTGAGGGGATGAGTTTAAACAGGACTTCACGTCGGTCTGATCTCTGTGTGTTCCAGGTGTTCGTCCAGTTTCGTAACGTTCATGACGCCGATCGGCTCGGATTCTGGTACAGCCGCCTGGAACGGGACGCCGGCTACAAAGTGTACAGGATGAAAATACCACGGTGCGCGATATCGATGCTATGTAAGTAAGAAGCAGCAGCTGTGGTAATTTGGAACCGCTCGGCGTCGCACTGATGGACATGAATGGATTAGCTAATAAAAAAAAATAACTCCAGTGTTTCTTTTTTGTAGCAGCAAAATCTTTACCGGACAGAAGAGATGTTGCTGCCGGGGCAACCGTCCCCACAACCAAATCTGGAGTCCCTCAGGGCAGCACGCCGCCATTTTGGGTCACAATGAGAACCAGACCCTTTGTGTTTCCCACCATGTCCCCTTGGTTCCTCATCCCAGGTGAGAGAAACGGGTGGAAACTAATTTTAGCTTTCAGGTGCGACACTTCGACGGAAAGTGACTGGTTTCGTTTTATGCCTCTAGATCATCTGACGTTCAATGAATGGGGAGACTTTCAGGTAAGAACCGCTCAGCTGTTTAAAAAACTGCTACAGTTGATAAGCTCCTGACAGCTATAGCTTGTTAAAAAACACTATCACTATCACACTATGCACTCTATCTTCTATCTGCATGACCTTCTTCTTCCTCCATCTCATCTGCTGCTACATTTTTAGCCATTTGAAATATCAGCAGCGAGTAATTGAAGTGTAAACCGTACTCTGAACCTTCTGTCCTGCAGAAAGCCAGGCAGCGATGTTCCACAGACCCCACAGTGATGCTCACGGGTCTGCCGGGTGAAACCTTCTCGCACAGGGACTTCGTCGACCTGCTCCGACGCTGCTTCCTGAAGCCTCGCCCCCGGTTCTACAGCGTCACGGTGCTGACGCTGCAGAGGAGGGTAAAAGAGTCGACGCCGCCGACCAACGCAGTTTCCGTCTTGCGGTGTTGTGACGCTTCCTTCTCTCCGTCTCTGCAGGCCTTTCTGTTTTTCCGCTGCTGGGCTGACTGCCTGATTTTTGCACGGAACCACTTCAAAAACCCGGTTTCCTTCGGCCAAAGACTCGGCGTCCACTTCGTCTTGGAGCACATCACCGATCCTGGAGACGCTGAGGTGCAGAAGCTGGGGAAACATTACGTGGAAAGATCCAGCTCAAGGAGATCTGAATCAAATCTGGTTCTGTTTGTCGGGCAAGAATTAGCGCAGAATATGATGTGTTGTAAAGGTGTGTTGTGGTCTTGTTGCAGGAGGTCATGTACAGGAATCTGATGAAGTGGAGCAATGCAGTAAGTGGTCCATCCCTTATTTAGATCTGCAGCTTCTCCTGTTCTGGACTTCCTGGTCCTCATCACCGACTGTGGCTTGTTTTTTTCAGCACGTTCCAAAGCTGGAGTCTCTGGAGGATCGGCTGCTGTCCGTGGAGATCTCTGAGACCACCACGGACCTCATCATGCTGGTCATGCACGTGGTTTCGTCCATCGCTTCTTTTGTCAGCTTCCTGCCGCTCGCCAACAGGGTACGACGACACAGACGGCTGCATTTTGTTGTCAGAGTCCAGCTGCATCCAGATTTTCCGTCTCATTATTCTCTCAGACTTCCCTGTAACATCATTGGGGATCACAGTTGTGCTTGAATATTCAAAAACCCAAAGATTCTTCAGGCTTTTACATTTCCTCCTGCTCTGTCTATACATTCTCTGTCCTTGACTGTCTTCCTGCCTCAGATTCTCGTTGAGATGTCTGAACCCAGCGGAGTGACAAAGGTGGTGGAGTCGGCCTCACAGCACCATCTGACGACGGGTGAAACCTGGTATGTGGGTTCCTAAATTAGGTTTAAGACGGTTGTTTACATCAGGGTCGTTCCATGAGAAACTGATCAGTGCCTCGGTGTTAAAATATTCCTGTAGCAGAGAAGGATTTTGCCGCTGGAGGAATCCTTTCTAGAAGATGATCCTGGTATCAAATGTGTGTAAGAATGATCCTGTCATTGCCTCTAACTTGTCCTGACCAACTCCTTTTCATCCCGTGCAGGAAGAAAGTTCGACGAGTCGAGTCGTGAGTATTTCACTTTATACTTGGTCCTTGTCGAGTTCGAAAAGTTAAAATATGTCAGTAACATCTCACTGACAACTCACAGAGTAGTTTGTCTTTTAATTTCAGTTTGACGAGTCTGAAAGAGCGGCGTAGCGTCGGCTCCAGTCCTCCAGCGGTGACATGTGAAGCTCAGCCTCCTCCTTCAAACCCTGGTTCTTCTGAAGCAGCTGCTGGATCTGGATCCATCACAGCAGCACCAGCAGACGTGGAAATGAAGGAGAGCGAGGAGAAACCAGGAGCTGAGGTCACCGAGGACTCCAGGGTTTCTCCTGAGGATGTAAAGAAAGTAGAAGTGAAGGACGAGGCCTCGGCAGCAGCTTCAGTCTGTGCTGCTGATGGAAACGCCGTCGCTGCTGCTTCCAGCTCTGATCCTTCAGCCACCAGTGAGGTGAAGACCGAGGAGGCAGGACTTCCTCCCATCGACGAAGACATGTTCAAGGTGATTGCAGCAGCAGTCCGTCAGCACCGACTCACTCAGAGAGACGTGACGCCGAGGGAAGACAAAGAGGTGAGACGAGGCTTTAAATCTCCCTGAGCGTTTGTTCAGAGTCAACATGTGGGAAAACCTGCAGAATCAGTGGATTCAGACAGCAGGCAGAGTTTACTTAGATGTGATTTTTGAGAGTTTATGTGTTTTTTTCTGTGTCCTTATCAAATTTAATGTCTGTGGGAGTGAAATTTCTGGAGATATTAAACCCTGAACATGACTTCACAGGTGTTTCTGAGGGTAAATATAAAAGCTGTCACAGGAGTTAGTTTGTGTCCTCAGTGAACACTTTCATGAAGACTGACCAGAATCTGAGACGCTGCAGCAACAGATTTCCTGAAGTCTGAGCCTCCAGTTTTATTAACTGAACAGCATGTGAAGGTTAAACTGCAGTAAAGTGTTGGTTGCTGCCGTAAAGCTGCACTCTGTGATGCTGAGGTCTCATCGTAAACGTTCGCGGCACATCAAGACGTCACGTTTGACACATTAGAAACATAGAAGTAGTTTGAACAGAGACCAAAACAGAACAGAAGCCTTCACTGCTTTGATTAAACCTGTGATGTCGTCCCTGAGATCTGCTGTCAAACGCTGAAAAGATGATTATAATCTTCCCTCGCCTTCATGTTTCTTTGTTTCACTTTCTACATTCATCCTGAAAATCTGACTTCTTCTTTTTAATATTTCTTTTCAGAGCTGCAACGAAAACAGCACAAGCTCCAGGAGTGTGAAACAGAAAAGACCGGCTCAAAAGAAGGTAAACGTGTTTTAATCCTGAATTCTTCCATTTCTTATTTATGGTATGTATAAATATGATATGTAAATAGTATTTTGCAGACATTTGAAGGGTTTTAGTGAGTAAAATGTAAATTATCCATCTAATATCACCATAAATGACACGACAGAGTCTGGAGCCCAGTGTTTACACTGGTTGGGTTTCTTTCATGACGCACATCGTGATTCTTTTTACTGACATTACTTTGACTGAATGAAATAAAATGAATTGTTCTTTGTCCTCCATCAGGACCAGACTGATTTCACAGTCGACGTCGATTCTTCAGACATCTTGCTGTTCGAGGAGCAGAGTTTTAACTTGGAGGACTTTGTCACGGTTGATGAAATCGGCAACGACGACCAAAACTCCTCTTCATCGGAGAGACGAAGGAGACGAGGACGGCAAAGCTCCCAGGCTGCCAAACAGACCTCAACCAGGTCCTTGAAAGACTCCAAGAGCTCGCCCTCGTCGTCGTCCTCCTCATCCAAACCCACTGAAGCCTCCGTGAGAAGCAGCTCGTCTTCCAGCTCCACGTCGGCGTCTCCGAAGAAGCACAAAGACTCATCAGAGCCCAGCAGATCCCACAGTAAACCCTCGTCCTCTGATGCTGGAAAAACCTCAGCGGCGGCTGATCCTCCTGCCTCCCCCGGTCAGAGAGCTCAGCCGAGCAGCACCAAGTCTTCAGCCAGAGCGTCGCAGCCATCATCCTCAGGCTGCCGGACACGATCGGCAAAGACGGCAGCAGGAAGTCATCAGTCGGACAGAGAAGAAGAAGACAAACCCACAGAGGGCGCAGCAGCAAAGTCTGACCACAAGGTGTCAGCAGAGAGTGCTGCTGCAAAAACTGTGGAGTCAGAGACAGAAACAGGAGCTTCATCAGAGATGCTTCCTCCTGCACAGAGACAGGAGTCAGAGGTGACGAGTCGAACACAGAAAAAGGAGGAAGCTGACAGACACACGGAGGAGGAGGGGGATGAAGATTACCAAATCCTGGATTCAGTCGAGGAGCAAACAGACGACCAGACGGCTGAAGACAATCCAGATGAAGCTCAGTCAGAGCAGAGACTGAATGATGGAGGCCGTCAGGTCCTGGACAGTGTGGAGGAAGAAGGTGGAGCTCATCCAGAGGAGGTAAAGGCTTCTGTCCGAGTGCTGGAGAGCATCACCCAAGACCAAGAAGCTGCAGTTCAGGAGGACCAACGTCTGATGGAAGTGAAGCAGCCGACGGAGGAAAACCTGAGCAAAGCAGTGGACAGCTTTGATAAATCTGCAGCTGAAGATTCAGCCGATCAGAACCAAGACACAAGAAGCAGGAAACCTCCGAGGAGCAGAGGAAGGAGGACGAAAGACGAAGAAATGCCTTCAGAAGAATCCTCCAAAGCCTCCAAAGATGCAGGTCGAAGCCCGGACGATAAAGAAAAGCCTCCTGAAGGCCGAGACAACAAAGACGCTTCTACAGATGTTTGTGAACAAGGAGCCTTTGAGATCCTGGATTCAGTGGATGATCAGACCAGAACAGAAGGTGACGACCAGAAACCTCCCAGCGAGCAGAAATCCACAGCAGACAGCGGAACCACAGAAGAAGATTCATTCCAGGTGATCGACTCTGTGGAAGATCAGCCAGAGACGGAGTCAGAGAGCAACAAGGAGAGAAGAAGCAAGAGAGGAGAAGCAGCAGCTAAAAGAGACGAAAGACCAACCAGGAGGACCCCGAGGACCAGAACGTCTCAGAGTGAAGACAAAGAGAAATCGCCAAAGAAAGCTGCCGAACCCACCGTCACCACGAGATCCACCAGGGGACGAAGCGAAAGAACGAGCAGGAAAGAAGCTTCGAATGCAACAAAAGACGACACCAGAAGGAGGCGAACACCTGCCAGAGATTCACAGGAACCAAACAGGGAGAAAACTCCAAAGATGGAGGAGAAAGCAGCTCCAAAGGAGACAATACCAACGAAGAAGAGCGGCACAGCTGAGGAGGAGGAGGTGGCCACCTATGAAATATTAGACTCTGTGGAGGACGATCAGCCAACAGCTGGAGAAAAACCACGAAGGGGACGACCAAAGAAAGACGTTAAAGCAGCTAAAAAGTCCAACAAAGCAGCCGATGAAGAAGAAGAAGCAACGTATCAGATTCTGGACTCTGTCGGGGACGAAACAGTCGAAGATCAGCTTCACACAGAAGAATCCAAGAGTCCGAGGAAGTCAACGGTTTGTGGAGACGACGGCAAAAAAACTGTAAACGAGCAGGAGGAGGAGGAAGAGCCGATGTACCAGATCGTAGATTCTCTGGAAGACGACCAAGAAGAGAAGACGAACACAGAAGAGTCGGACAGACAGACGACGGGAAGAAGTTCGACTACAGATGAAGATCCTGTCAAAGAACCGGGAGACGCAGAAACTGGAGGAACCACAGCAGCCGAACCAGCGAAGGAGAGTCTGCAGACAGCTGAGCTTCATCCAGCTGCTGCAGCAACGAAGGAACAGAGTCCACAAACAGACAAACCGACACCAAAGAAGAAACAGAAAGCGGCTGCAGAGAGCTCTCTGGGGAACCTGGACCAGGTGAGCGAGGAGGAGGAGGATTACCCCGACGACAGCGCCGAGGAAGAGGAGCTGAAGAAGAAGCAAGCTGCCGCTAAAGAGAAGCAGATGGAGAGGCAGCGAGAGGAGAGGAGGAGCAGGGAGAGAGAGGAGAGGCAGTCGAGGAGTCGAAGCAGAGGAAAAGAAGGAAGCAGCGCCGCCATGACAACCAAGATGGAGGCCGACGGCCAGCAGCTGCTGACTCTGGACGAGGTGGGAGCAGACGGAGACGGGCGGCGTCCGGAGATCACGGAGGGAGAGCTGCAGGAGCTGGTCACTCTGGACGAGATCGGAGAAGAAGAGGAGGGAAAGGCGGAGCTTGGCACGCTGGAGACCCGCCCACTCAGCCAGGAGAGCCAATGGGAGGCCTCCTCAGACCCACAGGTGAAGATTCAAACAGCACTTTTCTTTTCCTGAAGGAACTGTGATGCTGAACATGTTGTGTCTGTTTTCAGGCTGCAGATGAAGAAGAAGAGAAAACCTCCAGATCTGTTAAACGCAAACACGACGAGGACGACGACAACTCAGGTGTGTTATTGTGTTTATGACCCAGAAAACCTCTGCAGGTGTTTCTGCATCAGGACACAAGATCACTGATGAACTTTAGTCATTTTAAGGTCTTTAAAGATTTGATGATGCTTCAATTTTACCTTTTTATGAAGAATCACAGTCGAGCAGAATAATAATAAACTTTAAAACTGGACTTACAAAGTTTTACAAAACATTACAACATAAAAACATTAGAAAGTGAAGATTAAACATGACGAGGAGACGATAAAATGACAGTAAAACATGCAAAGAAGACGATTAAACAGAAAATATGTGGTTCCTGTAGAACCTCACAGGAACGTGGAGTTAATGATGTCGTTGACTACAACTCCCATGATGCATTTTTGTCAGAATCGTCCCTTCACAGAGCTGAAGATGCTGATCAACAGAAAAAGATCTCATTATTGAGAAATGTAATATTCAACCTGCAGTTTGTGTTCATGTCTGAAGTCAGTCTGTGCAGCAGAGGCTCATGGGTAATGTAGTAGCTTGACTGTTGAACATTTCTGCAGGTTGTTTTCAGTCTGATGTGAGTTTGCACCTGTTTGATTTGTAGTTTTGGAGCAAAGCGGGAACTTTGTGACAGTGGATGAGGTGGGAGACGCCGAAAACGAGGAGAAGGAGGAAAAGGAGGAAAAGGAGGAGAAAAAGGAGGCGACAGCAACAACCAGGCCAAGAGGCCGACCCAAGAAGAGGAGCAGACAGAGTGCCGGTAACAACCACAGCTTCATCTGCTGCTCAGTCGTGTAGAAACAGAAACTCAGTCATTAATTTGTCCTCCTGCAGTGAGAAAATCCACCAGAGGGAAGACGGAGAGACAAGAAGAAGAAGAAAGTGTGGATTCGTCTGCAGCGCAGAGCGACGAGCCGCTGGTCCAGAGGACGGAGGAGGAAGCAGCGAGTGGAGCCCAGGAGGAGGCTGCCTCTGCTGGGCAGCAGCTGGAAGGATGTCTGGAGGAGAAGGAGGGAAGCAGCAGCACCGACGGTAAAGTTCAGCTTCAGACTCACTGAACGTCCAGCTGGACACTGGAGAGCAGAACAAAGCTGGTCCAGATCAGACAGTAGACAAGTTCAAGTCTGACCGACCAGTAGCTCCAAGATGTTTAGAGTTGTTCTTCTGAGATGATGTGACGGTGATAAAACATGAGCAGACTGATTCTCATTGGTCTTCTTCTTCTTCTTCTTCTTCTTCTTCTTCTTCTTCTTCTTCTTCTTCTTCTCTTTCTTCTTCTCAGCTGATAATAAACGCAGGAAGCAGCTGATCGGACCTGAAGCTAAGAAACCTCGTTGTCAGTCTCCTTGTAGCGACTTCACACTGCCTCCATTCAACAGCAGCCCCCTGGGTGATGACACAACACTACACAACAACTACACAACAACAATTCAACAACAACTACACAACAACAACAAAACACGACAAAACATCAGCACATGACAACGCAACAACACCACACTACACAGCAACTACACAACCACAACAACTACACAACTATAATACAACAACGACAACAACACAACATAACACAACATAACACAACATAATACATCACAACAACACAACACTACACAACCACAACTCAACAGAATCACAACAGTGTGACGGCACAGAAGAACAACCACAATGCAACAACAACAATACAATGACAACACAACACAACCACAACACACCAGAATAACAACACAACAACAACACAACCACAACACGAAAACACAATGGCACAAACACAACCACAACACCACAAGATAACACAACAACAACACAACAATGGTACAACCCAACCACAACGAAACACAACACCAGCACAAGATGACACAAGAACACAACACAACACAGGACAACAGCAACACAACACAGTATGACACAACAAAACCACAACAACACAACACAGCCCCACAGCTCTGAGTCTCCTCCTGGTTCTGTTCGTCCTGCAGGTCTGGAGTTTGTGGTTCCCAAGTCGGGTTTTTACTGTCAGCTGTGTTCTGTGTTCTACCTGACCGAGACCAGCGCCAAGGACGTGCACTGCAGCAGCCAGAGACACTACGACAACCTGCAGGTCTGCAAACACACAACGTTTAAAGAGGCAACAGCTGAACTACCCGAGATATGAAGCTACATATTTACCCTGAACAGAGTAAAAGCTCAGGTTAAGGCCCGAAGGTGAACCTTTGCTTTGTTAAATAAGCTGGAGTTACAGCAGATGAAGAATCAGCTGTTTCTGACATCATCAAACATGGCCGACACCCGCTGACGTGAAAGAGTCATCGCAGCTTTTCCATAGACATATATACGTAGACGCCGTGTTGACTGCTGCTGCCGATTGGAGCCGACGTGCCTACGCGGCGGCCATCTTGGTACAGTGCCACTCGCCCCTACAGTGCATTACGTCTATAGAGGAATGACATGTCTGCACTATAAAAGTGATCATAAATCCATCAGTTGTCAACATATATTGTTTGTTACAAACGTCAGACATGGAGGACGGACAGGCAGACATAAATAGAACAAAAGCATCCAAGCATCCTGTGTCAAAGCTAAATGTGTGACGTTTTTAACAAACCAAACCGTTTGGAAATCGGTGGAAAATTCAGTGAATAATTTTACTTTAAGATTGTGGAGTACCTCTTACCTCCATAGACTTACATTCACTCCCCCCTCTGCTAGCCCTGTACCAAGATGGCGGAGCTTTAGGCACGTCCCTCCACAGTCAATGCGGCGTCTACGTATATCTCTATGAGCTTTTCCTGAAGACTTTTCGTTTCTTCTTCTTCAAGGGTTTTTTTTAAGGGTGGTTTCATTTGCAGCTTCTTCCGCTCCATTTATTGCAGCTAGCGTAGCCGACAGCGCCACCTTCTGACCGCGCCACGCAGCTGTTCACTTCAGAAGCTTGTAGAAACGAGCCTTTCATTTTCTACTGCGTTTTAAAAGTTTGCTTGGCAGTTTTATGGAAGCACAGTCGGAGTTAAGTCAACAGCCAAACATCCGCTCTGGTTGTGGCTCTTTTGCTCTGTTCAGCGGTCAGACACAGACTGGACTGATGTTTGTGTTCCTGTGTTTTTTATTTCAGAAACATTACCGGAGGCTTCGACAGAAACCTCCGTCGACCCAAAACCCCCAAAGCTCCAGCTCCGACTGATCGACCGGAGCTGCCGATTGTTTTTTAATTAAAGGTGAAAAAGCTGGACGTGATGACACTCAAAGCAAACCTCCGATCGCATGTCTTCCATCGTTGATATTTCAGCAGCTTTAATGCCGTCACACTGAAAACCAACATCAGTGGAAGCAGACTTCATGAGTAAATGTCAGAAACTGCAGCGACGAGGAAACGTCTCTGGAAAAAACTACAAACTAAGCGTTCTTTCATCTTCGGTTGATGTTTGATCGACAACTTTTCCTTCGCTGGCTGCAGCTTTAGCGCCGCCGTCTGTTTGTTTCGGCGCTTAATGAAGTGTTGCCTTCAGATTCCAAGAAGACTCGACTGTTGTGCAGCAGCAGAGGGCGCCATTCATCCAGAGGAGCACCCGGGGTTGATGGGAAATGTAGTCGCTCTTCTCTCACGAACAAACGACGTCGCAGGTCGAGCTGTGAGTCGGAGCCTGCTGACGAACGAAACGTAGAATTTAAGGCGCCTTGTTAGCCGCCATGCTAATGCTAACACAGGTCAACGCCTCGGCTTGAGGAACCAAACTGTTGCAAGAAATGTTGTTTCTACCTTTGGAGAGTCTTAGTTTGTCTGAAAGATTCTTCATTTAACCGTAAACAGTCTCTAGAAAATGATGTTATGGTGTTTTTTTATGTTGTGTTCAGCAGACTGTTGTCGTCTGTACAATCAGGTGCAAAGTGCCTCTTTTTTTTACCGCCCTTTTGTATATAATATTATTTGTAAATCACAAACAAGTCGTGGCTGTTTGTATGTAAAAACCTGTTTTCCAGAGAGAGGAGCTGATTATTAATTATTTAAATATGTAAAAAGCAGTGAAGGCATCTGAAAAACTTTGAGTTTGCTTCACTGAAGTCATTAAATCCGACGGAGGAAAAGGTTTGTTCCCGTCTCCCGTCTTTTCATATCCGCCAGTTGAAACTTTGGGTCTGTTTAAACCTGAATCCTGACTTCAGTTCTGATCCTGATGATTGAATTCAGTGAGCTTTAATACCTGTAGGTGTGATAAATGACTGCAGCAGCATCAACATACCTGCAGATGTTCTTAAAAGTGTTGCGTTTGCCTTTTTCAAGATTATTTTTGGATCTTCACGCCTTTATTCCAAGGAGAGACCTGAAGTTCTGCAGTGACGCAGTGAAGAACAGATTAGTCTTTGTAAAATTACACATTTTATTTCGATGTTATTTGCAGTTTTGGCTTGTTTTTTTATTAATTTGTTTTACAGTTAACGTGGCCACTCTAAGACCTGGATCCTGTGCTCCTGCGGCCAAGTTCTGCTGGTCCTGGATGTGTGGCAAAGGGGCATTATCTTGTTTAAACATCCAGTGTTGACCTTGACAGAACAGAGCGTGTGCAGAAGGGAGCATGTTGGTTTGTGGCACAATATTTGGCAGAGTTCAATGTGTCACCACAGACAGTGAGACGACCAACACCAGCAGCACTCATGCATCCCCAAACCATGATACTGCCTCCACCATGCCTGACAGTAGGTCCTGTTCATGCTGGAGATGATGCTTGGCCTGGTCTTCTGCGTACCCTCACATCAGCAGGAGGAAGATGAAACTGGAAACTGGACTCGTCTGACCACAGAATCTTCTTCCAGTTCTTGTGTGCTTGGACCCAACGACGCCGGGCTAACCTCTGCCTCTATTGATCAGGGGCTTCTTGACAGCCTTGTAGGACCTCAAGCCGTGATCTAAAAGTGCTGGTGGAACACCGGACACCGGTTTGGTCTGACCACTGCTGCTGAAGCTCCTGTGATGTCACTGGGCGGTCTTCCCTCCACATGTGGATCAGGTCGGGTCACTTGTTGCTGAAGAAGCCCAGATCTTGGTTTGTCTTCAAGCTGTTGGTTGGTCTGTATTTCTGCAGAGTGTAATCAACTGCTGAAGGACTGCATCTGCACTTCCTGGCTATGTGGCGGCAGCTGAACCCTTCCTGGCTGAGAATCTGTATCTTCAGACGTGTTTCCTGCGTTGGGTTCCTTGTTTTAGCCTTTGTTGTCTCTGAAGAACTTCCAGATGTGCCGGCTTTATGTAGACATGAAGCACAGCCACTAAAACTGTGTCTTTTAATAAAAATCACGACTTTAATTAGTGGATCACTGGAACGAAAATGACCCAATACTCAGAATATCCTATCTATTTTTATGGAACCAATCCATCTCAAGTTTTAATAGTCGTTTTTTAGGGTTTCTGTAGTATTTTGGCTGTGAGTGTACTAAAAGAAATTACACTTGAAGACCTCAGAGTGATTCTTAATGCAGTATTTCATAAATGCATGGGGCGTCCCAAAGCCTTTTTTCCACCACTGTAGCTCGTAAAATCACAGAAAATGAAATAATTTTCAAGGTAATTTTAAAAATCAGTCCAAATATACACATAAAAAACAGTCTTTTACAAAGTTTGACCATAAGATTACACTCTTATACTGTATTTAACCCTCATGCCTTGTTTAAAAATACTGACACTGGACACCTTCTTGTACAAAAATGTACACGCACTAAAAACTGCTATTAAATCATCGTACATTCATATTTTTTCAGATTTTTTTTTGCATAAATCACTTAAACAACTTCAGACCTTTTCAAAACAACCAAACATTTAATCATTTTCAGGATTTTAACCCTTTAAATGCCAGTTTATGGATACGAAGTATTTCATTTTCTATATAATAAACAGTAGTGAGATGGGGCTTTGGTGGTTATTAGAGTCTTAGATATGTCAGATTGCCAACAAAATTGATTTGATTGCATGAGTATTTTTTATGTAATGTCAAATATTAACACTGGTCACCTTCTGCCAATGAGCTGCAGGACTCATCTGATGAGGACCAAAGCTTCGTCAGGGAGTTTGACTGCTCACTGGATGCCCAAGAGATTCGAGCAGACATGGGACTTCAGTCGTCGAATCGAAGGCTGGCCCTTATCGTTTGAAACCGTCTGTGTGACATGGTGGCCCTGAAGACTGGTCTTCCACTCTGGTCGTCCCACAGGCTGCGGGTGGGTCCCCCTTTGGACTGGGAGACACTTGCCAGGATGAGAAGCCCCATGTTGTTCAGTCCCATGTTGTTATTGTCACGTTTCTTTTCTGTCTATCTTGTTGTGGTTTGCAGGATTTATTGTTTTTGTGAACACTTGTTCCAGTAAATGTTTGTACTGCAGGCTTCCCGGACGGTGGAGGATGCTGGAATATTTCCTAAACAAACACAGGTGGCTCATTCAGTAAATACACTATATTATCAAAAGTATTTGCTCACCTTACTTGACTCACATATGAACTTAAGTCCATCCCCTTCCTAACCCATAGGGTTCAATATGATGCCGGTCCACCTTTTGCAGCTATTACAGCTTCAACTCTTATGGGAAGGCTGTCAACAAGGTTGAGGAGTGTGTTCATGGGAATATTTGACCATTCTTCCAGAAGTGCATTGGTGAGGTCACACACTGATGTTGGTGGAGAAGGCCTGGCTCTCAGTCTCCGCTCTAATTCATCCCAAAGGTGTTCTATCGGGTTCAGGTCAGGACTCTGTGCAGGCCAGTCAAGTTCCTCCACACCAGACTCTGTCATCCATGTCTGTATGGACCTTGCTTTGTGCACTGGTGCACAGTCATGTTGGAAGAGGAAGGGGCTCCAAACTGTTCCCACAAGGTCGGGAGCATAGAATTGTCCAAAATGTTTTGGTGTCCTGAAGCATTCAAAGTTCCTTTCACTGGAACTAAGGGGCCATGCCCGACTCCTGAAAAACAACCCCACACCATAATTCCTCCTCCACCAAATTTCACACTTGGAACAATGCAGTCCAAAATGTATCGTTCTCCTGGCAACCTCCAAACCCAGACTGGTCCATCAGATTGCCAGATGGAAAAGCGTGATTCATCACTCCAGAGAACACGTCTCCACTGCTCTATAGTCCAGTGGCAGCGTGCTTATCACCACTGCATCCGGCGCTTCGCATTGCACTTGGTGATGTACGGCTTGGATGCAGCTGCTCTGCCATGGAAACCCATTAATGAAGCTCTCTGTACTGTACTTGGGCTAATCTGAAGGCCACATGAAGTTTGGAGCTCTGCAGCAACTGACTGTGCAGGAAGTCGGCGACCTCTTTGCACTATGCGCCTCAGCATCCGCTGACCCCTCTCCGTCAGTTTACGTGGCCTAACACTTGGTGGCCGAGTTGCTGTTGTTCCCAAACTCTTCCATTTTCTTATAATAAAGCTGACAGTTGACTGTGGAATATTTAGGAGCGAGGAAATTTCACGACTGGATTTGTTGCACAGGTGGCATCCTATGACAGTTCCACGCTGGAATTCACTGAGCTCCTGATAGCGACCCATTCTTTTACAAATGTTTGTCAAACAGTCTGTATGCCTAGGTGCTTGATTTTATACACCTGTGGCCAGGCCAAGTGATTAGGACACCTGATTCTGATCATTTGGATGGGTGAGCAAATACTTTTGGTAATATAGTGTGTAAGAGCTGCAGGACGGCTGGAGCTGCACTAAAGAAGATCGTCCTGCCAGACAGAAGGCACTTCACTGTATGGATGTGTGGCGCGACTAGACGACAACATTAGAGGATTTCAGAATATGCTCTGATGCCGGACAACGCCACTCTGGGAATTGCACCCAGAGAATTCTCCTTCAGCACTGAAGGCAGGCAATGAGGCGTGTGTTCACAATTCAACGAGATGTTTTATTTTAAACAACTATAAAAATATAATTCTTCTTTAAAAACAACAGACAGCAGTCACACCGGGGCAAAACAAATGAAACTAAAAAAAAACCTAATCAGTGGCTGAGCTAGCATGTGGACAGGGGCTAGTGACGGGGAAGGGAGTACCCCAAGATAAAGCAAAAACACCCAGGCTTACACAACAAACACACACCCTCGTGAAGTGAACCGACTTCCCAGGGGAGCACAACACACACACAAAGGAGGGGGACGCCACCACCCGGACCACCAGCACCACCACCGGCCTTCAGCAGCTGAAAAGGAACAAACCAAACCAATTACGGGGAGAAACAAGCAACTTATACAACAGAATTCAACAAAAAGGAAACAAAATATACAAACGGGACGCACCAGGCGCCTCAGCTGCAGGTTAGCCTGCACACGGATGTGACGCAGAGAGAGAGAGAGGCAGGAGAAAGGCCACAGCTTAAATATCCAGCCTCACTTACCAATTGACACCAGCTGCACAGCATCAGGTGAAGCAGCACAGCACTAATGACGCAACACACCTGCTGCTATACGGATCCATGTTCCTACTAAAATAAAGTCTTTGGTCGACATCTCACCAACGTTTGAGGCTCTAACATTGATGTCTGGCAGACAGAATCTGACTTAACTTTGCTTGAAGAGACATTTTATTTTTGTAAAACAAATAATCAAAGTAACTCTTCTTTCTGAGGTTCTGCATCTTCTCCACCATGAAGCTGCTCGCTGCGTCTCTGCTGCTTTGTGCCGTCTTGATTCCAGCCAGAGCTGCTGGTGAGTCTGAGAAGACCAGGAAGAGCATCATGAGCTTTACATTTCTGAGTCCTCCACTCAACTGTCTCATCAGCTCTCCTCTGATAAAACAGCCTAAATGACGTTTAAAGTAGATTATTGGTAGTTAGAGCCCACAGAGGAGCAACAAAGGAGACAAATGGCTGCTAAACCCATAGCAGAGCTGCATTATACAAGAGGAACAGAGACTCTTTGTGGTTGTTTTGTGTCTCTTTGTGGTTGTTTTGTGTCTCTGTGTGGTGGTTTTGTGTCTCTGTGTGGTGGTTTTGTGTCTCTGTGTGGTGGTTTTATGTCTTGTTGCCGTCATTCTGAAGCTCTTTGTGGATATTTTACATGTAAAAATGAACCAACCCTGACTGGTGGTCGTCCTTTACATCTCTGCAGAGGCAATGCCAAACCTTTGGAGCAAACCTGGCATCGGTGCACAACCAAAACGAGTTTGACACGATTCAGAATATGATCCGGGGTCTGACTCAGTCCTATCCCCTGGCCTGGCTCGGTGGCACTGACGCTCAGCAGGTGACTGACTGATCACACAAGGAACCACGAAACCAATTTGCTAAAAGCACGTTGTACAATGATGTGTTTTATTGTCATCTCGTAGGAGGGCACCTGGCTGTGGAGCGACGGCTCACCTTTCCAGTTTAATCACTGGTGTCCAGAACAGCCTGATAATAAGGGGCCAGCACACTGTTTGCTGATGAACTTTGGAGGTAAAGGCAAACATTCATGTTGTTTTTCTCCTGAGACATCAACCCAACAAGCTCTTACAAATGATATTTTATCAACATACTTTACTACAGGACATAGAAACGTTTTAGCTGACAGTGACTTCCTTTGTCATTTATAGATACAAGGCAGTTTGATGATCAGCCTTGCGATTACAAGAAGCCATTCGTCTGTGCCATGAAGCCGTGATTGTGTCTGCTTGGATAACAGAAGATCCTCAAAGCTGCAAGAAGCTTCATCACCTGCTCCTCAGTTCATTCTGCTTTTTCTTGTCTTGCGCTCGATTAAAATGCTCAAACAGTTGTTCTGAGTTATTTGTCTCACTGGAGTTAAATCTGACGGTTTCTGAATAGCTTTTATACTCCTGCTGTGTTCCTCCACCATCCTCCCTGCCTGCAGCAACACCGTGAAGCAAATCTGTTAAAAGTGGAAACAGTCCAGGAGATGGGCACCAAAAAATAGTGCATGACAGCGAGAAACAACCAGTTCATAAAAAAACACAGCTGCTCTTCCTAAATCGGAGTAGTACCGTTGGATCTGTAAATTAACTTTTTTCAAATAAATATAAGCAATAATGATAAAATTTGGATACCAAAGTAGCTTTTCTAAGGTATTATTCAGTGTTGTCTATGAAACTTTAATATATCGAATAATCCAGCAGGCAGTGTTGGGAAAGTTCAATTTCTACATGAACTAGTTCAAAGTTCAGTTCACAAATTTTAAAATGAACTAGTTCAGTTCATAGTTCATAATTCAAAAATTTTGAACTAAGTTCACTGTTCCAAATGAACTATTTCATAGTTCTTTTTATTCAATATGTTGCTGCGAACGATAACCCTCAGAATACTGTACTACAGGTGTCAAACTCAAATACACAGTGGGCCAAATTTGAAAACCTGGCAAGTCACGGGCCAACATTGATATACATATATGTATATATATATTTATACATATATGTGTATGTATATATATATATCAATAGAACTAGCCTTTACAGCAGCCTCACTTTGTGATATGTCTGTTGTGAAACCAAACTTTTTTTCATCTCCTCTACTTTCTGGCTCATTTCAGTCATTTCCAGGTCCTTGTACTTGTCCTGGTGTTTCATAGTTTCATCTAATGTTGTTCTCCTTGGTTATATCCATGTTGGCTCCACATACTAGACGGGGCTGGTCTCAATAGCAATAGGTGAGCTCTGGATATTCTGGTCCAGTTACTGACAAATATCTGAATATTTGGGTCGTGCGGCCGCGTTGGCCCGGGCGGCGGCAAAGGCGAGGGCGAAGGGGAAGTGTTCGTCGGAGTCCGACATTACCGCGGACATCTCCTGCTGGCGGTGGCACAGTAGCAGTGTCCTGCCGCTGGTGCAGATGCTCAGCCAGGCGGCGGCGGGGGGTGGGGGTGGTTGGGTCAGTAGTAGCGTGCGGTTGCTATGACTACTGTCAACAGAGGAGAGGGTGTTTATGGGTCCTGTCCTGATTGACGCGCCAAAACAGAGCATTCTGGGATTTGTAGTAGTAGCGGTACATAAGCTGTATAATACCGGTGGGCCAGCTTAAGTACTCATCTGGTATTACCTCGCGGGCCAAATATAATTACACTGCGGCCCAAATTTGGCCCGCGGGCCAAAGTTTGACACCTATGCTGTACTACTTATACTACGCTACTGTAGGCCGTTAATGCGATTTGGGTGGTCGAGGATATGTTTTGGCCAGCCGTTGCCGTGTCTTTTGATTTTTTATTCACTCGCACATACCTTGAAAGGCTAGCCAGGTGCTTTAGTTCAATGTGCCGTCTCAGGTTTGCTGTTGACGTTGATGATGTACGGAGTTGCTTCTTGAAACCCGGCGGGCAAAGTTTACACAAAAGGGTAAGATTTTTCCCACCTGGATCATCCCTGACCTTTTCATAAAACTATTTTAAGTAATCATACGAAGATGAAGTATTAATCGTGGAGGTAGAGTCTGAGGTAGTGCTGCAGCCTTCCATTTGTTTTTGGCGAGATGCTTTGCATTTTGATGACGCATGTGGCGGTGCGACTCTGCGGTGGCTGCTGTTGCCAGATTGCGTGTTTTCCGCCTACATATTAAGGTGCGTGTGTGTGTAAAGTGTGGTTACGGTGTTCTTTAGCCGGGGTTTTGCCTGGAAGCCTCTGTAGAAATCTGGCACTCTTAAACAAAGTTGAACTGTGAGAGAGCGCCGTTCACAAACGCCAGAATGAACGCGCTCACAGTAACGTTCATCAGGCAGAATTACAGTACGTTCAGTTCACGTTCGCCCAAAATATGAACGAGTTCATGAACGAACGTTCACTGAACTCGTTCAGGCACAACACTGCCAGCAGGTGTGCTTTGATAGATACATTTTATTCAAATAATAGATTTTAAAAATTGAATTAATATAAAATAGAAATATAAAAGAAATACTAACTGCAAACTTGATTTAAAATACTGTATTGTAAATTATCTAGAGCTAACATTGCTGCTAAAAGTTTAGCATCAACTGCTGACCCACAGGCTAGCTAATGTTAGCTTTAGCGTTTTCTGTTTTAGCACCTGGGCTATTGTGTTACACTAACTCTATATTAGCACGTTTTAAAAATCTATACTAACTGCCAACTTAATTTAAAATATTGTATGAAGCATTTTGGACAATCTGTGGATAATTAAAATATATTTTCATTGAGAAAATATTGTGTAATTTTAATGATTGTGCTGCTTTATTGGAAAAGACTGACTTCTGCAGAACAACAGTCGGCCATTTTGTGTCCAGTCAGAAACCTCAGTGAAGCTACCAGAGTTTCTCGGTCACTCATGTAAAATCGTTGCTAAATGCAGTTTAAATTGCTGTGGGAGGTTCAGAATCCCATTCTAACGCCAGGAAAGCAATAAGACTCATACATTTGAAAAGAACTAAGAGCTAACACTGCTGGTAAAAGTTTAGCTTCATTGGCTGACCCACAGGTAAGCTAACGTTAGCTTTAGCTTTTTCTGTCTCAGCAGCTAGGCTATTGTGCTATACTAACTCTACATTAGCACATTTGAAAAATCTGTACTAAGTGCAAACTTTATTTAAAATATCAAGTGAAGCCTTTAGGACAGTTAACTGATAATTAAACTATATTCTTACTGTGTAAACTTTTTATATCTTTTATAATCTCTGTGTCACTTTATGGGATAACTTCTGCTGTTGAGTCATTTCCTGTCAACTGCACAACAACGGTCGGCCATTTTGTGTGCTGTCAGGTCCTTTTGGCTGCATCAGTGAAGCTAGCAGAGTCATGTGGAAGCGTTGCTAAAAGTGATTTTAACTGCCGTGTGAGGTGCAAATAAGCAATAGAATGCCATGAAAACAGTATGCCTCATAAATATGTAAATTACTAAGAGCACTGACTGCTATTTAAAATTTATCATCACTAGCCAACCCACAGGTAAGCTAACGTTAGCTTTAGCTTGTTGCGTTTAGCTGCTGTTAGCTGCTATGCTATTTTGAGGTGGTAATTTCAGTTTTGCATTATTATTTACATTATAGTAAAACGTCTTACAAAACAGGACTTTTTTCGCTGTTTTCTTACACAAGAGTCTTGGAAAGGGTAGGAAAAGACAAGCTTTACTTTTTTACTTTGAATAACTCCAGTGTTTGCTAGCTAACCTGCTGTTACATCTCATCTGATGAGGACCAAAGCTTCATCAGGGAGTTTGAGTCAGAATGCTCACTGGATGCCCAAGAGATTCGAGCATACATGAGACTTCAGTCATCGAATCGAAGGCTGGCGCTTATCGTTTGAAATCGTCTGTGTGACGTGGTGGCCCTGAACACTGGTCATCCCACAGGCTGCGGGTGGATCCCCCTTTGGACTGGGAGACACCTGCCAGGATGAGAAGCCCCATGTTGTTCAGTCCCATGCTGTTATTTTTCCTCTTTCTATCTTGTTGCGGTTTGCAGGATTTATTGTTTTTGTGAACACTTGTTCCAGTAAATGTTTGTACTGCGGGCTTCCCGGACTCTGGGGGATGCTGGAATATTGCCTAAACAAACACAGGTGGCTCATTCAGTACATATATGAGCTGTAGGACGGCTGAAGCTGCACTAAAGAAGATCGTCCTGCCAGACAGAAGGTACTTCACTTTATGTATGGATCCATGTTCCTACTAAAATAAAGTCTTTGGTCGACATCTCACCAACGTTTGAGGCTCTAACATTGATGTCTGACAGACAGAATCTGACTTAACTTTGCTTGAAGAGACATTTTATTTTTGTAAAACAAATAATCAAAGTAACTCTTCTTTCTGAGGTTCTGCATCTTCTCCACCATGAAGCTGCTCGCTGCGTCTCTGCTGCTTTGTGCCGTCTTGATTCCAGCCAGAGCTGCTGGTGAGTCTGAGAAGACCAGGAAGAGCATCATGAGCTTTACATTTCTGAGTCCTCCACTCAACTGTCTCATCAGCTCTCCTCTGGTAAAACAGCCTAAATGACGTTTAAAGTAGATTATTGGTAGTTAGAGCCCACAGAGGAGCAACAAAGGAGACAAATGGCTGCTAAACCCTTAGCAGAGCTGCATTATACAAGAGGAACAGAGACTCTTTGTGGATATTTAGTTTCTTTTTGTGGTTATTTTGTGTCTTTTTGTGGTTATTTTGTATCTTTGTGGCCATTTTGTGTCTCTTTAGTGGCACAAAATTTAGATCCTGAATGTTTAAAGTTGTAAGACACTGATAGAAAGCTGAGTTTCTTTTCAACAGATAGTCCTCTGGGCAAGTGCTACGCCTCCTGTCAGGATGGATGGACTGGTCACAGCGGCCGCTGCTTCCATTACGTTTCTGTTCCTATGACCTGGACCGACGCTGAGGTGATCACTGCTGTTTTCTATCTGTTTCTAAGCGGCTTGTATGTTGTTACATGCTTTCATCGCTTTGTAGGCAAGTTTTTGTCTCTTTGTGGTGATTTAGCATCTTTTAGTTGTCTTTACATGTCTCTAAATGACCATTTGGCATCTTTTTAAAGTGTTTTGTGTCTCTCTTTGTGGTAGTTTGGTGTCTTGTTGCCGTCATTCTGAAGCTCTTTCTGGATATTTTACATGTAAAAATGAACCAACCCTGACTGGTGGTCGTCCTTTACATCTCTGCAGAGGCAATGCCAAACCTTTGGAGCAAACCTGGCATCGGTGCACAACCAAAACGAGTTTGACACGATTCAGAATATGATCCTGGGTCTCACTCAGTCCTATCCCCTGGCCTGGCTCGGTGGCACTGACGCTCAGCAGGTGACTGACTGATCACACAAGGAACCACGAAACCAATTTGCTAAAAGCACGTTGTACAATGATGTGTTTTATTGTCATCTCGTAGGAGGGCACCTGGCTGTGGAGCGACGGCTCAACTTTCCAGTTTAATCACTGGTGTCCAGACCAGCCTGATAATAGGGGGCCAGCACACTGTTTGCTGATGAACTTTGGAGGTAAAGGCAAATATTCATGTTGTTTTTCTCCTGAGACATCAACCCAACAAGCTCTTACAAATGATATTCATCCACCCACTTTAAGCGTTTTATCAACATACTTGACTATAGTAGATAGAAACGTTTTAGCTGACAGTGACTCCCTTTGTCATTTATAGATACAAGGCAGTTTGATGATCAGCCTTGCAATTTCAAGAAGCCATTCGTCTGTGCCATGAAGCCGTGATTGTGTCTGCTTGGATAACAGAAGATCCTCAAAGCTGCAAGAAGCTTCATCACCTATATGGCTCCTCGGTTCATTCTGCATTTTCTTGTCTTGCACTCGATTAAAATGCTCAAACAGTTGTTCTGAGTTATTTGTCTCCCTGGAGTTAAATCTGACGGTTTCTGAATAGCTTTTATACTCCTGCTGTGTTCCTCCACCATCCTCCCTGCCTGCAGCAACACCGTGAAGCAAATCTGTTAAAAGTGGAAACAGTCCAGGAGATGGGCACCAAAAAATCAGAGTAATTCGAGAGTAAATCTGATTGCAGCGGGAACACTTAGACGATCAATAGCCTCCAATTGATATGATGGAAGACGCTGTGATGCAGGCAGGATCTTCAGAGAGGAAGCCAACAACATGTCGCATAATGATGCATTTATTTATAATCACTGGTCTCTGGTGGTGCTAAAAAAATAAGTAAAACTCTGCAGATGAGATAAACTTTATGGATTGAGTGGGGAAATTTACATTATTACAGCAGCAAAGATGATGCTGCCGCCTACGTGCCTCAGTCTTACTGTGTAATTAAAACTGTATGCTCCTAATTGGATTAGCAATAACTATATAATAACACAGTTTGTTCAGTGTTTTGCTTTGAAATGACTGAATGAAGACCCCCTACTGATCTTACTGAACCTCTCCCTGCTGTTTAGGTATAAATAAAATGAGATGAGTCATAGTTTATGCACTGTGGAGTTTGAACCTGCCGTTTACATGAGCACACACACACACAGTGAGGTCTTATTTATATCTGCCCTCCCTGGAGTTAGCACACTTCCCGTTAGCGCACATTCTCCTGCATGTGTAGATGACATGACTGCAGCTGCACTATAAATAGAGGAGCAACAGGAATCCCCCCACAGCCCGCAGCCAGTCAGGACCACGTACAACACGCCCATCACACATTTATCTTTATTTACACTGGCATTATTTTGCATTTAAATGCATTTATTTTGCATTAAAAGAGGGAGAAAGTTTGAGGTGTGTATGTCTGTCTCATTTGTCTTTAGTTAAAACCTTCATCCATGTGAGGCAGCTTTAACTTGACTCACTGAGCCAAACACTGACTTTCATATTGTTCACATTTTTCAGAAAATATCAATGATTTGCTGTTTTTCCACGCTTTCGACAATACAAATGACTGCCAAATGATATTTATGTTGCTATTTAAGTTAATTTGCTTTGTGTAGCTCATTTTATTTGTAGATTGATTTAAATATTGGCTGGCAGGTTATTTTTTCTTATGTAAATTAACTTTTTCAAATAAATATAAGCAATAAAGATAAAATTTGGATACCAAAGTAGCTTTTCTAAGGTATTATTCAGTGTTGTCTATGAAACTTTAATATATCGAATAATCCAGCAGGTGTGCTTTGATAGATAAATTTTATTCAAATAATAGATTTAAAAAATTAAATTAACATAAAATAGAAATGTAAAAGAAATACTAACTGCAAACTTGATTTAAAATACTGTATTGTAAATTATCTAGAGCTAACATTGCTGCTAAAAGTTTAGCATCAACTGCTGACCCACAGGCTAGCTAATGTTAGCTTTAGCGTTTTCTGTTTTAGCACCTAGGCTATTGAGGTACACTAACTCTATATTAGCACGTTTTAAAAATCTATACTAACTGCCAACTTAGTTTAAAATATTGTATGAAGCATTTCGGACAATCTGTGGATAATTAAAATATTTTTTCACTGAGAAAACATTGTATAATTTTAATGATTGTGCTGCTTTATAGGAAAAGACTGACTTCTGCAGAACAACAGTCGGCCATTTTGTGTCTAGTCAGAAACATCAGTGAAGCTACCAGAGTTTCTCGGTCACTCATGTAAAATCGTTGCTAAATGCAGTTTAAATTGCTGTGTGAGGTTCAGAATCCCATTCTAATGCCAGGAAAGCAATAAGACTCACAAATTTGCAAATAACTAAGAGCTAACACTGCTGCTAAAAGTTTAGCATCGTTGGCTGACTCACAGGTAAGCTAACGTTAGCTTTAGCTTTTTCTGTTTCAGCAGCTAGGCTATTGTGCTATACTAACTCTACATTAGCACATTTGAAAAATCTGTACTAAGTGCAAACTTTATTTAAAATATCAAGTGAAGCCTTTAGGACAGTTAACTGATAATTAAACTATATTCTTACTGCGTAAACTTTTTATATCTTTTATAATCTCTGTGTCACTTTATGGGATAACTTCTGCTGTTGAGTCATTTCCTGTCAACTGCACAACAACGGTCGGCCATTTTGTGTGCCGTCAGGTCCTTTTGGCTGCATCAGTGAAGCTAGCAGAGTCATGTGGAAGCGTTGCTAAATGTGATTTTAACCGCCGTGTGAGGTGCAAATAAGCAATAGAATGCCATGAAAACAGTATGCCTCATAAATATGTAAATTACTAAGAGCACTGACCGCTACTTAAAGTTCATCATCACTAGCTGACCCACAGGTAAGCTAACGTTAGCTTTAGCTGCTGTTAGCTGCTATGCTATTGTGAGGTGGTAATTTCAGTTTTGTATTATTATTTACATTATAGTAAAACGTCTTACAAAACAGGACTTTTTTCACTGTTTTCTTACACAAGAGTTGAAAAGGGTAGGAAAAGACAAGCTTTACTTTTTTACTTTGAATAACTCCAGTGTTTGCTAGCTAACCTGCTGTTACCTCTATCAGGCTGTTAGCTGTGTTTGACTATTTGGAATTACAATTACAGGTATGCCAATGCCATTTTTACTCTTTTTTAAAATTTTAATTATCTATAAAATAATTATAAATGGTCAAAATGACAGTTTGACTTATTTGTATTTTAGTTTTCACCACTCAAAAATGATAGTGAAGTGTATCTCAAGTGTCCTTATGTGAATTGTTGTGCATAGCGTTGCTCATATGAGTCTTCCTATTGGATATTGGTCCAGCAAAGCATTAGCGCAGGTTTAGCTGTGATTGCAGGCTCTCAGGTATGTATATATGATATGTGGTTTTATGACGTGGCCTTAAAACCTGGTACACTAAGTCCTCAAAGATGGTAAAGGTAGCATTGGTGTTCACCTGCACTTCTCCCGATAAATGGTTTGATTTTCAGCCTCTTTGTGCAACGAGTTCCAGTGGATTACATGGGGAGAAATTCAAGGTATAATGTCATCATAATTACATAACGAGATACCTGCCACATCATTTTGACTTGTGCAAACTTAAAATAATAATCTAAAAGAAAGACAATGTAGATATGTTGAATTGAGGGGGAATGAAGACGTCTATTAATAGAATTATGACTAGTCAGAATAATATTGTAGATATCTGAAACTGGAAATACATTCAGTCAGAATCCAGCTGCAGATGTCCATACTCTACACTGCAAACATCTGTAATGAGAAACACATGAATGATAAAAGTGATGTTGTTTGCCCTGAAAGAAAACAATATTTTTTATCTGTCAGGACAGTTTTTCTTTATGACTAGGATTAATTGAATTACAGATATCTGTAGTACATATCCAGTCTAGAAATTAAATGTAAAGACAGCTTGCCATAGTTACCTAGTAGAAGGTTTTTGTTAAGTATTAGTAAAGGCATGTAAAATACTTTTTAGAGTGTAAAATAGACTCTGGACCTGAAAGAAAAACATGATTTAAATGTGAATTGAAGCTAAATAAACACGAGTACATAGACAAGCAGCAGCTCAGCCTCATTGAGCAGTTGCAGGTTGTTCTAAGACAGCCTGAACCTTGTTTGTTGGCCTGACTGAAGAACTGCTGCTATAGAACCGTATACGCTAACATAAGAAACGCCATTGGTCTGTTTCATCCTTAGAACTGGAGTAACGTCCAGTCATACTGTGTGCTGTTGGTTTTATACACCGAGTTAACTTTATCTGAAGCTGTTCTGCACCATAATGGAGACAGATAGGCTGAAAGGGCTGATTAGAGGCCACTTCCTGTCAACGTTCCCTCCACAGATGAAAGCCGCCCATTGCTGCTGCTGTTGATGTCTTTTTATCCACTGCTCTTCTTTTGTCTTGCTAGCGCCATCTGCTGGGCCGGACCAGTAGACGTTCACCGGGGATGAGCTTGGCTGTACCACTCTCTGGTGTGTCCGGGCCTCAAGAGGTGAGCTGTGATGGTAAATAGAGATATTTTTTGACTTAAGAGGCCTCTGTGGTTTCAGGGTTGCCATGGATGCACATGAGCATCAGCGTCAGGTGCAATATTTATCATCCATGCAACATTAGACAGAACATCCAGTGAATTATAATACATCATACTGCACATAATAAACACATGAAAGACTAAATCTGAACTAGCAGCAGCTCATCAAACTGTCCAAACAACTAACAGCCTTGTGAGAACTGACCAAAAATCTTTTCTGTTTAGACTGAGGCGGCTAAGAATATCATTATATTTAAAAAAAGGAAATATTGTAATTTACAGGCAGCTACAGCTACGATTAAAGTTGATTACGATGGCAACGCTACAGCTACTAATATAGTAAATTACTGGAAAATTTACTCACAGGATTAAACAGTAAATGTCTTTTTGACCAGGTTGTAACTGTAGTTTACTGGTGTTTTATGGATTTTCTTTGTTTTGGTAAATCACAAATAATAACTTTTTTTTACATGTTAAACTATAAAACCTTAAATAACATCCACAACAAAAATCTGCACATTTAAAAGTGATTATTTGTATCTTTGACAGTGTTTGACTGTAAAATTACGCTATGTTTGCTGTGTTAAAATCAACTACAAATCAAATTTTTTTTACAGATATTTGCTAAAAATAATTATATTAAAGATGGGAAAGCTTTACGTGATTTCACACGTTGTGAGAAAGATCTGTATTTTCATTTACAAATAATTAAGTAATTTGTTCTTTCGCCAATGTGTATGTAAAATTATACCCTTTTACTGTATCTGAAACCATTTAAAATGATTATATTAGAGATAATTGCATTTATTTTCACTGTTGCTTCCAGTTTTTGTAAATTACAGTAGTCCACCATTGCTGTCAGAGTTTCACAGATTTTTTTTTATTGCAGATTTTTTTTTTTTTTTTTTAGAGTTGCCACCAATTATAGTTCCTTTTAAATCCCCTTTATGATCATCTGATAGCGTCTGGTCCTGTATTATTGTCTCTGCACATTTTTGTGTTGGTTTGAGTTGGCAGAGTTTGTGTGGAGACATGTGGCCAGAACATAAAGACCACTCTGTCTGTGTGTGTGTGTGTGTGTGTGTGTGTGTTACTAGCCCTTTAAGCCAGTTGTGATTGAAAGGGCAGTGTGTGTGTGTGCATGAGTCAGCTTGTGCACTCTGCTGCGTGTGTGTCGGAGAGACAGAGTTAGAATGAGTGGGGCGACCAAGACAGCTGAGAGCAGCAGCTCCTCCAGTCGGCCTCCTTCGTCTCTTTTATGGATCTGTGTGCACTTGGAGGATATTTGCTGGATGTTCTGACGCCCATACGTGGACCAGAGTGGTGGGATCTGTTGTATGTGTGTGTGTGAACCATGCTGCGAGTGTTTATTCTGTGCGCAGAGCGGCTACAGACGCCGGACAACGACATCAGCGATGCCTACTGCAGCGTCACCTTTGAAGGTATGGAGGGTGTGAAAGGGCTCCGAGTCTGCGGTATAAAGTGGAGTGAATCCGACCAACAGCTGAGAGGTTATTAATGGAAAGCCTGCGCCAGTTGTCTTTGATGGGGTGGGGCTGAGAGAGAAAAGGGTGACAGAGGGGAGCCGAGGATGGGAGGACAGCGAAGAGCTCAGGCACAGGATGCGGCGAGCTTCCACTGGTTGTGTTTATAGGCGCTCATTCATCAGAGTTTATCCTCTGAGGCCCCCGCTGGCTCTCCACGGGCCGACACACTGCACTGCAAAGGGAAAAGTTCTGCAAAGGGGCTGTACAACTGATCTTTTTCTTTTACAATCAATATTTCAGTCAATACTTCCCGTTTTCCCCTTGATTACACCTGTTATTTGTCTATATTTTAACAATTATCAGTTGTGCAATGCGTAATGTGCGTAATTCTTATTTCAAATATCGGCAAACGTCTGTAAAATAATGATTTAAGCTGATTTAAATACAGTAAAAGTGGCACAATTTTACAATCAAACGTCTGTCAAATAATGATTTACTGTTTTTAATTAGCCATATAGTTGACTTGTAAATTACCCTGCAGTTTAACAAAACAGGAAACATCTGAAAATACTTCAACCTGTTCAATAACTTACGTTTTTTTTTAGTGCACCATGCTAAGTTGGGCATGTGGCTGTGCTGGTCAGCCGGTTTGCTGATTCACCACTTGGACTCTATTAAATGGACTGAAATTTCACAGACGTGCTCCTCGAGGATGAATTTACATCCAGTGAAGCATCCGGACTTCTGTTTTCTTGATCGGAACAAACGCTTTGTCCAGATTGTGGTGATTCAGATCAAATGTAGGTTTATTTATACAACGCTGGGGATGCCCTGATCGACTTATTCGGCCTCGATCTGACTCAGGCGTGTCATGAACTCATGACACAGTGCGCACAAAAGTTTCCCTGTGCGATATAGGCCAGAGCCTGCAGTATACAAACACACAAACAGACACACAGATCCACATTTGTTACCCTGCAGGTTGAAAATCTGGACCGGAACAAACCAAACCAGCAATGCTAGTCGACAGCAGCGGTTTCACAATGTTGTTTTTAAAAATATTTCAATAAGTTCAGCTCTCTGCTGTCTGACACATGAAAATATGTCCTTTGTTTTCCCCAACAGGACAAATCACAGAGTTATTGTGCTTCTATTAGGGCTAATTTACACACGCTAATAAGAAACTGTTCACGGCAACACAATGCAGGAGAAAGCATGTTGTTTATCAAGAGAGAGTCAGCAGTCGTAGTAGCATAAAAGCTAGTAATGTTGCCACGGCTACCATGGTAGTGGAGCTAATCAGCCAATCAGAAATGACGATTTTCTGTGATTAAAAATGCAATACAACATTTTGTAAACACGGAAACTGCATCAGTTGGGATAATTTTGCTTGGTATAGAAAATAATATTAGCACCACGCTATAAACCAACTAAATGTCTCCCCCTGACCTCCTCAGGATCAGCTGATTCTTTAAAAGTAACTTTATTTAATGAAGCAAAGTTTCACCTTCATGATAAGAATATTTCCACAGTTAGAGGCCCTTGAAGTACACAGAGGTGGGTCCAGATTTAAGACTTTTATTTGACTTCTTCCATCATTTCTGAGCCTCATAACTTCATCAGTCCAGCAGACAGACACATGACATGTTCAGGATGAAAAACACATTAGAGTTCTGGTAAAAACTGCAACCAGATCAGTTTTAGATCCACTCCAGGTATCACAGTCTAAACACTAAATCTAGCTTTTGTTCATTTTTCTCTGTAACAAACTTTGAGCATCAATATTATGGGATGTATCATAGTTTGAACAGCAGTTTAATGACACAGAGTCATAGAAACAATCACTGGTTCCCTGGATGTGCTTCTGTTTTCTGATAATCCACCAGAGAGAGCTTAAAAAAAACAAACTTTCAAGGCTCATATCAGCATGTGTGATAGGTGGGTGGTCAGGTCATATGGTCATATTCAGTTGTCCTGCCATTAGCAGCAGTAGAGCTCTAATCCTGGCGGCCATGTTCCCCACCAGTCCTTCACATGTTGAGGGGTCATCTAGTCCGATTCTTCTTCTAAATTCTTTGGTTTACTTTGAAACAGACCTTCTGATAATCCACCACAGATTTTCAATGGGCCTCATGTCCGGGCTTTGAGCTGGCCACTCTAAGACCTGGATCCTGTGCTCCTGCAGTCAAGTTCTGCTGGTCCTGGATGTGTGGAAAGGGGCATTATCTTGTTTAAACATTCAGTGTTGACCTCGACGGAACAGAGCACGTGCAGAAGGGAGCATGTTGGTTTGTGGCACAATACTTAGCAGAGTTCAATGTGTCACCACAGACAGTGAGATGACCAACGCCAGCAGCACTGATGCATCCCCAAACCATGATACTGCCTCCACCATGCCTGACAGTAGGTCCTGTTCAATCTGGAGATGATGCTTGGCCTGGTCTTCTGCGTACCCTCACATCAGCAGGAGGAAGATGAAGCTGGAAACTGGACTCATCTGACCTCAGAATCTTCTTCCAGTTCTTTTGTGCTTGGACCCAACGACGCCGGGCTAACCTCTGCCTCTATTGATCAGGGGCTTCTTGACAGCCTTGCAGGACCTCAAGCCGTGATCTAAAAGTGCTGGTGGAACACTGGACACCAGTTTGGTCTGACCACTGCTGCTGAAGCTCCTGTGATGTCACTGGGCGGTCTTCCCTCCACATGTGGATCAGGTCTGGTCACTTGTTGCTGAAGAAGCCCAGATCTTGGTTTGTCTTCCGAGCTGTTGGTTGGTCTGTATTTCTGCAGAGTGTAATCAACTGCTGAAGGACTGCATCTGCACTTCCTGGCTATGTGGCGGCAGCTGAACCCTTCCTGGCTGAGAGTCTGTATCTTCAGACGTGTTTCCTGCGTTGGGTTCCTTGTTTTAGCCATCTTTGTCTCTGAAAAACTTCCAAATGTGCTGGCTTTATGTAGACATGAAGCACGGCAACTAAAATCATAACCTTCATTAGTGGATAACTGGAACCAAAATGACCCAATACTCACATGGAACCAATCCATTTTGAGTTTTTAATGGATTTTTTAGGATTTGTTTAGTATTTTGACTTCTGACTGTACTAAGAAATAGCACTTTATTTCACAAATACATGGGGTGTCCCAAAACTTTGTTCCACCACTGTATTTCCAGATCTTCAGACTGACTCACAGCCATAGTATGGATGAAATAACATCCTCCAGTGCACCTACGCTGTAATTTTCAGCCTAATTAGCCTCATGATGAAAACATCAGTGAACAGCTGATTGTTCCCCTACTGCCTCTCCTCTCTGGCTGATATCTGATATTTATTCTCCATGGAGGCTGACCACTGTCTGTTCTTCAAAACTGCTGCATCACTGCTCTCTATGGAGGCTCAGGGACAGAAAACGACGTTATCATATATATTTGCATTCCCTAAATACCTTCTGACGTCGCTGTGAAATGCACCGACAGAGGATCAGTTCGACTGGGTGTCATGCGTTAACAGGGTCATGACATAAACAGACTGTAAATACGGCAGGAATAATTAATTATGAGCCCTGGAAACAGATGAGACTCAGCCTTTGGTGAAAATCAATTCTCTTCAAACCCTTTCTGCACAAACCCACTGAACTCTCATTTTAAACGCCGGTAAAGACCAGAGGGTTGTCAAAACACGTGGTCATATAAGGCTTTATTGCAGTAGGATGTTTATATTATGATGCACAAGATGTCTGGAACTGTCTGTTTAGTGTGAAATTATAGATTTTAATCAATATGTGTATGTATATTTAGGGCATTATGTGAATGCAGAGTACATGTCGGTCTTTTAAGCTACTTCAGGGGAACTTTAAAGAGGTTATTATTAAAATGTGAACTCAGATAGTTGTGATTTTGATCAGATGTTAAGCTTTACTAGAAGAAAGTCAGATATTTCCTCTTGTCTGTCTGTTTATTATTATTATTTTTTAACAATTTGGTAAATTGTAAAAAAAAAAACATTTTTATTGATTTTTTTCCTGTGATTTTACAGTGAAGGATTTTTACAGAAAATATCAGATTAAATGATTATGTGACCACTTTCCGAGCCATTTTTTTAACAACTTATTAATAGATCTCCAGAATTTACAACTATTTAAATAGAAAAGAGAATCACTGAGAGCCTTATTTATTAATATTTTTAACCCTATTAACCCCAAAACTTACTGACTGGTTAAAGAGACTTGTTATCTTTAAGAAGTCATTTATTGATCAGATCCAGAAACCGCAAAAGCTTTCCAACGGTGTGACGTAGAATTAACACGGATGGAATCAAATCTAATGAGTGATATTTAATCTAAATCACCTCATTCTTCATGTGTTCTTTACCCTTCACCAAATCCAAACCAGACTATTATTCTATTCGGCTGAACTGCAGGCTGTGTTTACTCAAGCATGGAAACACATTAAACCTGTAAACAGATAAATATCTCTAGGATGTAGGGTCGCCATCTTTCTTCCAGTACTGGTAATTAAACAATCTCTTCTTTATGATGCTGCTCGGAGTTCAGAGGGTTAAAGTCGTTAAAAAGGGATGTCCTGTTAAGGGAGCGCATCGGTTTCACTTCACCCGACTCCAGATAAGATAGTAGGAGTGTGTGTTTCCTGCTTTTTGACTGCAGGTGGCGCTGTGTCACTGTGCCTGCATTGGGATTTGAGTGTTTGTGACCTTATCCCAGCCTCTCTGTTGGCTTTTAAACTCAGGTGGTGTGAATTTGAAGATGTTAAAATGGGTTTGATGCTGATGGTGAATCGGTGTCGCTGTCTAAAACTCTTCCAGGTCAGTGTTGATGAAACCGCAGGATTTCTTGAGCCGTCTTGATCTCGAATGGCTCTCCAAGCCTCAGAATCATGTCTTATCACAACAGACCAAATGAAACCCTGTGAAAGTGTCGCTGGATCCTGCAGACGCAACGTATTTCTACACGTTTTCATGGGTTCTACGGGGTTTTGAAGGCAATCAGGTGCTTTGCTCTCTGAAGAACAGAGTTTAGAGTTAAGGACGTTTTGCCAGCCTACTGAAAACACTAGATTGCAATCAATGCGTGAAATGTACAAACAGACCAAGCAAGATTAGGGAGGGATTCGCGGATAATGTGGTGGCATATATGGTGGCAAGATAGGGAAACAACCGAGAGACAAGAGAGGAAAGGAGCACAGGAAATGTTGAGGTTTCCTCTGGATGTGAGGTGTGTGTTCCTGACATGCCTGCTCGTTGCCGTCTTTCCCTACGAGTGTTAAAGAGGGTCGGAAAGAGAAAGAAGCCGGCTTTTCCAAGCTCCTGTTTGGTAGTTTCCAACCCAGACAGATGCTCTGAGACATCAAGGGAAAATAATCAGTGGATGTTCAGTTTTTTGCCTTTTTTTTAGATGCTTGAGCTTCCATTTAGCCAAATACCAGCAGCATTAATTTGCCTTTTTTCAAGCAAAGAAGAGTTTTCCTTTTCCCACCCATTGGTCTTTGCGTTGGTCTTTGTGTTGCCAAAGCTGCCGTTGGTCATGTAACCAAACGTTCCCTCTCATGTGGTGACCTGCATCACCTGTCGGCCAGACGGATTTGATTCCCCCCTTTCCGAGCGACTTCTTTCAGCCTCACATCTTCTAGACGCTGCCGAGGTTTCAGCGATGCTACGTTGCGTTCTTCAGCGAGCCAACAACCTGAGACACTTTGACCCTCTGGCCAGTGTCACCTTCAGAGGTAAGAGTCTCGAGGGATATTCAGGAGATTGGTATTGAGACGAAACAAAGCAGCCGGGACCACAGGGACGCTGTTGTCCTTTTCACTTTTGATTTGTTGAAACTTTTAGCTGTGTTAATGGATGTGGCATGGATTTTATCAAACGTATTATGGGGGAAGTTTGAATTTTAAACCTCTGCTCCAATAATAATCAGTAATAATGCATCATGTACATAAAAAAGCTACACTTAGGACCTTAAAGACAGAAATTTCCCAGTTGAAACCCATTAAAACAGCTTTGTTTTTTTCCCTAAAGCCATTACAGAATTAAATCATGCATTCTGTGTTATTTGGCTTTCATTCTGGAGATCCGAAATGTGATTCTTACGATTTTCAAGCAGTTTTTCTCCCATTAAAACAACAGTGGTGCTACGTAAACAAACTGCTCGTGTAACCATTTCTGTCCTCACTGATTTTTTGGATCACATTGGCTTTGTAAAAATGTACATTGTGGCATGACGTCTGGCAAAGGCGTGCATTTTGGGGGGATTTTCGGGGAGATTTTAGCTTCGGCTCCCGTCATTCATCAGTAAAACACTGTGAACTCAGGGACCTTAAAGACAAAAACGTCTCCATTGGAACCAGTGGAGCTTTGGATTTACAGTGGTCATGTTAACCAGTTCCTACCAGATTAAAAAAACATAAGAGTTATTAAAACAAAATTAAGTTATGTGGAATATGTAGCGAGTTTAGCTAGCAACAGGCACCATGACAAAGGCTTCTGTGGTGGTTAATGACCTCCGACTAGTGCTCGTTTATTATTAACTCTTTGATTGTAGCTGGTTTTCTTGGTGTAATCAGTTAGTGACGTCTCTGGATGTCTTGTACGTTGTTTTATCCACATTTTCCCAGAATTCATCTTGGTATAAGCAGGTAACTTCAGAAACTTTGATACACTTGATGAACTCCAACCAAAGCTTATTTCACGAAAACAGTTAAGGATCAACTAGGAAAGTGTTCTCATATCACATTTATGTCATCAATTAATTGATTATTGACTGATAATGCTGCATTTAGTAGGAAAATGTTTCAAAATTTACATCCTAAGTGTCCTGCCACACGTTGTGCTCTACCTTTACGACATCTGTGTGGCAACAGACAGAATCAGGCTGAGGTTCAAGCTGATGCCGATCAATTAAAACTATCTTGATCGGCTCTGCTTTTAATCAGAACCTCCCCAGTTTTATCTTAACTCTTGGGACAACAAATGGCCCCGCATGAAGGCGACTCGACTACCTGGCCTCGGCCGCTGTCTGTTTTTCCATCGGTTTGTTTTTGTACTTTCCACGAGTCGGTGTCTGCCTCCTTAATGAGGTGAGCTCTGCTCCGAGCTTCCTGCCTTTGTCCCAGCATGGTTTCCTGGTGCCATCACACACATGCTTGCATCACCCTCTTAAATACACCTAAATTTAACCTGAATTACAAAACCAAATCCATCATCTGAACTGGAGACTCTGTGTTCCCTCTCTGTTTCGGTCATGTAACCTTCATCACTTTCTACTAAACTCTGCTCTTAGATCTTGTCGTAGGGACTCAGTGGAGTTTTGACTTGTAGAAAATGATTCAGCAGTTAAAGAACAGCAGACTGACACCAAATCTGCTGCTTTATTCCTCTAACTGAATTATAAAGGTTCTTCCTCGCTTGGCGTGGTCAGTGGAGAGTGAATTAAAACACCGATTGAGGGATGTTCCTGTGAAGAGCAGTGAAAAAACGAGAGATGAGTTCATGGCTTTTTGCAGAATCTTTGTTGTGGGTGGCAACGGCTTCAGGAATTTAGAGCAAAGAAAGAGAGAGAGAGCATTTCCTCCCTCCAGATAGCAGATACCATGTCCATTTATAGAAGTCGGGGATGACAACAAGAAGCAAGAAGCCGTGAGAGGAGAGAGAAAGCTGGGCATTTTTGTGGAAATACACCGAGAACATGAGCAGCTCTGCTTTAATGTTAGGAATGCTAACATGTAGACTGGTTACCTCCTTTTTTTGTTTGCTTGCTCGTGCACACGTGTGTCTGCAGGTGTGATTAAACGCGACAACGTGCGCTCGCGTCTGTGCTCGCTGAGGGCAGGATTTCCGGCCGAAGCGTTGTTATCGGAACAATAAGTGTTGTTCTCCGACGAGACCGGGAACACAAACTGGCAACCCTCCGCTGCTTCATCCCTGCTGGCACTAATTATAGTCTGTCACATACAAACACAGCAGCGTTGTGTCGTCCTGATGAGTTTCTTGTTCTTGTTTAGGATTCAGTAAGTGATCAAGCACAAACGTGTTATTGGGAAAGCCTGTTTCTGGACGCTTGATGATGATGACTTTATTACATATATACATATTAACAAAATAAAATCTAATAGTAACCAAATGCAAATATCACAACATTTGTTTTCATCCGACCGTTACTCCTTTCAAAATCAAATTCTGTTCGAAAAGGGTGTAGGAAGAAGTAAAAAACTTAGTCAATAATATAGTTGGCACCAAAATGCAACAACAAACAAGTCACAGCATACAAACCGAAATTAAACAACAAAAACAAAATGACTGTACCCGTGATGGTGCTAATTTCCCCCTAATTTTCCGTTCTATGTCTGTTTAATATTTCTGTTTTAAAAATGTGTTTAAACCTGCCTATTTATGGAATCACAGGAGTGCCACATTAAATAAATAAATAAATAATTAAATAAATCAATAAATGTTGAAATAAAAAGAGAAATAAATAAATAAATAAATGTTGAAATAAAAAGAGAAATAAATAAATAAATAAATGTTGAAATAAAAAGAGAAATAAATCAATAAATAAAAAGGACAGTTTTTCTTTTTATTTATTTATTTATTTCTCTTTTTATTTCAGCATTTATTTATTTATTTCTCTTTTTATTTCAACATTTATTTATTTATTTATTTCTCTTTTTATTTCAACATTTATTGATTTATTTATTTATTTCTCTTTTTATTTCAACATTTATTTATTTATTTATTTATTTCTCTTTTTATTTCAGCATTTATTTATTTATTTCTCTTTTTATTTCAACATTTATTTATTTATTTCTCTTTTTATTTCAACATTTATTTATTTATTTATTTCTCTTTTTATTTCAACATTTATTTATTTATTTCTCTTTTTATTTCAACATTTATTTATTTAATGTGGCACTCCTGTGATTCCATACCTATTGAGTTACATGATTTCAGTCCATCCCTGCAGCTGTTCCATAATTTAACTCCTTTTATTGATACACATGTTGGTTCCCACTGGTTGTTTTATGAACATGAAATTTCCTCAGAGATGATGTTTGCCTTCTCTCAGCTGAAAAAAACCTTTGGATGCTGTTTGGTAACTGTTGATTCTTAACTTTGTACATGATTTGAATAGTTTTGTGGTCAACCGGATGCTTAAATTTTAATGTATTAAGTTTGATGAAGAGTTGGTTTGTCGGTTCTCTGTAGGTGATTCTTATTGCCCTTTTCTGTAGGATGAAGATCGGCTCTGTATTTGTTTTGTACGTGTTCCCCCACACCTCCACGCAGTAATTCATGTATGGAAGTATGAGGGAGCTGTACAAAATGTGTAATGAAGAAGTATTTAGGAGATATTTGACTTTATTTAGAATTGCAACTGACTTTTTGATGTTTCCTTTGATGTAGTTAATGTGTGACCTCCAACATGGTTTCTCATCTTAAGAGTAAACATACCAACATTCTTCCTTTCAGTGATGTCTTTGTGTGTCTTCATGCGTCAGTATATATATGGTGTTCTTCATACCAAATAGGCTAATTAGTTCAGTTTTTCTCCTTGCTTTTTACATCCTAATTCACAGAAAACAAGCAAACAAACAATGCAGTTGATTGTTTTCGTGCAAAGCTGACACTAACATGACTGTGGCAGTGCTGCTTAGAAATAAATGAACTATACAGTCAGCTGAACAAAACAACTGAGCTCACTGTGGATTTTGTAGCAGTTAGCTGCTCGTAAAATCTCAGGGAGCTCTCAGTGAAACAACTTTTAATCACACTTTACTCTTTTTAATACAGTTGAGCCAAATGTTGGGTGTAAAACTGATCTGGTTGCAGTTTTTACCAGAACTCTAATGTGTCCTTCAGCCCTGAACATGTCATGTGTCTGTCTGCTGGACTGATGAAGTTATGAGGCTCAGAAATGATGGAAGAAGTCCATTAAGAAGTGATAAATCTGGACCCTCCTCTATGGACTTTAAGGGCCTGTAAGTCTGAAAATATTCATAGTATGACGGTCAAACTTTGCTTTATTAAATAAAGTTACTGTAGATGAAGAACCAGCTGGTTGTGAGGAGATAAGGGGGAACTTAAATGGATTGGGAAAACCACCAGAACCTGTTTTGAACTCCTAACTTAAAGATATCATCACTTTAACCCTTTGCTTTGTTGCCAGAGCCTTCACCTTAAACCTACATGAGGAAAATTAGTTTTAATCAATCAAAACGTCACTATTTCCTACACTCTGTTCGACCACAAATGCAGCACACACACACACACACAGTGAAGGTCTAAACTTAGGTTTCCCATACGTATTCCACGGTCTGTTCTATTCTCGGCTCGTGACAGAAAATGTGCCAGCCAGGAAGTTAATGCTGTGCCACTTCCTGACTCTGAGATCCAAACTGATTTACCGGCCGACACACACACACACACACACACACAGACACACACACACACAACTGCAGCGTAACCTCTCGGCCCGTCTGTGGAAGGGCGGGGATGTTTTTAAGATATCCTCCAAGAACGGAGGTACACTTACGTAGGTATTTGTGTGCGAGTGCATGAACTGACTGGTGTGTGAATGTTCTCAAAGTGGGTGATGACTGTGGAGAAAACAGGAAAGCAGACATTTGTCAGGGTGTGTTTGACAACAGAACAAACTTATGTTTCACAGGATGAAATGCCGCTTGTGAAAACATGAATTGTGCTGCGATTAAGGCCGAAGATGTTTGGTTTGCAGAGTGTGGAGTCATAAAATCAGCCCAGTGACCTCCTCGGGATCAACTGATTCTTTATCTACAGTAACTTTAGCACACACCAATCAGGCATAACATCATGACCACCTGTCTAATACTGTGTTGGTCCTTCTTATGTGGTCTAAAATGCTCTGAACCCTTGGGAATCATGGACCAGAGGACCTCTCAGGGGGTCTGGAACCAGTGGATCCTTTGGGTACTCTGGGTATCCTGTTGATGCTTGATCATATTGGGGTGTAGGAAGTTTGGAGGTCAAATCAACATGTTGGACCATTGTCATGTTCCTCAGCATGTTCCTGATTGGTTGATGTTGTTGCCATGTGGTGGGGTGGATTTCCATTTGCATGAGGGAGTGTGTTTGTTGTGGGACAATGTTTATTTGGGTGTCTAAGTCTCATCAATATGGATGTTAAAATCCAAGGTTTTCCATCAGAACACCACATAGTCCCAATATCCATCCATCTATAATGGGGCGGTTGTGGCTCAGGTGGTAGAGCGGGTTGGTGGTTCGATCCCCGGCCCCTCCACATGCCAAAGTGTCCTTGGGCAAGACACTGAACCCCAAGTTGCTCCCAATGGTAGATTAGCACCTTGCATGGCAGCTCTGTCACCATTGGAGTGTGAATGGGTGAATGAGAAACACATTGTAAAGCGCTTTGGATACCACCAAGGTAGAGAAAAGCGCTATACAGACCATTTACCATTTATTATCTGTACACCGCTTAATCCTCTGGAGTCTATCCCAGCCAACTTTGGCGAAGGCAGGCAACCAGTCAATCACAGGGCTACATATAGAGACAGGCAACCAAGCACACTCTCATTCACACCTGTGGACGATTTAGAATAATCAGTTAACCTCAGCATGTTTTTGGACTGTGGGAGGAAGCTGGAGTACCCACAGGGAGAACATGCAAACTCCACACAAAAAGATCCCAGGCGTCCTAACCGGGACGCGAACCGGGGATCTTCTAGCTGTGAGGTGACGCTGCTAACCACCGAGCCAGAGTTACAGGCCCAAATTTACCACTTCTTAATGGACTTCTTCCATCATTTCTGAGCCTCATGACTTCATCAGTGCAGCAGACAGACACATGACATGTTCAGGATGAAAAACACATTTAAGCTCCGTTAAAACTGCATCCAGATCAGTTTTACATCCACTCAGGGTGTCACAGTCTAAACACTAAATCAGTTTTGTGGCCATTTTCTCTTCAGCCAGCTTTGAGCATCAACAGGTGTGTGATAGGTGGTTGGTGAGAAGTCTTAATGTGTTCAAGTTGTGCATAAAAACCTCCTGAGCGGAAGTGGAAAGCATGCCATCTTGCTGCAGCTTCTTCTTCTGTGATGTTTGTACCTTATTATTCTCCTCACAGTTTGTGGTTTTAAGGAGGATTGTCTTTAAATGTTGCACTGATGTTCGTCCTCCTCTGGGGGATAACTTCGGTCGTCCTCTGACCCTTCGCTTGGCGCCATCCTCTGGTCAGAGCTGATAGTGTCCTCCATACCCTCCCAGATCATTCATTGTCTGTGTTTCCTTTCAAGTGGAAACAACATCTTAATCCGTGTGTGTGTGAATCAATTCCTCAGAATAACTGGAAATACTGATCTCAGTCCCCGGAGTGATAACTAGTGTGTGTGTTGTGTGTGTGAGCTCTTCAGTAGTCGGAAATCAAAGCTCAGAACTTCATGTAACAGGAAGCCGCAGAGAGATAACATGAACAGACATGAAACAATGGTGTGTTAATAGCTGCAGAGTGTGTCTGTCTGCTTATTCCCCTTAAAATGTCCTCAGTCAGTTCGGGTTAGGACTAATTATTGTCATCGTTATTACAGGTACTAGCTTTATAATTCCACACTGCAAAAACTCAACATCTGACCAAGTTTATCCGTCTTATTTTTAGTCAAAATGTCCACTTGATTTAAGATAAATTCACTTTACAAGCAACATTTCAGCAACATGGAGGGACGTGTTTTAAGACAACGCATCTTAAATATCTTGTTTTAGTTGTATTTTACCAGAAACAAGGTTCATTTCATTTCATACATGTTTCAAGCTGAGCTGTTGTTTGTATCAGATAAATAATCTGGATTTAAGAAATAAAGTAAATGCATTTTATTGTAAAATCACCAATTCATATCAGAAAACAGCTGCATGTGGAAAATGTGTTAACAATAATGCAAATGTCTAAACCTAAAACCCAACACCTTCAAATGCTGTCAAACACGACTAAATATTAGGATTTCTAATGGGTGTTAGGAATATGAGGATTTATCCCCAATATACACAATTTTTCCTTCAAATACAGGCAAAAACATGTAAATTAGCAGCATTTTTTGCTGATTTAAATTCAGAAAAAGTAGTGTAATTTTATATTCAAACATTGTTAAAGAACTAATTATTATTTGTAAAAATACTGATTTTTAATGTGGACATTATTCACAGTTTGGGCCTGTTTTTTCACAGTCAACATATAAATTAATGCTTTTTTTCCTGTGAGATTATTAGATATTACCTGTAATTTAACATCTGTTAAAAAAAAGACCTTTTATTCATCCTCAATATAAATAATTTTCCCGTCAAATAACAGCTAAATCTATAAATTAGCCACATTTTAACTGATTTAAATGCAGTCAAATTGTGTGTTTTCTCAGTCAGATGCTGTAAAATAAATAATTCCTGATTTCTAGCCAACTGTGAGAAGACAAAATGCTTCAATTAATCTGTGTGATCTGATTTCAAGTACAAGATGGTCTTAAATCTAGAGAAGAGCCACGATAATACAACTAAAATAAGTTGAACACATCTCAAATTCAGAAGTTGACATTAAACTTATTAAATCTATTTAATTCTTTATCATGTCTGGTTTATTCTAAGACACCTCAGCTTGACTATGCTGCTAAAATACAGCTTAAAATAAGTTTTCCCTGCTGATTTTAAGACCTCAATATTCTAAATATCATGTCTTATTTCAAGAAATCTGACCAAGCAAATGTTCACTTGTTCTATTGGCAGATTTTTGTGTTTTTCTGTGAGCTGTCTTGTCTGTTGACGTCAGGGTTTCTCTGTCCGCCTCAGGGTCTAAGAAGAAGACAAAGGTCATCAAAAACAACCCCAACCCTGTCTGGAACGAGGTGAGTCCTCCACGCCGCCTCCCATTCAGCATTCAAAGCAGGTTTTTAGCTTCAACGAACAGAATTTACATTAAAGCTGTAATAATGAGGCTTTAAAACACATTTAAAATGACACATGCTAAGCTAAAGGTGCATTTCAATAAAGAAATCAGTGAGAGATACAAATTAAAACACCATTTTACTCATTGTACAGATTAGTCTAATTAATTTAAATATGAAGCTTAAGACCCTACAATAATAGATAATATACAAATTAACCTGAATAATTACTGTTAAATTAATGAGCCTACAATATTATACATTACACAAACTGACCAGACTGATTTAAATATTAAGTTTTAGACCAATTAGACCGAGGACCAATTTAATTTAAAGGTAAGACCCACCATATTATATAATATGCAATATAACTTACAGTATTACATGTAGTAGATTTTACCTGAATAGTTTACATGTTAAGTATGGGACCACACAATGTTATATATTACGCTTTTTAGCTGATTAATTCAAATGTTTGAAGTCTACAACATTATTTATTAAACAAATCAACCTGACGGGTTTAGATTTTTTTTAGATTTTGTAGTTTTTTATACTACAATAATTGACAACATAGAAATTAACCTGAAAAATTACGATTGCATTTACATATTATACAAATTTTCCTGATTAATTTAATATTAATTTAATTTAATATTACATTTATGTGCCAACAATATTATATATGATACAAATTTTCCTGATTAATTTAATATTAATTTAATTTAATATTACATTTATGTGCCAACAATATTATATATTATACAAATTTTCCTGATTAATTTAATATTAATTTCATATTAGGTTTAAGGCCCTACAATATTATATATATTATGCATATTTTCCTGATTAATTAAATATTAATTTAATATAATATCAGGTTTAAGACCATACAATAATATATATTACACAATTTTTCCTGATTAATTTAATATTAATTTAATTTAATATTAGGCTTTAGAACCTACAATAATTTTATATTAAACTAATTTTTCTGATTATTTTAATATTAATTTAATCTATTATTAGGTATAAGACTCTACAATATTATCTATTAAACAGATTTTCCTGATTAATTTAATATTAATTTAATATAATATAAGGTTTAAGACCATACAATAATATATATTACACAAATTTTCCTGATTATTTTAATATTAATTTAATCTATTATTAGGTATAAGACTCTACAATATTATATATTAAACGAATTTTCCTGATTATTTTAATATTAATTTAATCTATTATTAGGTATAAGACTCTACAATATTATATATTAAACAAATTTTCCTGATTAATTTAATATTAATTTAATATAATATAAGGTTTAAGACCATACAATAATATATATTAAACAAATTTTCCTGATTAATTTAATATTAATTTAATTTAACATTAAAGGCCCTACAGTATTGAATATTACACATTTTTCCTGACTATTTAAAAATTAACTTAATTTAATATTAGGTTTAGGACCCACTAATATTATATATTAGACAAACTGATTTAAATATTAACTTTTAGACCCTGCATAATGCAACTGTATTTGACCAATTTAATATAAAGGTAAGACCCCGCCATATTTTATAATATGCAGTATAACTTGACTAATCTAAATATTAAGTTGAAGACCCTACAGTATTACATGTAATAGATTTTACCTGAATAGTTTGAATATTAAGTCTGAGACCCATTAATGCCACATACTGTATTTATTTTTATTTTAGATATTGAGGCTAAAACAGTCCAATATTATCAATTATACAAATCAACCTGATTAATTTCAGTGTAAAGTTTATGACACTATGATATGAAACAGGGAACTGATTAATTTACAAGCAGCACATCGGCCTCTCTGACTTCCTCATTAAGGGATCCATGAGCCACCTTCAGACCTTCTCTGTCGGTGTGAGAATGAGTTTCATCTGCTCAGATCTCCTCCTGTAGCGTCTCGTTTTCACCCTCTACCGATGTGTCTCTGCGTCCCCGTCAGGGTTTTGAGTGGGATCTGAAGGGGATCCCTCTGGACTCCGGAGCAGAGCTGCACTGTGTCGTCAAAGACCATGAGAAGATGGGGAGGAACAGGTACCAGTTAATGACTTTTACAAGCCAAGTAATGGACACTAGATTATTCTGTGATTCCACGGTTGTTGACGGCGTTTCTTTATAGAACTGGTCTAATAAAGGTCCTCCTTATTTAATGTACTTTATACATTTGACCTAAATACACCTATAAATAGTCAAAGTTAGGAGTTTAGTGGCAAATATGATCGTTTGTTGTTTGTTATTCTAATACTGTAAAGAAAATCTGGAAGCAAGCGTGCAGGAAAAATCTGCAACTGTTTAAAAACTCTAAAAAAAACTATGAAAATAACAGCAAATATCTGTAAAATGATGTTTTCAGCAAATTTAAATGCAGTCAAATTGTTTTATTTCACAGTCACACATGCTAAAATAAACAAATTCCTGTTCCGATGTTGACATTATTCACAGTTTTAGCCTGTTTTTTTCTCAGTCAACATGTAAATTATTGCTTTTTTCCCCCTAAAGCAGAGCACATCTGTAAAATAACAGTCTAATCAATTATTTACCATTTTATTCATCCTCAATATGCACAATTTTCCTTTCAAATACAGGCAAAAATCTGTAAATTAGCAGCATTTTTTGCTGATTTAAATTCAGTAAAAGTAGTGTAATTTTATATTCAAACATTGTAAAAGAACTAATTATTATTTGTAAAAATACTGATTTTTAATGTGGACATTATTCACAGTTTTGGCCTGTTTTTTTCACAGTCAACATATAAATTAATGCTTTTTTTCCTGTGAGATTATTAGATATTACCTGTAATTTAACATCTGTTAAAAAAGCATTTATTCACCCTCGATATAAATAATCTTCCTGTCAAATAACAGCTAAATCTATGAATTAGCCACATTTTTAACTGATTTAAATGCAGTCAAATTGTGTATTTTCTCAGTCAGATGCTGTAAAATAAATAATTTCTGTTTGTAAAGACACAGATTTTTGATGCTGACATTATTTACAGTTATAATTAACATGTATATTAATAGTCTTTCTGTGAGGTTTAGATAATACCTGTAATTTAACAACTGTTAAAAAACATTTTTTATCCTCAATATAAATAATTTTGCTTTCAAATAACGGCAAAAATCTGTAAATTAACAGTATTTTTTGCTGATTTAAATTAACTCAAAAGAAATGGTGTAATTTTATGTTCAAACATTGCAAAAGAACAAATTATTAATTATTATTTAAATAATTATTTTTCCTGTGAGATTATTAGATATTACCCGTATTTTAATATCTTTTAAAAAAAGACCTTTTATTCATCCTTAATATAAATAATTTTCAGCAATTAGCAATATTTTTTAGCAGATTTAAATGCATTCAAATTGTGTATTTTCTCAGTCAGATGCTGTAAAATAAATAATTCCTGTTTGTAAACACACAGATTTTTGATGCTGACATTATTTACAGCTATAATCAACATGTATATTAATAGTCTTAGGTTACTAGATATGACCTAAAATTTAATAAAAACAGAACAAAATAATAGTTTAATAAAATTAAATAGTTTAATAAAATTGTTCTATACTCAACATACAGGAAAAATCAATAAAACAGCAATTTTCTTTATGATTTAAATTTAAAAAAAACTAAAAATAAAGGTGTAATTTCATGTTTGAATACTGTAAAAGAAGAAATTATTACTTTAAAAAATACTTTACAGGTTTGGCCTGTTTGTCCTTACAGTCAATATGGTTTTACTAGTTTTTATTTGTAATTAAATGAAACAAAGAGGATTTATAATTAACAGTAACATGGTGAAAACCTGATGTTTACAGCGTCTTAGTCGTTCGAGCACAAGCAGGTTTAAACTTGAGATAAACCTGTAAAACCAAACCCTCGTCTGGTCCCTTCAGATGGTTATTTTTGGGCGACCTGCGGGTCTTTCAGAAGGGGAAGTGGCAGGCATGAAAGAACCGGCTCATCCTCTCATTGTGGTTTCTATTCGGCCGTGTTTCCACCCATTCAGCCGCCGACGTGTCGAATGATTAACCGGTCCGTTCGTCTGCTGCAGGCCAGAGGGGAGCTGCTGGGGTGAACCTTGGTCAGAACAAGTTGTAGACAATGAAGTTTACACACAGGATCATCTTCTAGACACTCGAGGATGATAAAGAAGTGATTCTGACTCACTTTTCAACAATTAAACAGACAGAAAACCCTGAAAGAGGACAGACAGTTATAAAGCATTAAACCAGAGGAGAGCATTTCCAACAGGAGGTAGTGATCGACCAGATCAAAGGAAAGATGGATGAAAACTACATTTCTGTCCTTGAACGTCATACATTTTTATACTCCTCGTTGTTCTCCGTTGAAACAGCCTGTTGTCTGGAGAAGGCGACACACGATTGGTTCATTTCATGCAGAAGAAGAGTCACATTAAAGGTGAAGTTAATAACATTGGTCATATTGGTAGTATGTGGTGTTCTTCATCCGTGTTGATGAGACAGATAAACATTGTCCCACAACAAACACACTCCCTCATGCTAATTCATGCACATGGAAACAACATCAACCATCAGGAACATGTTGAGGAACATGACAATGGTCCAACATGTTGATTTGACCTCCAAACTTCCTACACCCCATTGTGATCAAGCATCAACAGGATGCAGTGGAACCAGTTTGATTGACAGAGTACCCAAAGGATCCAGTGCCAATGTCCTGGTTCCAGACCCCATAGGACACCCTGAGAGGTCCTCTGGTCCATGATTCCCAATGGTTTGAGAGGCACCTGGCTGCAGACCTCCACTGTCAGGACAGGAAGTAACGGGTAAAAAAAAAGGAAAGGACATTAAAAGCGTCCAGTCCAGTAGGTGGCGGTGACGCATGTGAAGCTGGTTTGCTAACCGCTAATTAAATCAAACGAAGAAGCAGCCATTTAACGCGAGTGGTTGTGGCCGTTTCTCGATATGCGTACTTGTCCACGGTACGACCATGACTGTGACACAAAATTTAGTTTTAAGATTATTTGAGGCAAGAAAGTGGTTGTATAAACGTCAAATCTGTGGTCAATTTATCAGGATACATTCTGCTTAAAAATCTCCTCCAACGATGTCGGAGATGTGAGTGTCTCCGTTAGACAGCTACTACCAGGCGGTCAGCGCTCACAGCTCCCCGCTGTCAGCAGCCTTAGCTCGGATAGACTTTTAGAAATCTGCCGCTGGCTCTGGAGGTTCTGTAGCAGGATGGAAGTAGTTTTACGGGCATCTAACGGTCACACTTTGGTATATTTTTTTAATTGCTCATCACTTCATATTGTTATTTAACGTCCTCGATCGCTGACTTTGCCATTATATTAGTAATTATTGTGTTGTCTTCATTACCTATAGTACGTCTTTGTTCTATTCCTATCACTGTAACTGTGCATTAAAAATAACATTTAAGTGATTATTCTATTGGAGGCACAGCTGAAGAAACTTAGATCCTCACTGACTGCTGGAGACTCCAGACAGAACATCAGCAGCTCCATCCGAGGACCTTCAGCAGCATCTGGACCAGCCTGATGCTGTTACTGGCTGAATATAAATGTCTGCTTCGCAGGCATAAAAACTCACAATGGGGCTCATAGTCAACATAAAAAGAAAACACAGAACAAAAACGACAAAATAAACAATAGTTTAATGTATAAATTAAAACGATACATGCTATAGACCAGTGGTTCCCAACTGGTCCAGCCTCAGGACCCACTATGTCTCTATTAATAACAGTCGCCACCCAAATTTTTGAAGTTTGCTGTTCCTGTTAACAAATTAAAGTTTATTTGGGTGGAGTCTCAACATATTTTGATACAGCTTGGGAAAAAATTGGCTTCTTTTGTTGTTCATTTTGGTATATTTGGATGCTTTTGCCAAGTTTTGGGCATATTTTGGCCCATTTTGACAGATTCTGAGCACATTTTGGTTCATTTTTGGCACATTTTAGCATAAATTAACCCATTAAGCCGGCAGAGCCAAATCTAGAGGTTAATAGTGGGCAACTACTGGTGTCACCACCACTAAATATCCTGCTATTGAAAGCAAACTGTGTCATAAGAAACACGTCCTTTAAAATAAAAGACTTTATACCACTATTTTTTGCTTCTGCAACCCTCTAAAAATGGCTTCGCGACCCACTTTTGGGTCCGGGCCATCAATTCCACCAGAAGTGCCTACTTGATTTTATTTTGTAATGCATCCCGTGCATTTCCTGTTCTGACCGTGGAGGCGAACCTCACAGTGGAGGTACTCTTGAATGGTTCAGAGCCTTTTGACCACATAAGGGGGACCAAAACTATATGATTCATAATGTTGTGCCTGTATGTCTCCATTTTGATGCTTCCTGCTGTCAGAGTTCGTCTCCAGCAGCTCAAAAACCTGCTGTTTCTCCACCTTGACTCTTCATAACTTGAGCTGTAGTGTAATTTAAAGTAGCTCAGTAGACATTAACAGGATTACAGGCGCCTATGCTGCTTTAAAATGCTCCGGTGTCTCTCCGTGCAGGTTTCTGGGCGAGTGCCGGCTGTCTCTCAGGGACGTCCTCAACTCCCCCAGCCTGGCCGCCTCCTTCACCGTCTCCCTGCTGGACACCAAGAGGAACAACACCGGGGTGAGCGATCCCGTCACGCTGATCTACCGCGCTGCATCATGAGTCATTAATCACCCTGAGCTTCCTGTCAGGGGCTTAAAATAGAGAAAGACATTCCTGAACCCCAGCAGAACGACCCGCCCTCTTTCCTCCTCATCTGCCTTTAATGATTTGTTGATCTGTTGTTCGCCTGTTTTAACATCTCGGATAAAAGAAATATTAAGGTTGGCAGCCTTCTCAGTTGTGTTTTGAGGGGGATGTCTTTTCCTAATTTGTCTCCTGTGATGTGATGGAAAAGGATGGAGGTATTTTTCAATCCAGAAGACCAGTTTTTAAGTTTCACTTCCTGTCGTCGTTTACTTCTGGTTTTCGTTGGGTTCAGGATGATACCGCGCTTTGTTTTGCATGTGAGAAGCTTGTTAAAGTTCGGCTTGAAATTCGACCCTTTCACTGCGCGTCTGAAGCTTCTCCGCCATTTTCTGGGTTGCCACGGTGACAAGCCCCGCCCCTTCTTGTATCTGATTGGTCGGCTGGAAAGGAGCGAGAGCGAAGCAGGAAAATAAAACAGCAAAGATGTGAAACTTACGAGTAAACATGACCCAACCCCAACAGAAAATACGTTTATCTCAAGATTAACAATAAACAAAGCGATACAGAGCCTTTACAGTTATAAGCAGCAGATGTATTTTATTTTTGTGGCCATACTTGAAGACACCATCACAGGCAGGAAGCTTTAATTTCTCCAAAATGTTTTTATTATCATTTACTTCATTAGATTTATTTCCACTGCAGGAACCATTTTTCCATTGTGGTGTTGAGTCCGAGGCTACGTTCTGACTGCGGGGCTTAATGCTCAATTCTGATTTTTTTGCGAGTTTGTTTTCGTTTCCAATTAAATGCGGCTTGTATGTGATCTCCTGTGTGAACTTCATGCAACCCAAAAGTGTCCCGCATGTGCAGAAGAGGACACGACGGGCTCATCTCCCAAAATGCGGTCCAGCTCTTCGTAAAGTGGACTGGCAACACGTCCACGGCCGCTTCGTTTGTTCGAGTTTTTAGCCTCCTTATATTCGGCTCGGAGGCTCTTTATTTTTCTTCGGCATTGGAGCCAGGACCGTTTATACCCATGCTCGGCCATTTCTTTTTCAAAAACCGCCCGGTTCCGATAAGACCCCTCGAGTTAGTCCTGAATAGAGCCGTCCCCCCAAATATTAACTAACTCTGAAACCTCCACTGGACTCCACATTGTCGTCTGCCATTGTTGTTGTTTTTGTTCCATCTCCCGCCGACTTGAACGCAGAATAGAGACGGTTGTCGTGTATCAGTGACGTGTAGGTCGGATAAATGCGACCTGGCCGTTCAGAGAGAAGTCGCATGGCAACAGATCAGATACGTATCGGATTCAGGACCACATATCCAAGTGGTCTGGGTCGCATTGGAAAAAATCGGATCTGTGTTGTTCAGACTGTCATGAAAAGATCAGATCCAGGTCGCATAGGGGGGAAAAAAAATCAGATTTAGGTCGCTTTAGCCTGTAGTCTGAATGTAGCCTAAGTGCCCCAAACCTCTGTCAAATAGTAGTTACTGGAGGCAGGTCCAGTTCTATGAAGGAAATGGAACAACGGAGCTTTCTGTTAACCTGTGAGGTGAATTCTATATTGACGACTGTGACGTTAGAGAGGAGAAAGCTGCTACTGGACGAGGGCTTTGAGTTTGAGTTTAACCAATCAGCATCAAGAGAAGTGCCTTTCCTAGAGTCGGGGCTTTATTCTCTGCCAAAAACGACCCTGGAAGAGGTTCTACGGGGACGGTTCTCGCCGTTGGAACGTGAAGAATGAAGTTAATTGTTGGTTAAGCTGTGCGTTTCATCCGTGTCGGCGAGCCACGCCCTTTCTAGCAGTGCATGAAGCAGCTCTGTTTCCCATCGACGCTTCCTCAACCCAAAGCAGAGTCTTCCTGTCAGTGTCAGGGTGGATCTGATTGATGTCACAACACACACACGGAGTTTATCTTATGGCAGGTACAGTGTGTGTGATGTGTCATTGTTCTTTCATCACCTCTACAAAGGATAGCAAACTGAAAGCAAAGTAACGGAAACATTAAATACTCAGGGTTTGGCCTCTACTTGTACACAACTGCTTCCTTAGATCACCCTAAAACGTAATTAAAAGGACATATTCCCACCAACTAATTAAAAACTCTAACTGGTATCATAATGTTCCATCAACTTAGTATTATGTGTAATTTAAACTGGCATTTCTGTGAACTAAAATTAAATTTAAGTTGAGATAATGTGTTTAAAGGCCTCCTCTGCTACCTGGACTCTAAAAACCAACGTGGGGACTTAAAATAAATATGACTGCCACTACATTAAGTGAGAGGAATCAGCTTTACCTCTACAATAAAAGGAATTTTTAATAATACCACTCTTACTTGTCTGAAATTGCTCATGTCTGTTTGGCAGGAGAAGACTCGAAATCCCGAGCTCCAGGTGACGAAACATGAAGGTATCAAGTCGTTTTATGAAGTTATGACAATTTGAATGCGATTTTAAATCAATTAAAGCAGAAATTTCAGTTTAAATTACACACAGGATTAATTTGATACAACATTATTGTGTCAACCGTGAAAATAACGTTCTTAATTATGGTGATTTAATACATAATACTCATGAATCCTTTTAGATAATGTTGAAAACCCAGTTGGAACAACCTAATCTACTCAAAGACTTGTGTTTAAAACCGATTGCCTGAACTCAATGTGCATTAAATACAGCTTCAAGTTGTCTGCAGTGATTTTTATTTGTTGTTGTTGGGCCTGAATGTTATTTTTGTCAGAGAGGTTTTAAAAGTTACGTTCATGCTTTATTGACAGAAGGTGATTCTCTGTAGTTCTGCTTCCGTCTTCACCTCTTCTCTACATGTGAATCGGGACAAGCCGGCAGACGCTGTAGCTGCTGGGCACAGGCCGACGTCTTTGTTTACAGAAACACTTCAGCTTATCACTTAAGCTGCTTTTTCCTGTTATAGGAAACAGCAGAAGCCCTACAGCCTCTACTGCTGCAATAATACGAGGCAAACCCACATCTCTGCTGTGTGGCGAATTGTTTTAACATTAACAAGTCCGGAAGTAAAATTACAGACCTCTCAAATTCATTCTAACTAGTTTGGCTGTGACTAGTGTTTATTCCAGATGTCTCTTCATCTCTACCGTCATTCTGACAGGTCAAAACAGCAGTTTGAACATATTTTGAAAAGAGTAACTGTAGAAATCTCAAGTGCCATTCTCAGAATTAGTTTGCAAGAGAACGCTATGAAAGAAAAAGGAGAATCAGCGCTTTGTTTATCAGACTTGTGGACCAAATTTAGCGGAGTTCTGCTCTGACGCGATGCTAAAGCGGCTAATCGTGTGTTGACGGTTTCAGAGCCACAGTATGTTTGAAAATCAAGGCACCTTCCGACACAACTACAGATATCTGCAGGGTAATCTCTTATTTTCAAAACTAGCTCGCGAAATCTAATTGAAGACATCAAGAGAAGATATCTAAATACTTGTCTGTGGAGATTCTCAGTCATCCAGGTCATGGTTGTCCTTGTAGGTTCAATCGTAGCATCTGGACTTGCTTGAGTTTCTCGAAGACGTTTCCCCTTAAGGATATCTAGAATACTAGTTTTATCAGTTCAGATTTATTTAAACACATCTAAAGGGGAGAAAGTAGATATTTTGATCTAGAATTATGACTACTTGGAATTATTATAGTTGGATTTGTCAACACATCTGACTATTCATTGGGAAGGCAGCTTGCCCTCCTCAGACATGGTAGCTAATCTGGTACAGGAAGAGACGCTAACAAAGGGCTCGTCCAGGATTTGAACCCGGGACCTCTCGCACCCGAAGCGAGAATCATACCCCTAGATCAACGAGCCACACAAACCTCCGTCTAGTAGACAGGTTCAACTTGATTATCAATAGGTCCTTATATTTTTATTAAGTCTGTGTCTGCATGTAAAAGTCACCATGATTTATGACAGATGTGGCTCGTTGGTCTAGGGGTATGATTCTCGCTTCGGGTGCGAGAGGTCCCGGGTTCGAATCCCGGACGAGCCCCTTTACTTCCTAAATTTAGTTAGCTTCCCCCTTCTGAAAGTCAACTTTGGTGCATCTGTATAAGCTGTCGTAAGAAGTTAAGGGGCTTATCCGGGATTTGAACCCAGGACCTATCGCACCCAAAGCAAGAACCATACTCCTTGGCCAACCAGCCACAGAAAGCTCCACATAGGAGACAGGTCCAACTTTATTATCAATGGGTCCTTATATTTTTATTAAGTTTGTGTCTGCATGTAAAAGTCACCCTGATCGCCAACAGTTATGGCTCGTTGGTCTAGGGGTATGATTCTCGGTTAGGGTGCGAGAGATCCCGGACGAGCCCTTTTACTTCCTAAACCTGATTAGTTTCCTTGTCTGAACGTGATATTTGGTGCCTTTAGATGAGTTCTAATAAGAAGTTAAGGGGCTCGTCCAAGATTTGAACCCGGGACCTCTCGCACCCTAAGCGAGAATCATACCCCTAGACCAACGAGCCACAAAAACCTCCATGTAGTAGACAGGTCCAACTGGATTATCAATAGGTCCTTGTATTTTTATTAAGTTTGTGTCTGAATCTAAAAGTCACCCTCATGACAAACAGGTATGGCTCGTTGGTCTAGGAGTACGATTCTCGCTTAGGGTGCGAGAGGTCCCAGGTTTAAATCTTGGACGAACCCCTTTACTTCCTAAACCTAATTATTTTTCCCTGTCTGAACGTGAACTTTGCTGTATCTGTATGAGTTCTAAAGAAAAGTTAAGGGGCTCGTCCGGGATTTGAACCCGGGACCTCTCGCACCCAAAGCGAGAATCATACCCCTAGACCAACGAGCCACAAAAGCCTCCGTTCAGTAGACAGGTTCAACTTGATTATCAATAGGTCCTTGTATCTTTTTAAGTCTGTATCTCCATGTAAAAGTCCCCATGACCTATGACAGATGTGGCTCGTTGGTCTAGGGGTATGATTCTCGCTTCGGGTGCGAGAGGTCCCGGGTTCGAATCCCGGACGAGCCCCTTTACTCTCTAAATTTAGTTAGCTTCCCCCTTCTGAAAGTCAACTTTGGTGCATCTGTATAAGCTGTCGTGAGAAGTTAAGGGGCTTGTCCGGGATTTGAACCCAGGACCTATCGCACCCAAAGCAAGAACCATACTCCTTGAACAACCAGCCACAGAAAGCTCCACATAGGAGACAGGTCCAACTTTCCTATCAATGGGTCCTTGTATTTTTTAAGTCTGTGTCTGCATGTAAAAGTCCCCATGACCTGTGACAGATATGGCTCATTGGTTTAGGGGTATGATTCTCGGTTAGGGTGCGAGAGATCCCGGACGAGCCCTTTTACTTCCTAAACCTGATTAGTTTCCTTGTCTGAACGTGATATTTGGTGCCTTTAGATGAGTTCTAATAAGAAGTTAAGGGGCTCATCCAGGATTTGAACCCGGGACCTCTCGCACCCTAAGCGAGAATCATACCCCTAGACCAACGAGCCACAAAAACTTCCATGTAGTAGACAGGTCCAACTAGATTATCAATAGGTCCTTGTATTTTTATTAAGTTTGTGTCTGAATCTAAAAGTCACCCTCATGACAAACAGGTATGGCTCGTTGGTCTAGGAGTACGATTCTCGCTTAGGGTGCGAGAGGTCCCAGGTTTAAATCTTGGACGAACCCCTTTACTTCCTGAACCTAATTATTTTTCCCTGTCTGAACGTGAACTTTGCTGTATCTGTATGAGTTCTAAAGAAAAGTTAAGGGGCTCGTCCGGGATTTGAACCCGGGACCTCTCGCACCCAAAGCGAGAATCATACCCCTAGACCAACGAGCCACAAAAGCCTCCGTTCAGTAGACAGGTTCAACTTGATTATCAATAGGTCCTTGTATCTTTTTAAGTCTGTGTCTCCATGTAAAAGTCCCCATGACCTATGACAGATGTGGCTCGTTGGTCTAGGGGTATGATTCTCGCTTCGGGTGCGAGAGGTCCGGGGTTCAAATCCCGGACGAGCCCTTTTACTTCATGAACCTGATTAGTTTCCTTATCTGAACGTAAAATTTGGTACCTTTGGATGAGGTCTAATAAGAAGTTAAGGGGCTCGTCCGGGATTTGAACCCGGGACCTCTCGCACCCTAAGCGAGAATCATACCCCTAGACCAACGAGCCACACAAACCTCCGTGTAGTAGACTGGTTCAACTGGATTATCAGTAGGTCCTTGTATTTTTAATAAGAGTGTGTGTGCATGTAAAAGTCACCATGACTTACAACAGATGTGGCTCGTTGGTCTAGAGCAGGGGTCTCAAACTCCGGTCCTCGATTGCCACTATCCTGCATGTTTTAGATGTTTCCCTCTTCCCACACACCAGATTCAAATGATCAGCTCATCCTGAAGCTCTGCAGAAGCCTGATAATGATCCTGATCATTTGAATCAGGTGTGCTGGAAGATGAAAACTTCTAAAACATGCTGGATTGTGGCCCTCGAGGACCGGAGTTTGAGACCCCTGGTCTAGAGGTATGATTCGCTTAGGGTGCGAGAGTTCCTGGGTTCAAATCCTGGACAAGCCCCTTTACTTCCTAAAAGTGCTTATTTTTCCCATCTGAGCATGAACTTTGCTGTATCTGGATGAATTCTAAAAAGGAGCTAAGGGGCAGAATCATACCCCTAGACCAACGTATGAAACTGCCCCCCTTGTAGACAGGTCCAGTTTGCTTGATATAGCCTCCACGACAAACAGTGATGAAGCCAGTAAGGACGCTCTTAATGGTGCCCTGGTAGAAGGAGCCCATGATGGGGGGTTGGGACTCATGCTCTCCTCAGTTTGCGGAGGAAGTAGAGGCGTGTTGGAGTCTTCTTGGCCAGCGATGAGGTGTTGTCGGTCCAGGAGAGGCCCTCGGAGATGTGCACCCCAGACTATTGGCTTTATTTAATTGTAAATGTCCAAAAATATTATTCAAGAGTCTTTATAGGTCCTCGTTATACAATTTATTGACTTTGTAAGGGGCTCGTTGGTCTAGGGGTATGATTCTGGCTTTGGGTGCGAGAGGTCCCGGGTTCGAATCCCGGACGAGCCCCCAGAGAGTCCGATCTCTGCTGCTTCTTTCCTTCTGATGGTAACCGAATCTTCTTGTGATGTAGTGCTGACCTTTTAAATCAAACACATTAGGAGGAACTTCACAGACGCTTTTCCTCTGTGCTTCAAAAAGTTGCTGTTCTGAACACACACTATTCCACTGGTGTTAACAAATCCTCGACAAGCCCTAGTGTTCCTTAGTATTTATTCATTTTTTAATCTGGTTAGGTTCAGTCTGTGGCTACAGATACATGTAGAAGATATATTTTGGAATCTTTCGCAATATAATAGAACACTTAATTATCATTACGTGTCACAAATGAATCCTATCCAAGAGCAAAACTGTTTGAAATGACACCTTGGCGTCATGACACCTTGATGAAAGTTGGATTAATTCTGAAATTAATCAGGGATGACTAAAACAGGGCTCATATATGGCTTCATTTATGGACCTTCTACCCAGTTTTAGGCAGCTAAGATCAGGGAATTTCACTATTTGACGCATATTTTGTTAAGTTTGTTTTGTAACACCACCTGTAGATTCGTAAAGTACTGTCGACATGTAGTATGATTTCAAAGGTGAGTACTGCAGGATTCAGTTACCATCAGAAGGAAAGAAGCAGCAGAGAGTGGACTCTGTGGGGGCTCGTCCGGGATTTGGAATTGGTACTATGTGCTGTTCTAATGGAAAACCTTGGATTTTAACATCCATGTTGATGAGACCCAGACACCCAAATAAACATTGTCCCACATCAAACACACTCCCTCATGCAAATGGAAATCCCAAATGTCACTGCAGGAAAATGCCCCTTACCACATGGCAACAACATCAACCAATCAGGAACATGTTGAGGAACATGACAATGGTCCAACATGTTGATGTGACCTCCAGACTTCCTACACCCCATTCTGATCAAGCATCAACAGGATGCAGTGGAACAAGTTGGATTGACAGAGGCCCCACTGCACAAGCCAGAGTACCCAAAGGATCCAGTGGTTCCAGACCTCATAGGACACCCTGAAAGGTCCTCTGATCCATGCCCAATGGTTCAGAGCATTTTTGAGCACATAAAGGGGACCAGCACAATATTAGGCAGGTGGTCATGATGTTTGCTATCCCTCCCCTTCATCCCGACTCCCAACCCAACCGGTCGAGGCAGATGGCCGCCCTCCCTGAGCCTGGTTCTGTCAAAGATTTTTCCCCCTTCCCTATCCTGGGTTTTTTTTTGGTTCCTTCCTACCATCGTTGACTGCTTGCTCATAGGGAATCCAAATGCAGCTATGGATTGTTGGGTTTTCTGTTTTCTGATCTTTCTGCTATGTAAAGCGTTATGTGATGACATGTGTAAAAATGCGCTATACAAATAAATTGAATTGAATTGAATGTTATGATCGGTTTATACTAGTACATGACTGCCTCAGCATTGACCCTGAAGTCCTTGGATGCTGTTTATCATGCTGTATTAGATTTATTACTGGTGACAGTCATCAGGCTGAGTAGTTTTCTATAAGTGCACTCTTCCACTGATTAATCTAAATGGTGTTTTCTGTGTCCACTAGGCCACGCTGACCCTGCAGGTTTCCTACATCCCTCCTCCTGGATCAGCTCCCATCTTCCAGCCTCCTCCCCAGCCCGAAGCTCTGCCCCACAACAACCCTGTGGAGCTGGACACTGTCACAAGTAATGTGATCTGTTTAATGGTTAATCAATAGCTTAGTCTCCATTTACTCACTCACTTGTACAGTTTGAGACCTTTAGTGTTCTCAGATACTGAGCCATGACTGACAAAAACACCTCAATGTCACTCTTTTTATTTACAACTGGAACGAAATTATATATTTGTGGATGTAAAATTGGTTTGATTGCAGTTTTTAAAAGTTAAATATCATGTGTCTACCTCCTGCACTTGTAGCTCTTTAGTTATATGGATAATAACTACTAAAATCACAGAAAGAAAGTAATAATATACATGCTAACCTCATAAAATGCAGGCTTAAACTGTAAATAATCAATATTTTTATAAGTAGTGATTTTTTTATTTACAACAACTGGCCACAAAATTATACTGTTTTACTGTATTTAAATCAACAATTTTATTAGCACATTTACTGTTACTTAAAAAAATAATAATTAAGGATTGAAAATTGGTAAATAATTTTGTTTTGGTAAATTAAAGATAACATCTAGTAAAATCACAAAACAAAATTATGAAATCACATGTTAACCGTATAAAAACAAGCCGAAACTGTAAATAATGTTGACGTAAAAACTCTGTATTTTTACAAGTACAGCTTGTAACCGCAAAGCTACGTTGTTTTTCTGTATTTAAATCATCAAAAATATTATTATTTTACAGATATTTGCTGTTATTTTCAAAGTTTTTACAGTTTTGTACATTTTTTGATGGATTTTTGCTGCTTTTTTGACAGATTTGTTTTCTTACATTGTGTGTTTGTCATGGATATATTAGGAGACATGGTGCCAAATAAGTATTTGGGCAAGTAAAACAGCCATTACTGAAAATATTAAACTGTACAAGTGCACCAAATGGGCAATATGGGCAAATGCTAAGGGCGCCGTGGCCTCCAGGGGGCGCCACAAAATCTGGAAAAATTTCACCTTCAATCTAATTATAATTAAACTAGTTATTATTAAGTCTTAAAATGGAAAAGCTCACATTGATGAAAATGTGAAGCAATGCCCAACTAATATTACAACAAAACAATGCTATTCGATTTCTTTGTGAGCATCGTGACCTGGACTATTACCTGGAGTGTCTCAGGTGTATCAGTCGGTTCGGTGATTCGCCTCCTGAACTACTTTCTGCCAAACGTCTGTCCGTGCAGTGATTTCTCTGGACACTCTGGGTGAGGAGGACACCGAGAGCATGATGATGCTGGAGGCCACAGAGGACCAGGGGAACGACGACGGGCGCTCCATGGTGATCGTCGGCCCTCAGGGGCCCCCCGGCCAGGAGTCCCCCACCGCCCAGACGCCCAAGCGCTCGCCACCGTCCTACAACACCCACGGAGGGCTGAGGAAGAGGAGGAGGGGAGCCAGCAGTCAGCCCAAACAGCTGCCCAACAAACCCCAGGACATACAGGTCGGTTACTGTACCGTGTTTTACTTTATGACTTAAGAGGAGGAAAAATGATTAATTTATCTGATTATACCTAGTAAATTCAAACAAAGCTGATAGTAAAACAGATACAGGGGCACACATTAGAAATTATACTGTTAAAAAAATTGTAATTTTACAGAATTTTTACATTTATTTTACGAAAATACATGAAAATACTCATAAAACTACAAAAATGTCAGTTATTTAAAAAATTTACTGTAATTATGAACCCAATGCTGTATATATATTCCTAAAAATAGACCCAGTTAGTGACATTTAGCAGAAAAACAAGCATTTGTTCTGTAATTTTACATAGATTTGTTTCTTAAATAAGATATATCATCTATATGTAGATATCGGTATCTATCTGTCTGTATTTATTATGTGTTATAGGTCATTTCTTTGTTTTTACACTTCAATATCCTTCATTAAACATTAAAAAGCAAAAAATACACATGATCCAGTGTAAAATTAGCTCTCAAAACTGGATTGTAATTATGTAAATATTAGTGTTTTTATGACAAGGTGATTTTATGAAGCTTACAGTATTGTTTTTTTTACAGTGTAGCTCAGGCTGTTTGCAATTAGTTCACGCTGCATATTTATCTCTGTCCAAATAAACAAATTAACACGACCCTAATGGTGCTTGAAGTTTAAGCCACATTTCTCGTATTTCACACTTTTCAGTCTAATTTTCCCCGTTTTTAATTTTTAACATCCTCCCAGCATTGTGAGCCTGCAGCCGCGGCCATGTTTGTTGCCATGGTTACGGGAGCTCAGCGTCCACGTCGTTCAACAGACTCCTCCTCTCTCTCTCTGCTCACCTAGCGTTAGCATTAGCATCATCACAGCTGCTTGTTCTCTCTGTTGAATAAATATATATGCTGACACTTGCAAAAACTTTAAAATGTGAGATTCTGTAGTTTTTTTTTTTAGTGTGATTTCAGTAAATAAAGCTGAAAATGTGCAAAACAGTGCTGCCAAACATTTAATCTGAGAGAAGAAACACAAGGCAGAGCTCAGAACAGCTATTTGATGTGTCTAAAACCCTCCTCTGTGTTTGTTGTAATAGTCTGTCCTGTGCTGAATGTGATGTGTTTGTTCACAGCGCCGCCCTGTGGTGATTTTTGAGTATTGCACCCAGAACTTCAAGACCGAACCAAAGCTTGAATTCACACGTTTGCAGACTCAACTTTAGCTTGATCTTCATGCTGTTTCAGATTCGCGTGCGCGTCATCGAGGGACGACAGCTGCCGGGCGTCAACATCAAACCTGTTGTCAAGGTGACGGTATCCGGGCAGACCAAAAGGACCCGCATCAGGAAGGGCAACAACCCGGTGTTTGACGAGGTATCTGCCGCTGCTTCCCTCTTGTTTCGCGCTGCAGTGCCTCAAGTTACATGTTCGTTTCCCTCCACAGACGTTCTTCATGAACTTCTTTGAGACGCCCTCAGAGCTGTTTGATGAGCCGATTTTCATCACCGTGAGTGTGAAGTTCACTGTTACGCACACACTCATTCAAATCAGACACTTTAATATTCATTCCTCTCTGTACTTGTATAAAACTGACGACGTAGATTTAAGGTTGATTTGAATTCAACCTTCCTGTCCGTCTTCCTCACAGGTGTGCGACTCGCGTTCACTCAGAACCGACGCCGTGATCGGTGAATTCAAGGTAAACTGTTTTGTTATTTATTATTTTAGTAGGAAACATGGATCCATCCATGTATATATTCTTACAGGAACTTTCTTGGGACACAATACCATTAAAGTTTAAATATTTTGTACTTTTTTCCATTTTCGAGGACTATTAATTGTTAATTTTAGTATTTTTCTGACAATTTTTGGACACGTTTTGAGTCATTTTGGAAAGTTTTTAAAAATTATGGACAGTTTTTACTAATTTCCTACAAGTTTCATGTCTAAATATCTAAAATCTGGAACTTTCCACACATCAGATTCTACTGATATTAGAGCCTGAACAGTTGGAAAAATGTGGACCAAAGAACTTTATTTTAGTAGGAAACATGGATCCATCCATTTATATGTATATGTATATATATGTATATATGTATACACGTTTAAAGGAACTTTCTGGGGACACAATACCATTAAAGTTTGAATATTTTGTTATTTTTTCCATTTTCAAGGACCAATGATGATTCATTTTAGTCATTTTTTGACAATTTTTTACTAATTTTGGACAAATTTCAATTCATTTCAGACCATTTTTACGATTTTTGACATGCTTCAAGTGTTTTTAGAAAAAATTTGAGTCATTTTGAAAACTTTTTGAAGAAAATTTCGGAAAAGTTTCAGGTCAAAATATTCATGAACTGGAGCCTCGTTTTGTCAGACTTTTCAAACATCAGATTCTACTGATGTTAGAGCCTCAACAGTTGGAGAAATGTGGACCAAAGAATGTATTTATAGTAGGAAACATGGATCCATCCATTTATAGACACTTACAAGAACCTCCTGGGGACACAACACCAGACTAGATTGGCACTTTCATCCATTTTCAGTGGCCAATAATTATTCGTTATTGTTGCTTTGGATAATTTGGAATAATTTTAAACACATTTATGGGAGATCTGAAACAATTCTGAACAATGTGAAGTCATTTTAGGACTACTTTAGGACAATTTTGAATCAATTTTGGATTAATTTTGAATGTTTTTGAATCATTTTTGCAGACTTTTAAGGCATCTTGTCACGTTTCAAGTTATTTAGGACAATTTTGAGATACTTTGGGACCTGGAACTGGAATTTTTCTTGTTATACTGAAACACATCAAATCTAACTCATGTTAGAGCCTTAAAAGTTGGTGAAATATCAACCAAAGACTGTATTTATAGTAGGAAACATGGATCCATCCATGTATATACACTTACAGGAACTTCCTTGGGGACACAATACCATTAAAGTTTTAATATTTTGGACTTTTTTACATTTTCAAAGGCTAATAGTTATTCATTTTAGTCATTTTTTGCAAATTTTTGGACAATTTTTTACAAGTTTTGGTCAGTTTTCACTCATTTCTGACATGTTTCAAGTTCTTTTTGAACAAATATTGAGTCATTTTGCAAAATTTTTATTAATTTCAGACAATTTTCAGGTCAAAATCTTTAAAAACTGGAACCTTGTCTTGTCAAACTTTCCACACATCAGATTCTACTGATGTTAGAGCCTCAACAGTTGGAGAAATGTGGACCAAAGACTGTATTTTAGTAGGAAACATGGATCCATCCATATATAAACACTTACAGGAACTTTGTGGGGACACAACACCATTAAAGTTTGAATATTTTGTACTTTTTTCCATTTTTATGGACCAATGATGATTTATTTTAGTCACTTTTTGACCATTTTTTGACAAATTTTGAGTCATTTTGAACAGTTTTTACTAATTTTGGTCAATTTTCACTCATTTTTGACATTTTTCAAGTTCTTTTTGAACAAATATTGAGTCATTTTGCTAAATTTTTACTAATTTCGGACAAGTTTCAGGTCAGAACATCTAAAAACTGGAACCTTGTCTTGTCAAACTCTCCACACATCAGATTCTACTGATGTTAGAGCCTCAACAGTTGGAGAAATGTGGACCAAAGACTGTATTTTAGTGGAAAATATGGATCCATCCATATTTATAGACACTTTTGAGGATATAATACCACCCTAATTTGAACATTTTGCACTTTTATCCATCTTCAAGACCCAGTAATAATAAAAAATGTGTCCTCTGCTGGATCCATTCAATCATTCTGATTTGATGGACACTATTCTGTCTGTGTCCTCACCACATTTCATGACTGTAGAAGTTATATTTCTGGAGATACTGAACCCTGAAATTGGCTCCAGAGGTTTTATTTTGAGGCTTTTGAGGATGAAAACACAAAAATTGGGTCCTCCCAGAGCTTAGTTTTTGTCCTAAATAACAAATGAGTAAACAGACTGACGTTCGGATAGCTTCTGACACATTCAGTCTGGAGAAATTGTGTGAAAAGAGATCTAAAATCCTTCCATGGTTTTCCACAGCTGGACGTGGGCGCCGTCTACCACGAGCACAGTGAGTATATGCTGGTGTGATTTGTGCCACTACAGATCAGGTCAAAGTGAATGAATCCGTAATAGTATTGAGTTATTTTGAAGCTCTTGGTTCGTGGCTTTGAATCTGCCTCTTCAGGACACTGCTTCTTGAGGAAATGGCTGCTGCTGTGCGACCCCGACGACCTCTCAGCGGGGGTTAAAGGCTACCTGAAGGTCAGCCTGTTCGTGCTGGCAGCTGGAGATGAGCCGCCGGTGAGTCTGATGGTTTATTAGCCGATCAGTGCGTCCGCTACTGCTGGCATTTCATTCAGTTTCATTCCAAACACTCACACCAGTGCAACAAAAGCTAATGTTAGCGTTAGCTTGTTGTCTTTTTCTGGTGTTAGCAGCTAAATTCTTACTTTTGGCGCAAATAAATTCACTCCACAGCACTAAAATAAGTGCAACAGTACAGATTAGCACCAAACCAAACAGCACTGTGGAGCATTTGGGGGATAAATAACCAGGTGTGGGTCATTCAGAATGAAATCATCACATTTTTAGAACAATTTAAAAATGTTACAGCATCATATCTGGATATTTCTGACGATATCTGTCAAATTTTAGCTTCACATATTAAATATTTTCCACGATAATTAAAAAAAACACTGCCTGTCGACCCACGTTTAGCAGGTTTTTTCTCATATTAAAATTTTAGGCTGTTTGAACTGCAATATTTCAGGAACTATTAAAGAGAAGAACCAGAAATTTTCACTGTTATTTCTCATCGTGACACTGATTCTGAATCTCTAACGTAGAAAAGTCACGTCTTAATGCACACAGTAACATAAAGATATTAGAAGAATAAGAATAAACTTGATAAGATGTTGAGTTTTTGCAGTAAAGCTACTCTAAGTGTCACAAATTAAATATATTTTCAGGCAAATCAGAGATGGTTGAGCAGGAGGCCGCTGATGATTTGAGAGGGAATAACCTAAATGCTCCTCAGGGGTTGATGGAGACTAGAAATGCATCTGAAACTGGAGTAAATGTTGGATTTGCAGTCATCAGATGGACAGAAACATTCAAGTTAGACAGTCAATGCTTCTCCCTGTCTGCTGTCAATGTAAAACCCACCATGCAGGCTAACATAACAACCCTCCCCTCCACATAGAAGTGGAATAACGCCAATTAAAAACTACTTGTCCTGCAGACTACAGTTGAAAAACGCCTCATGTTACTGAGCTCATGTCAGACAAATCACTGAATGTCTCCTGTAGAGACTGAAGCACTTTGAATTATATCTCACATCTCAGTCGGTGCTTTAATATATGTGATTATCTTCTCCGTCTCCAGGCTGACAGACGTGAGTGTGTGGAGGACAAGGAGGACATAGAAGGAAACCTGCTGAGGCCGGCCGGTCTGTCTCTGAGAGGAGCCACGTTCACCCTGAGGATCTTCAGAGCAGAGGACCTGCCACAGAGTGAGTCTCCGCCAGTTCACAGAAAACCAACCTGATCCAAACAAACTTCCCCCCCGACCTCCTCAGAATCAGCTGATTCTTCATCTACAGTAACTTTATTTAATGAGGCAAAGTTTTACCTTCAAACCATGAATATTTTCAGAATTATGAGTCTTCGAAGTCCATAGAGGAGGGTCCAGATTTACCACTTCTTAATGGACTTCTTCCATCATTTCTGAGCCTCATAACTTCATCAGTCCAGCAGACAGACACATGACATCTTCAGGATGAAAAACACATTAGAGTTCTTTTAAAATCAGTTTTACATCCACTCCAGGTGTCACATCTAAACACTAAATCAGATTTTTGCTCATTTTCTCCACAAACAACGAGTTCCACGTCTCATAATTTGTCCAAAATGAGCCGAAAATGGTCCAAAACACCTCAAAACCTTTTCAAATTTGCCTCGAAACTTTGAGAAAATGACAAAATCTTTCCCAAAATGCTTCAAAGTGTGTCCTAATTGACAGAACCCTTTCAAAAATGAAACAACTTTACCAAAGTTACTCAAAAATTGTCCAAAATTACCCTTAATTTAGAAAGATTAGTGTCTAAAATGACTCAAAACTGAACCAAAATGACCAGAAATATTTAAAACCTTTTCAAATTAAGTTAATAATTAAACAAAATGACTTTAAAACGTCCAGAATCACTTGAAAATTGCAAAAAATGACTCAAAAATGAAAAAACCCTTGAAGTACACAGAGGTGGGTCCAGATTTATCACTTCTTAATAGACTCCTTCCATCATTTCTGAGCCTCATAACTTCATCAGTCCAGCAGACAGACACATGACATGTTCAGGATGAAAAACACATGAGAGCTCTGATAAAAACTGAATCCAGATCAGTTTTAGATCCACTCCAGGCGTCACAGTCTAAACACTAAATCTGGTTTCTGTTCATTTTCTCTATAATCGACTTTGAGCATCAGTATTATGGGATGTATCATAGTTTGAACAGCAGTTTAATGACATAGAGTCATAGAAACAGTCATTGGTTCCCTGGATGTGTTTCTGTTTTCTGATAATAAAGTGCATTCTGGGTAAACTTTCAAGGCTCGTATCATCATGTGTGATAGGTGGTTGGTCAGAACAAGTTATAGACAATGAAAGGATCATTTTTATCCACATATGATTCCAGGATCATCTAATAGACACGATTCACTCTGTGGAAAAACTGTTTTCTACTGTAGTCACATACAGGTAGAGCTCAAATGTGTCTTTCAGCCCTGAACATGTCCGTCTGCTGGACTGACAAAGTTATGAGGCTCAGTTAGTCAGCTCTGTGTATCTTATATGGAAAATATCATACCCACAAATCTAAATTCTCAAAAAGTAGACCCCATTTTAAAGTGTTAGAAAATGAAATAAACAATTATTTACAATCTATTAGCAACATTATTAATCACAAAACCTCCAAAACTTTAGAAATATCTGAACAATTTAAGCTTCCCTAATAATAATAATAATAATAATAATAAGAGGAGAACAAAGTTTTTGTGTATGTGTATATATATATATATATATGTTTGAAGATTTGGGTATACACGTGTACAAATGTATGTAGATATGTATGTATGTGTAGGTGTATATATGCATAGACTACTACAAAAACTTGTCATATTTGTTTTTTTTTTTGTTTTTTTTTCTTTTCTTTTTTTAGTGCATGTGCGTGACCATCACCGGCCCCCCCTGGAGGCTAAGCTATCATTCTTTATTGAATTTTCCTATCATGAGCCAGAGGGGGCAGTGCTGCACCTCAGTGAATTTAGGGGGAAACAAATGAAAGACAGGACAAGACAAGACGAACAGGGAGGGTACAGACGGGCAGTGCTATTTGAATCCTATGAGAGTGCTGTGAAATGCTGTGTCATTCCCAACAACCGATCCCACATCTGAAAATTGGGAACAAATAGTCAACACAGAAACGAATTGGAGACCAGAAGTCCTGTCAGTATACAGAGTTAGGACGCCAAGGGACAGGAGTGAGAAGGAAATGTATAAAGGGCGTGAGTTTAGTGCAAAGTCTTGTCATATTTGTATGTCATAAAACTTCTCGTGATTTATGTTTCCGTTTATGTTATGTATTGTATTATGTTATGTTAAATAAATTTAAAAAAAAATCTTTTAAAGCAGAAATGAACATAAACAAACTAGACAGAAAAATGTTATTTATTATAGTCCTACAATAAAAAGTTACATAAATAAAATTCCTGCTGCATAAATTAAAAAAAAAAAAAAAGTCATGAGGCTCAGAAATGATGGAAGAAGTCCATTAAGAAGTGATAAATGTGGATCCACCTCTATGTATTTCAAGGGCCTGTAGCTCTGGAAATATTCATAGTATGAAGGTAAAACTTTGCCTCATTAAATAAAGTTACTGTAGATTAAGAAGCATCTGATTCTGAGGAGATCTTGGGAAGGACTGATTGGGTTTTCATGAAATACCCCTAATATCCTTTAAAACCAGCCGCTGAAAGATTTCCACTTCCTCTGTCTGTCTGCAGTGGACGACGCCTTCATGGACGGCATGAGGCAGATTCTCGGGTTTGACAGCAACAGGAAGAACTTGGTGGATCCGATGGTGGAGATCCACTTCGCTGGGAAAACGGTGACTCAGACCTGAAGTTAATTCCCGTCAGATTCATCTCAAACCCAACATCAGAAGCCAGACATGTGAAGGTGCTGTCTTTGTTTTCCAGGTCTGCACTAAGATCCTGGAGAAGAATGCAAATCCGCAGTGGAACCAGAGCCTGGGCATGCCCATCAGAGTGAGACAAACAGAGCAAACGCATATCCAAGAGGCTCCGCTCACCCTTATCGTTCTACAGTAAACGTTTTCTTTTTCCTCCACAGTTTCCCTCCATGTGTGAGAAGATGAGGATCAGAATTCTGGACTGGTGAATCCCAGCTGATACATTCATTTTGTTACTCAGACTTTCCAGATTATAAAGAGCATTTCAGTGTTTCGTCTCATGCAGTAGCTTCCGTGCAACGTGTCTCCCTTCAGCTCCTCTGTGGCCCAGTGGGAAGTTTGAAACCATCTAGATCAGTGGTTCTCAACTGGTGGGTCGTGAAGCCATTTTTAGAGGGTCGCAGAAGCAAAAAGTAGTGGTATAAAGTCTTTTATTTTAAAGGACGTGTTTCTTATGACACAGTTTGCTTTCAGTAGCAGGATGTTTAGTGGTGGTGACACCAGTAGCAGCCCACTATTAACCTCTAGATTTGTCTCTGCCAGCTTATAGGAGAAATTTAAGCTAAAACGTGCCAAAAATAAACCAAAACATGCTCAGAATCTGTCAAAATGGGCCAAAATATGCCCAAAAACTTGGCAAAAGCGTCCAAATATACCAAAATGAGCAAAAAATATGTCAAAATTTTCCTAAGTTGTATCAAAATGTGTTGAGACCCCACCCAATAAACCTTAATTTGTTAACAGGAACAGCAAACTTCAACAATTTGGGTCGCGAGAACCACTGATCTAGATCACATTTTAATTTATGTCTCCTTTTGGCTTTGAAATCACGTGTAAGAGCTTCTGGTTCTCCTTTCAGGGACAGAGCCAGTCACAATGATGTTATCGGCACCACCCACCTCTGCATGTCGAAGATCTCCGCCCCCGGAGGAGAGATCGATGGTGAGTAACTGGTCTGGACTGGACCAGTTCAGCTTAGACTGATCTAGACTGGACGTGACTCCACCACAGTGCTTCTACTTAGCTTGTCTGGTTTGGTTTGAGACATTTACTCACGTTTACATACAGTTTGTTTTGCTTTGGTTCCCCCCAAATACACACTGTTGCCCTTCACACTGAGGGAAAACAAACTGAACCTATTGAGACACTTTCATCAGTGAACTCGCTGTTGTATTCTGCAAATGCACAACCAGCAGTACAACGATCATTCAACGGGTCAGTTGACAGATGTGACCGAACTGACTTTACATTTCCACGTAGGCTTTGTTCAACTTAGCTCATCTGGTCACATGGTGGTCAAATAACCTGGGTAAGGAGCTCAAAACTATAAGTACCCGATAAGTGGCATCTTAATCCCTATTCTTACGGGATAAATATTACCTGTGGACCCCGTGTAATAAATAAATTACCCCCCTACGTCAGCTTTTTATGTGTCCCATTCTCACGGGACAACCAAAGTCAGCCTTTCCCCGAGATTTTTACTGACTTCCCCTGGATGATGTCAGCGCGTTACATATTGCGTAACATCCGCTCAGCGCTCACTTTGTTTTGTTTTTTAGTTTTTACTAGTTGCTTTTCACCACGGTTTAACTGGAAATAAACAGTGGTAACAGAAGTACAGCAGCAACTAACAGCAGCAGCTTTAGAATCAGCAGTATTGTATTTTACGTTAGCTTCGGGTTTGTTGGGTTGCACGCTTTATCAATCGAGTTGGGAAATGACGTTCGCTGATGCAGCCGCTGCTTGAAAATGTTCTTGTTATTGAGCTAGCTGTGTATTACAGTAGGCTAGATATAGAAAACATTATTCGTACCACACACTGTCAGGCAAGTGATCCACCATTTGGATGATCATCTTTTCAGCCTTGTCTTTTTTTTGCATACGTGACGGGCCGATAAGCTCTTACCGGCCCGGGACCTAAAAGCTCCTCTAAACGCTCCAATGCAGCCTCCATCATGAGCCAAAAGTTAATAAAAATGCGTCGAGTAAACAAAAACCGCCAAAGTGCCTGTGGGGTCCCGGCGATTTCTGGCCAAATCACCGAGATGCGTATTCTCACGGGATTAAAATTATCCCAGGACATCGGAGTTCAGCAAAATATAGCAGGTAATTTGCGAGGGAATTTTTACTTTCCAAATTACCGACACGGCTGATTCTCACGGGATTAACATCACTGACGACCTCAGCAGTTATTACAAATTACAACAGGTCCCCAGGTAATACTTACCCCGTGAGAATAGGGCTTTAGACCACACGCAATTTTTGTAAAATATTTTGACTTGAATTTTCAGACCTGGGGAAGTTGGAGACATGTCAACCAAAGACTGTATTTTTATTATATACACTTACAAGAACTTTCTGGGGACACAACGCCACGCTTACTTGAACACTTTGCTCTTCTTTTCCATTTTGAAGGACCAGTGATTAAAAACGTGTCCTCTGCTGGATCCATTCAATCATTCTGATCTGATGAAAGTTATACTTCTGGTGATACTGAAACTCCAAAAGGGTTTCACTGTTTTGTTTTGTTTTTGAGGGTAAAAAAAAGGACTTAAAATAACAAATAAGTAAACTGAAAAAAACCTGAGACAACTAAACACTATATTCCCTGACCCTGGATTGAACGGAGGCCAGACAGAGTTTTTAATCAGGGACAGGGACAGTGACTTTTAGTGACTTACACCTGTGCAGAACTCAGTTAGTGTCAGTTATTATCTATATTCCTCGAAGACTGGAGAGATCGTTGAAAGGTTCTATGGTTTGTGAATGTGACACAGCATGGAGGTTTTTCAGTTGACTTGCATGAAGACTAACTCAGTAATATCTGTGTGCTAAACGTCGATGCTGCTTGAGTTTTTGGTCTTTAGAGTGTAGACGACTTGCATGAATCTTGCTCACAGTTTGTGTCTCTTTTGATTTTGCCTGGAAAACATTGATAATAATGTGTGAGATTAGGAAGAGCAGAATAAAGACCTTAAGGGGCTCGTCCGGGATTTGAACCCGGGACCTCTCGCACCCGAAGCGAGAATCATACCCCTAGACCAACGAGCCACAGCAGTCAGGACACTTATCAGAATAAAAGGCATGTGGAATAAAGTGATTTTTATGAGATATCACTATTTTAAGTTTACATTTTTCTGATGGACCCATGCGTCACATGATTTGCTCAAGCACCTTTAAGAACCTGATAATTTTTTCCATTTCTACACTTTCTGGCTCTGATAAATTTTATAATTTTGCCATTCTTTTTTACAATAACATGCCTTTCAAACCCTCTGGCAGGTGTTGAGATCCAGAAAGTGAAACTTGACATTAGTGTAAGTGCAGCACAGAATCACAGTGGAACTCATTTATTTACACAAGTGGAGGAGTAGCAGAGTAAAGACCTTGTTTGAACTCATCCAGATGCACCAAAGTTCACTTTCAGACAGGGAAACTAATCAGGTTTAGGAAGTAAAGGTTCTCATTTGGGATTTGACCCAGGGCCTCTTATATCCTAAGCAAAAACACATGACCAACGAACCACAGCTGTCATTAATTATGGTGACTTTTACATGCAGACACAGACTTAATAGAAATATAAGAACCTAATGATAACCGAGTTGGACCTGTCTACTACATAGAGGTTTATGTGGCTCGTTGGTCTAGGGGTATGATTCTCGCTTCGGGTGCGAGAGGTCCCGGGTTCAAATCCCGGACGAGCCCCTTAACTTCTTACGAGACCTTATTAGAATTCATCCTGATGTACAAAACTTTACGTTCAGATCGGGAAATTTACCAGATTTAGGAAGTAAAGGGGCTCGTCCGGGATTTGAACCCGGGACCTCTCACACCCGAAGCGAGAATCATACCCCTAGACCAATGAGCCATACCTATTTATGATCAGGGTGACTTTTACATGCAGACACAGACTTAAAAAAAAAATATAAAGACCTAATGATAATCAAGTTGAACTTGTCTACTATGTGGAGCTTCCTGTGGCTCGTTGGTCGAGGAGTATGATTTTCACTTAGGGTGCGAGAGGTCCTGGATTTAAATCCTGGACAAGCCCCTTAACTTCTTACTACAGCTTATCCAGATGCACCAAATTTGACTTTCAGATGGGGAAACTAAGAACTTTTAGGAATTAAAGGGGCTCGTCCGGGATTTGAACCCGGGACCTCTCGCACCCTAAGCGAGAATCATACCCCTAGACCAACGAGCCACATCTGTCACAAGTCATGGGGACTTTTACACGCAGACACAGACTTAGAAAATACAAGGTCCTATTGATAATCAAGTTGAACAAGTCTACTACATGGAGGTTTTTGAGGCTCGTTGGTCTAGGGGTATGATTCTCGCTTTGGGTGCGAGAGGTCCCGGGTTCAAATCCCGGACGAGCCCCTTAACTTATTATTGGCCCTTATAAGAACTCATCCAAATAGAGCAGACTTCATGTTCAGACAGGGAAAACTAAGCAGGTTTATGAAGTAAAAGGGCTCGTCCGGGATTTGAACCCGGGACCTCTCGCACCCTAAGCGAGAATCCCGGACGAGCCCCTTTACTTCCCTAAAAGTGCTTAGTTTCCCCATCTGAAAGTCAACTTTGGTGCATCTGGATAAGCTGTAGAAAGAAGTTAAGGGGCTTGTCCAGGATTTGAACCCAGGACCTCTCGCACCCAAAGCAAGAACCATACTCCTCGACCAACCAGCAACAGAAAGCTCCACATAGTAGACAGGTCCAACTTTATTATCATTCGGTCCTTATACTTTTATTAAGTTTGTGTCTGCATGTAAAAGTCACACTGATCACAAACAGGTATGGCTCGTTGGTCTAGGGGTATGATTCTCGGTTAGGGTGCGAGAGGTCCCCGGGTTCAAACCCCGGACGAGCCCCTTAGCTTATAATTAGAACTCATCCTGAAGCATCAAAGTTCTTCATCAGATATATGAATTGGAAATGCTTATATAACACCAAGGATCACACTTAGCTTGAAGCTCAAATTAGTTAGAAAATGCATTGATCCACCCTTAATCTTTAAAATTGGATCATTTATCCCAAATAAACATGTTTTCCACCAGTCTTTCCCTCCATCTACTGTCTTCTCTGTTTCCAGTAACTGTGAGTGATTTCTTGCGTTGTGTTGTAAGGCCATCCAGGAGATCTCCCATCAAAACTGAAGTGTTGGATCATAGTTAAAGTACCTTGTGGAAGCTGCTGTTGGAACCAGTAGTCTCATTTATCAAAGAAATATTTGGCGATGTGGTTAAAATGGTAATGAAAAAGACGTTCCTCAGTTTTCTCTGTGAGCCACGTTTCCTGCAGTGGTGTTAATAGTCACTAACTTCTCAGAACCTGCTTCACCACCTTGTTTCAAGTCCTTCAAACTTAAAACAAGTGAGTGTTGGGCGTGTTGTGTTTGAGGTGCTTCTGTTTGGGTTTGAGTGGCGTTCAAACACACCTGTTTCCTTTCTGTCTGTGACTCTCAACCATCCTTCCTCTCCACGCATTCAGATGACTTGACTCCGCGGACCGTCCACCCTGGCAGTACGTCCACCGTCCTCTCTTCTCCACTTTGTGTGAAACATTTCGGCTCCATCTTTATGATTTCTGTTCTCCCTTTCAATCAAACCTGTTTCAATCGTGGATAAATTAAGCAGAAATCTAGCAAATATCTGATCCCGTATCTTCATTTTAATCATTTTATCCTGTTTGATCTTCTTGATTTTGATCACAGTTGTACTCTTTTACCTGTCATTGACTACAGTTTTTCTGTCATTGCATTGCAGTTGATGACAGTCTGGGCTTCCTTCCGACGTTTGGTCCGTGTTTTGTCAACCTTTACGGCAGCCCCAGAGAGTTCACCGCCTTCAATGACCCACATGAGGCTCTAAACCTTGGAAAAGTAACTCCTCCCTTCTTCTTTTTAAATAAAACACCGTTGCTTGGATTTAAAGGTACTTTGTGGAGTGTTTGGCCACCAATGGAGCTATTAGGAAAGTTTCTAGACTTTCTAGACTTAGACAAATAAACATTGTCCCACAACAAACACACTCCCTCATGGAAATGAAAATCCCAAAATGTCACTGGAGGAAAATGCACCCCACCACATGGAAACAACACCAACCAATCAGGAACATGTTGAGGAACATGACAATGGTCCAACATGTTGATTTGACCTCCAAACTTCCTACACCCCATTCTGATCAAGCCTCAACAGGATACCCAGAGTACCCAAAGGATCCAGTTCCAACGTCCTGGTTCCCGACCCCATAGGACACCCTGAGAGGTCCTCTTGTCCATGCCCAATGGTTCAGAGCATTTTAGACCACATAAGGGGGACCAACACAATATTAGACAGGTGGTCATAATGTTATGCCTGATCGGTGTATCATCCAACCCCTTACTGGGAACAACTAGGAACACCTGGCCGCCTTTAATCCAATCAGCAAAATGGAACCAAATGTGGCAACTAGGGCGACGGCTGTTTTGTTTTGGACCTCAGTCGCTTCCCCAGCCACCAGATCTGAATCTAGTAAGACACCTTTAGGATTGGGAGGAGCAGGAGATCGGCAGAATAAATGTGCGACTGACAAATCTGCCGAACTCATGTGATGAATCCCGTCAACATGGAGCAAAATCTTAAAGGAAGATTTCAGAACATCTTGTTTAATAAATGACACCAAGAACTAAAGTCAGAGATGACCTGATTTAGTTTCTTTGTCTAAGATCTAATCTGAGTCATTTCATATCTAGTACCTGCCAATACTGAGTCGTAGTCCCACAGATGGTCAGGAACCTTGATATGAAGTTCTGGTAGGACACTGTCTGAAATGTAGAGTTAGAGGGTGTGATGTGTTGTTGCTCCACCAGCTCCTAAAGATGGAGAAAACCTGTTCTCTCTATGTACATGTCAGGAAGTGTATTATAGATCAGCTGTAGTTCCTGGTTGTTCCACCAGGTGGAGCCTCTTACTGTTTGATACTGTAGAGACCAGAGGAGGCGTCACTCAGACTACGGTTCATGTTGACAAGCAGAGAGCATTGTGGGAGTTTAGCTAGCAACGGGCACCATGACAAAGACTTCTGTGGAGGTTAATGACCTCCTGTTGATTTTGATAGTCTTCTAGATCGCATTTAGCACTTCTCAAGTTGTGGTCTTTTATTGATTGTGGTTGCCAGATTTAGCTACTGAAATTAATTAGTAAAATCTCCAGATGTCTTTGGCATCATTTTAAAGATGTTTCCGCAGAATTAATTTAAACATAAACAGTGTCTTTGGAAACTTTCGGATATCTGATAAATAAATGAATTGTGGGTTTTTATAAGGATCCATATTGCACCTCCCAGTATCTGACCATGTGACAGCCCGTGACCACGCCTCCTCTTTCTGTCCATCAGGGGGAGGGCGTGGCCTACAGAGGTCGAGTTTTACTGGAACTAACCACCAAACTGGCGGACAAACCGGAGCAGAGAACTGAGGACATCCCGTCAGATGATCTGCTGGTGGTGGAGGTGAGAAAGAATCTGAACACACCTGTAGAAGGACTGACATCGAGCGTCCCTCATTTTCAACCTTTCTCTCCATCTTGCAGAAGTTCCTCCGGAAGAGAAAGTTCTCTCTCTTCGTAGCGTTCTACTCGGCCACGCTCCTCCAGGACGTAGACGATGCCATCCAGTTTGAGGTCAGCATCGGTAACTACGGCAACAAGTTCGACTACACCTGCCTGCCCCTGGCCTCCACCACTCAGTTCAGCAGGGCTGTGTTTGACGGTAAGTCAGGTCTGAACTGACGCAGCGGTGTCATTTATAAACAGTTAAATAACGCTGCTAAAGTACCTGATATGTGCGTTATTTCAAGTTCTTGTACACTGTAAAAATTTGCTGTTGTTTTGCAAATTTTCTTGTTTTCTTAAAATACAGAAAATAACTAGTAAAATCACACAAAATAAGTATTATTAATTTTTTCACAATATTTGACAGTAAAATTACTCTATTTTTACTGTATTTTAATCAGCAAACCTTATTATTTTGTAGATATTTGCCATTATTTCAAAGAAAAATGATGAAAATTAAAGATTGAAATATAGTAAATATTTTTTTGCAGATTTTTCATGTTTTTTTTAAATTATAGATAATAACAAGTGAAAAAAAACAAAATATATTAATTTACATGTAACCAGAAAAAACAGACCCAAACTGTCAGTAATGTCCACATTGAAAATCTGTAATTTTACAAATAGTAATTCGTATTTTTATAACATGAGATCATAAAATTACTAGTGCTGTCAATCGATTAAAATTTTTAATCGCGATTAATCGCAAATTAATCGCACTTTTTTCTCTATTCTAACTGCCCCTTGAATGATCATTTTATACAAGGAGGAGGCAGAGAATTCATTTACATTAATTTACTATATATGTATATATGTATACACATACATACACTTATATATTAATAAAAATAATTCAACTTTACAACATTTTATTATATTAGTAAATTTAAAGCAGCAAAAATATTGGCATTTTGCAGATATCAGTCATCAATTTATAGAAAAATTAACAATATGAATGAAAAAAATGGAAATTAATTTTGCAGATTTTTCCTGTTCTCTTTGATTAAAGATAATAACAGCAAAAAAAAAAAACAGCGTGCCGCGTTATGGGGTCTGGATGCAGACAGAGATCAGGCAGAGACAGGTCTTGAAGACAGAACAAAAGTTCTGTTAATAAACAGGTCAAAGCCATGAATAATGCCCACATCAAAAATCAGTTTTGTTATGAATAGTAAGTTGTTTTTTTGCAACGTTTAACCGTATAATTACACCATTTTTTAATTATATTTAAATCAGCAAAAATGAAGTTATTTTACAGATATTTGTTGTCATTTGAAGGATTAAAATTCTTGTGAAAGACTCAGAAAACACTAAATAGCATAACATAAGAAATGCATAAAAATAGAAAGCAAGTACCAGACCTTACTGAAATGAAGTAAAATAAGGCCAAAATTGAACAATATAAAGTAAAACTGACAGTTGTTCTAAAGGTAATAAGTAAAATGCAGAATATGAGAGGTTTTTTTTTGGTTTAGTTTTTTTTAGTATTTTTTTTTTTGTTTTGTTTTTTTATTAATAGTAGGGGTAAAGAAGTGAAAGGGGGGTGGGAAAACGGGGTAGATAGGGGTTGGAAGCCGACCATGCAGGAAAGACTGGAGGCTGGCGAAGTCGAAGCCCTTTGGGGGGCCGGACTGGGATCTGTTGAAGTCATAGCCCCTCTGGAGGCCGGACTGGGGGCTGATGAAGGGGGAGAAACTGGTTGAGGCTGAGGAGGTGAAGAGAGGTCTTTCTGGATGATGGAGGGAGAATGAAGAGGTGAAGGTGAGATGGAAGACGGATGGGGGAGGTGGAGGCAGAGAGGTGATGATGGAGGGAGGGAGAAGAAGGGGAGAGTGAAGGGTGAAAAAGGGGGAGTGGAGGGTGAGGAAGGGGTGAGTGAGAGGAAGCTCAAGGGCCTCCTCCTCCTCCTCACTACTTCCTGAACAGCCAGCTCCAGCAGCCCACCTTCTTCTTCTTCTTCTTCTTCTTGTTCGGCTCCACTTCCTGCTGCCTCACCTCCACCTCTTGAATGAGGCTCTGCAGCTCCGTCTTGTCGTCTTGCAGCTCTTTGTTTCTGTCGTCTGTTTGGTTTTTCTGCTGCTTTAGTTCTTTGTTCTCGTTCTGTAGATTTTCAGTCTTTGCCTCCATTTCTGCTTTTTCTTGCGCTAACTCTTTGTTCTTGTTCTGGAGTTCTTCATTCTCTTTCTTGACTCTTTTTTCCAGTTGCTTAGTTCTTTCCTGGACTTTTATTTTTTCTTGCTCCAGTATTTTGTTGTTTTCCACCATCTCTAGATTCTTCAGGTCTTGCTTCACCTTCTCCTCCTTTATTTTCTCTTTCATCTTATTCAGTTCTTTCTGTTTCTCCTCCAGAAGCTTTTGATTTTCATTCAGACGCTTTGTCTGTTGCTGGACCAGTGTCTTCTCTTTCTTCACTTCATCACTCTGAGATTCTAGATCTCTTTTCACCTGTTCCAGAACTTTCTTCTCATCCTGAAGCTCTCTCTGGAGCTCTTCTACTGCTTCCTTCTCCTTCTGCAGCTCTTGTCTGGTCTGCTGGACGTCCTCCTTCATTTTCTCCTTCACATCGTCCAGTTCTTTGTACTTTTTCTCCAGAAGCTGTCTTTGTCTCTGTTGCAGGAACAGAGAAAGCTCTTGGTTTTCATTCAGACGCTTCGTCTGTTTCTGGACCAGTGTCTTCTCTTTGTTTACTTTATCTCTCTGAGATTCTAGATCTCTTTTCACCTGTTCCAGAACTTTCTTCTCAGCTTGAAGCTCTCTCTGGAGCTCTTCTACTGCTTTCTTCTCTCTTTGCAGTTCCTGTCTGTCCTGCTGGGTTTCTTCCTTCTCATCTTGCAGCTTTTTCTCTTTCTGTTTGAGCTCTTTCTGTTTAATTAGGACCTCTTGCTGCTGCTGGTCTAGAGAGACCTTTATCTCTTGCAGCTCCTTGTCCTTTTTGTCGAGCTCTTTCTTGTCTTTCTGCACCTCTTTCCTTTCCTCATCAAGGGCCTTCTTTTGGTCTTGCAGCTCCTTGTTGTCTTCCAAAGATGTCTTTTCATTTCTCTGGACGTTCTGGGAGGCTCTAAGGGCAGCAGAGAGACTCTGGACCTCCTTTTTCAGTGTCAGAATCTCTTCGTCTTTTTGGATAAGCCGCTCATCAAGCTCGTCCATGATATCTCCCCAACTCTTGGATGATGGGATTATGTTTTCGAAAGAGACCTCGGTCTCCATCGGTTCTTGCTCTTTGCTCTCCTCTAGTTCTCTGATTTGCTTTTCCAGGATTGAGATTCTCTCCTCATGCTGCTGGCGTTCGTCCTGCAGCTCCTTTTCCTTCTCCAGCAGAAGTTCGTTCAGCTGGTTCATCCTGCCTTTGGCCCTCAACACTTTGTGGTTGTTCTCCTGCCGTTCGACCTGCAGCTCCTTTTCTTTGTCGCGCAGAAGCTCCTCCAGGTGGTCAATCCTGGCTCTGGCGCTCAGCATCTTGTAGGAGTTCTGCTGGTTTTCCTCAATGAGCTCCTTGATGCGGAGGCTCATGCCGTTGTTGTGCTCTCTCAGGAAGATGGAGGCACCACGGGAGGTTTGGGGCCCGGCGGGGTGGTTGTGGTGCTGGTTGGGCCCACGGTGGGTAGTGCTGATCATCCCTCCTCTACGTCTCTGGTTGTAGTGGTTGGACATGATAGCAGTGAAAGTTTAAGAGGTGCTGAAAACAAATAGAGAAAAAACTGCAGTAGTTGCAGGCGGTCGTTAAGGCTGTGACTTCTTCAAGAACACAAGTTCAGGAAGAAGTTTGGGGTTCGGCTAGTTCGTTCGTTCGGTAGGTCGTTCGTTCGGTTGTTCGTTCGGTAGGTCGGTCACTGGTTCGGTCGGTCGTTCGGTCACTAATTCGCTCACTGGATTGCTCACTGGATTGCTCGCGACGATTCAAGGTTCAGACTGCTATTAAGGAATCTGATAATTCCACATGTGACATCATCATCAAAGCATCAAAGGACTGCGGAATTCTCAAGTTGGAAGCCCCGCCCTGAAACACGCTCCGCCCACAAACAGCAGCATCTGAAGCATTTATTTATTTTTAAATCTTTTTTTTTTTTCAAAATAAACACAGTTTCATATATTCCTCATATCTAGACTGTCAAAACATTCCTGATGTTCAAGGGAGCTTACAAAACAGTACTTTTGTCGCTTTCTCACACACAAAATGGACAAACCTGTATTTTTGGGTTCACTTTCAAAATAAGAGCCCATACGCAGTAACAGTTTAGTGAGCAGCTCTATTGTAACCTGGATTTACCTTTTTTTAAGTTTCAATTCCACAGCCCACGAAAAAAACTGACTCTGAAGTATGCTAAAGTTTCAAAGTAAAAGCTCAGAGATGTTAATAGAAACTGGTCAAAGGTTTGTGAAATATGCTGGCTTTTCAAAATAAAATTTATACACGTTATGCCTTTTGTATGATTAAAGCAGGACATCTGGCATAGGCACACTGAAAATTTTAGTTTCATGATTTAAAGTAAAAACAGTCTAATTCCTCTTCATTCTAGAAACCAAGATGACACAATTTATCCTGTATTTAACACATTATTACACATTATTTTACATTTAATTGCTGATTTTAGAATGAAAAAATATGTATATTAAAGATTTTAAAAGATGGTAAATATTTTTTAAAATGTTACTTTAAATATTATATCTATTTTTTTTAAATTACACATAATAATAAGTTAAATAAAAAAAAATATTTACATGCTAAATTAATCCACATCAAATTTAATGTGAGTTTGCAGCAAATCGATATGTGCGTGCCATAAAGTGATCGAAATGTCATTACATTTAAATACACGTGCAGGAAATTGGTTTACTTTTAAAGCAAGATAATGAATATAATAAATATATATATGGTAAATACTTAGTGAATAATAAAGTGAAGTTTAATTTATTTGTTACTGGCTTTCATAACGTTGTTTACCAGGTGATAACAGGCGTCAGAGTCCAAGGAGGAACACAAGAGTTTGAGTTTTGATTGATTCCTAGGTGATGATGACTTTAACCAATCACCTGTGTGTGTTCCAGGTTGCCACTACTACTACCTGCCGTGGGGAAACGTTAAGCCGGTGGTGGTTCTGTCTTCAGAGTGGGAGGACATCAAGCCGAGGATCGAGGCTCTCAACATGCTGCTGGACATCATAGAGAGACTGGTGCGTCGCTTCTTGTGTCCTTCTGTCTGTGGAATGCAGGATTATTTTCCAATCTTGAAGTATCAGATATAAAAGGTAAACCTTCGGGGCTCGTCCGGGATTTGAACCCAGGACCTCTCGCACCCTAAGTGAGAATCATACCCCTAGACCAACGAGCCACGTTTCCAGTTGCTGCAGCGAAGTCACTTGAGGCAGAATCTGATTAGAGCAAACCACAAAACATGTCAAACACGACAGATGATTAGTTCGAGGACCGTCGGAAAGCTGAACATCTCCTGATTCTTTCACAGCAGCTGGTGTAATGTTGGTGATACTTTAAAAACAACACGACGTTCAAACCTGCCGCCAGGTTGTGGGATTCAGAGGGTTTAGCGTTCCCCAGCTAGCATGCTAACACTGACTTAACTTTTTAAATATATTTATCATTTCAATTTATGTTTGTCGGCTGTATGGTCAAAACTTTTAGCAACACTCAGAGGATGTTTGGAGGATGTAGGGTTAGGGTTAAATAAAAACCTCCCATTAAAACTATCACTAAATTAAATAATGATCAAGAATTAATAAATGATATTCCCCCGTGGTTGACAATTGAGCATAGTTTAACATCAAAAACTTCACTTCGGGCAATTTTGTTCTCGTCACCTAGGTCAATGTCATCCTGTAAAGGAGAACACTTTGTTTTATTTAACTGTCAAAAGATCTGGTTACAAATTAGAAAGCATTGTCGACTTCCAAATACATCTTTGCATGCTCCTATTTGGCATAACCACGCCTTTACCCCCTCATTTACAGATGCAGTTTTTAAAGAATGGGATCGTAAGGGCATTACATCCATAAAACATCTTTACATTGATAAACAGCTCTGCTCGTTTGATCAATTACAGCGGAAATATACTCTACCTAAAAGTCATTTTTTCCGTTTCCTGCAATTAAGGAATTATATTAGGCAAAATTTACCATTGTTTGATTCCCTTCCTGAAGATAATTCTCTATTTAAAATTTTACTTGGCCCGCCAGAAATGAAAGGCTTGATTTCATCGCTGGTTAAGTTTTTCTTGCGGAAAATTGCTCAACCAGCAATGAAGATCAAAGTAATGTGGGAAGAGGATCTCAATATTAAAATCACGGAGGAGGTATGGAAGAACGCATTAATTAATCTACATCATTGCTCTATCAATGCCAGACTTCAGCTTATACAATTTAAAGTTTTACATAGTTTTACATAGGCGAAGCTACATAAAATGTTCCCTCAGACCTCACCCCTCTGCAATAGATGTAAGATAGCTAACAGCACCTTACCAGTTTTGGTCATGCCCATACGTCCAAGGTTTCTGGTGTTCAATATTTACATGGTATTCTCGTGTTTTGAAAATACACATTGACCCTGAACCCGAATCTGCCCTGTTGGGATATTCTATCACCTTGGACAATCTGAACCGTGATTTAAGATCAGCAATAATGTATGGTATGGTTAAGAGATGTATTTTAAAATTGTGGAGGTCCGACGAATCACCTCAGTTTGCAGTCTGGCTTAGGGAGTTTGTCGGAGTTCCACACATTGAAAGGCTGAGATATGTGATGTCAGGTAACCTTCAGAAATTTCACGCTATTTGGAGGCCCATTTTGGAACATCTAAAACTATAGCTGACCCTTTAATACTTAATACTTTTTAACTAGAGGTCTACGTGGACACTCGTTTTGGTGAACGTCTCTTTGCAACCCCCTTTTGTATGTTCATGTTCAGTTGTTTGTCATTTAAGAATATTTTTATAACTTTCTCCAAATAACTTGTGTTACAAGGCTTGGATTTATTCTTGCTCTGTACATACTTTGTATTACACTTTTTTCATGATCTGTAAGAAGCCTTATTTAAAATCAAAAAATCAATAAATAAAATTTGAAAAAAAACAAAACAAAACAAAAAACTATCACTAAAGCTTTGGCGAACGTGGGTGTGCTGCTAACACGCTTTTAAAAACTCAGCTTTTACGAGCAGTGGAACTCGTTTGTTAGACCCCATTTAGAGAAAACTCCACGCCTTCCTCTCTATAAATGCGTTCTGTGTGTCCAGGAGGCGAATCTGCAGCGAGTTCAGCTGCAGGTGAAGGCAGGCAGCGACCTGGAGGAGGTGGAGCTGCGAGTGGTGGAGCTGTTGGATCAGGTCATCACAGACTGCAGGTAAAAAGCATCCTGTCACGTCTGTTTTACTTACTTGCTGTGCTTTTGTGCTTTTGAGCCATTTGCGCTTGACTATTTCCATTTTATGCTGCTTTATACTTCAACTCCAGCACATTTTAGAGGAGAACAGTGTCGTTTTTACCGCACAACATTTATTTTACGGCTTGTTATTGTTGCTTTTCTCGTTTTGCAGAGAAAACAGATGCAGTAATAAAGTCACAAAACTCTCATATCTGTAATTTGACAACTGACAACAGGGTCAATCCTGGAAAAATCAGTCAGTCCTCCCTTGACCTCCTCAGAATCAGCTGATTCTTTATCTGCAGTAGCTTGAAGCAAAGTTTTACCTTCAGTTACAGGTCCAGGTGGGTCCAGATTTCACAGTTTCTCATTTACTTTCTCCATAATTTTTTAATCCCTCGCAACTTCTTAAGGACAGGAGACACATGATAAACCAGATTTATTGTTTAGACTGTGACACCTGGAGTGGATCTACAACTGATCTGGGTTCAGTTTTTACCAGAACTCTAATGTGTTTTTCATCCTGAACATGTCATGTGTCTGTCTGCTGAACTGATGAAGTTATGAGGCTCAGAAATGATGGAAGAAGTCCATTAAGAAGTGATAAATCTGGACCCACCTCTATGGACTTCAAGGGATTTTTCATTTTTGAGTCATGTTTTGCAATTTTTAAGTGATTCTTGACCTTTTTTAAAGTTGTTTTATTTCATTATTGACTTATTTAGAAAAGATTTTAAATATTTTTGGAAAGTTTTTTTTAAATTATGCAATATTTTCGGTCATTTTGGTTCAGCTTTGAGTCATTTTAGACAATAATCTTCCTACATTATGAGTCATTTTGGACAATATTGGAGTAATTTTGGTAAAGTTGTTTAATTTTGTAAAGGGTTCTGTCAATTAGGACACACTTTGAGGCATTTTGGGCAAGTTTTTGTCACTTCCTTAAGGTTTCAGGGCAAATTTGAAAAGGTTTGAGGTGTTTTGGACCATTTTCGGCTCATTTTGGACAAATTACGAGACGTGAAACTAGTTGTTTGTGGAGAAAATGAGCAAAAAAATGACTTAGTGTTTAGACTGCGACTCCTGGAGTGGATCTAAAACTGATCTGGTTTCAGTTTTTACCAGAACTCTAATGTGTCCTTCAGCCCTGAACATGTCATGTGTCTGTCTGCTGTACTGATGAAGTTAAGAAGCTCAGAAATGATGGAAGGAGTCCATTAACCGCCACAGAAGTCTTTGTCATGGTGACCCGTTGATAGAATCAGTTATAATTTTACAATAAATGACTTTTGTGACCAACTTTTTTTGGTTTTTATAGTATATAGTGAGAGTCTTTCCCTTCTCTGAATAATGGAAGCACATTTAAAAACAACCCAACATTCTTCACCCTGTTGATGCTTCACCTCTCCTCATTTAATTCAACATTTTCCTCCCCCTCTCTCTCTCCATCTGTTTCCCCAGTGAGGAGCTGCCCTCTCTCGACCACTGGCAGTGCGCTACACCCCTGGATCGCTCGCTGAGGCACATTCGAACGCTCCACCTGCAGCAGATCGTGGCGGCGGCTCTGGCTCTCAAACACGGGACGGAAACCGAGCTGTCCACGGTGCTGGAGCAGGCCGAGGACTGGGCCAACCGGCTGAGGACCATGTCTGAGGAGGTATGGTGGAAACTCCCTGTTGCAATGAGACCATTAGAGCTGCAGTAGTTAGTAGACGCCTGATCTGCAGCTGTTTTAATTATCATTTCTAAGCAAAACATGTCAAACTTTTGATGATACAAGCATCTCAAATGCAAGTTTTTCTTGGTACATTGTTAAATTTAATATTTTGGGACTTTCTTTTAGAGATTAAGTTGTTTTCTGGTGCTTCGACCGTCAACAAATCAGCTGATGGGTTCAGTTTAACATGTGAATCACTTGGCCTGATCAAGTGCGCTCCGGGACAGGAGATCCCTATTTAGTGTGGTTAATCTGAATTTTTTAGTAGGTTGGTTTTGTTGCTGTTGTTGCCGTTAGTTGCTCTGAGAGTTAGTAGTGTTATATCAGATTGTGTATTTTGTAGAGAATCAGTGTAGATAGATATAAAGTAGCCAAACACTTCCTGTGTACCCCAGCCTCATCCGTGCCGTGTAAATGGATTTTTATTCCAAGGATGGGGAAACAGTCTCTAAAAGAAGTAGGGGGTATCTGAATATTCGATCGTTGTAGTGGTATCCAAATAAACCCCAGCCGCCGTCGCCTGGCTGAACATCTGCTCCAGCGGCACGCGCTTCGGGAGGCGGAATAGGAGCCGACAGAAAGACAACACACTGCTGCTGTCCCACCGCTATCCGATATCCACGCCAATGTCATTGGATTCCAACGATGAATATATAGCAGATATTGCTAGTCGGACCAGCCCTAAAAGAAGAAACCACTTGAGTCGGAAAACTGTGGATAAACTGTTGTCTCTTCATAAAATCTCACAGCCAGTTACACAAACACACCCACATGAACCTCTTTACCCTCTGAACCCCAAAACATACTTTGCCAAAATCCATAATATAATCTATAGTTGCACCAACCCAATGTGAAAATGACATCAGTCTGTATTTGCAGAGCCCATCTCATGAATGTAACAGCACCATTGAAACATTTCATAATACAAAATATCAGTGAAGAGTATATAAGGTTACAAACAGACATGCCAAATATGAAACATGGTCTTCAATAGTTATTGTCATTATTATTGTTATTATTGTATCCACTAGAAACCATACAGTCATCTAGTGTGGTCCAACAGGAATGTGCATGGCGAATCAAATTCAAAACAATCCATGAACCTGTCAATACCACGTCTGGATTGCACTTCATTTTATTGACCACTAGATGTCCTACTCGAGCCCTGTGTGTCATTGAAGCCTCGAGTAATGAACCATGTTATGAAAAAAGTGTCGAAGCTTCAACGAAGCCTCGATCCCCCATCACTAGTTCCATCCTGTCTCATTTTTGCTGCATCTCTATGGAAACAGGACAACCATGAAGAAGGAGAGACAAGTTGAGTTTTTCAGGATTTTATAAACGAAAGAAAAGAAAACAAATTACAGTTTTTATTTTTTTACACTCTACCGCTTGAGGAGAGAACTCGCTGTAATGATAATCATTAGTTGAAGTCTTGGAAGCTGCGGCACGTTGGTAAAAAGCAACATCTGCTGTCCAACTGATGTCCTCAGACTTTGATTTTGATCTCAGTCACCTGTTGGCCACGCCCACCTAACCTGTTCCCAATTGACCAATCAGCACCTGGATACAAACCTGCTCCACCCACTGCTTGGCCAGGTTGTTTTGAGCTTTTGTTTGCATGTTTTGGACCACAGTCTGCCACTTTAAGCAGCTAATTTCTCCATTTAGTGTTTAAAATAATTCAGAGTCTAGTTTTAGCTGCAGGGAGCTAGCAGTTGTTGCCCTGATACACTTTGTTTCCTGCTACTCCTCGTGTTTCCGAATCTCTGCATTGGAAGTTGAGACTCGGCAAACAGGAAGTATTCAGAAAACAGACTACTAGTAACGCTCTCTCTTTCTCTGTTTCCTCTGTGTCCTGCCTTCGTCTCTCGCCCAGCCCCAGAACAGTCTCCCGGACATTGTGATCTGGATGCTGCAGGGCGACCGGCGGGTGGCGTATCACCGCATCCCAGCCCACAGCGTCATCTTCTCCCAGCAGCACTGCGGCAAACACTGCGGACAGCTGCAGACCGTCTTCCTCAAGGTAAAAACCGTCCCCCTCCCCACCTCCTCAGAATCAACTGATTCAAAAGAGGTCTTTACTGGTACGATGTTGGGTCAAAAACATGCTGACAAAATGCAACAATATACAGCTTGTGCAATTAAACAACTATTTGCTGATTTGTGATTTCAAAGAAAGAGGAAAACTCTTTCACTATAATTCCACTTTGGAATACCGTAATTATGTCACGGTTTGCGCAACTTTACAGCCAATATGGCGTCATTACGGTAATTTCATTCGTGATAGGAAGCCCTCGAAGCAACCCCTTTGCTCCCCGGGAAACAACCACACAGCGGCGGAGCGGAGAATTGCCCAGTGCGTTAAAAAAAACACCTATACATAGTTAATTTTATGGACTTTTTTTTGCACATTTATAGCCAAAGACTCACAAATTTTATTGTAAATGCTTTTATTCTTTTTAAATTTCAACTTTAGCGTGCAAAATTATGCTCAATTGCATTGTTTTTCATTGTAAAACACTAAAATCTAATTCTGTTTTTGTGTTTTTGTTCATTTTAAACTGTCATTACGCTCAATTTACATGCAGTAAATTGTAAATAACTGCCAAATATTGAAAGTTTAATGTCTTCTGAAATAATGGGCAAAAGCACACTCACTCACAGGACATTTTGTGACCCCTTTGTAGCCACAATAAGAAAAAAAAAAAAGACCAGGCGGGCATTTTGAGGCTTAGGAGTTAGGTCTTTGGACCAACAGTCTGAGGGTAAATTGGCTTCAAACTGCAGTCTGAATGACGCCGTTAGGACCATAGACATTTATATGTAGACGCCGCATTGACTGTGGAGGGACGTGCCTAAAGCTCCGCCATCTTGGTACAGGGCTAGCAGAGGGGGGAGTGAATGTAAGTCTATGGAGGTAAGAGGTACTCCACAATCTTAAAGTAGAATTATTCACTGAATTTTCCACCGATTTCCAAACGGTTTGGTTTGTTAAAAACGTCACACATGTAGCTTTGACACAGGATGCTTGGATGCTTTTGTTCTATTTATGTCTGCCTGTCCGTCCTCCATGTCTGACGTTTGTAACAAACAATATATGTTGACAACTGATCGATTTATAATCACTTTTATAGTGCAGACATGTCATTCCTCTATAGACGTAATGCACTGTAGAGGCGAGTGGTACTGTACCAAGATGGCCGCCGCGTAGGCACGTTGGCTCCAATCGGCAGCGGTAGTCAACGCGGCGTCTACGTATATATGTCTATGGTTAGGACGATTTATAATTGAGTGAAATGACCCAAAAGTATCAAAGTGGCAGCCGTGATAAGAGCTCTTTGGATTCCCTACATTTAAATGAGGCCACAGTGAGGAAAGATGTGACGGGAGCAAATAAAAAAAAGCCAGAGACTGCTGATTGGAGTTCAGGAGGTTAGACTGGCAAAGTTTTTCTTGATGAATATTTAATTGTTCGGTCTATACAACACCAGAAAACAACTTAACCTTTAAAAGAGAAATCCCAAACTATTAAAATTACACATTTATATGAATACAAGACTGAAAATAAAACCCTACAAAAGCACCGTTTAATCCAGTTGGTGTAATGAAAACACTAAGTCTTTACACTTTATTATTGAGCCTTTTTACTGTTTCCAGTTCAATTTTACACCAAAGAGTCACAGTCTGTCTTTTCATGGATCCATCTCCTGTAGTTATGAAGTCATAAGGGCTCAAAAATGCTGGAAGGGTTGGTTAATGGAATGACCCGCCGTCTTTCTCGTCGTGTGTTTTTGCTGCGTAGTATCCACAGGGCAGCGGCGGAGAAGCCAAACTTCCTGGTCAGCTGAGGGTCAAAGTGTGGTTCGGGCTGGCTGCCGACGTCAAACACTTCAACCAGTACGCTGAAGGAAAGCTGTCGGTCTTTGCTGAGACGGTAAGGAACAGGATAGCGCGGGTTTTACATCAAAAACATAACAAGCTCTAATTCTGGAAAAAGGTCTGTACAGTATGCTGCATGTAAAGATGGACGCCTGGAAGCCAAATGGCAGAAGTGGGTGCTGTGATATCATTTGAAACTACATACATGGATGCTTGGTCTCGACTCTGATGGCACCAGGTTTTGATCTACAGAGCAGTTCTTTGGCGTCATTTTCTAGCATGCAGGACTGTAGCAACCAATAATGTAATAATTCTGGCCCTTTCAAATGTAATAAAGCCAATAATGTAATAAAGTTTTAAGTTAAGTGCCATTGTAGAGCCAGTCCAGGTATTTAAATACGGTTTTAAATGATCACTGAATCGTTTTTTCTTGAGAAATGTTTGAACAAAGTTTTAATGAAATGTTTTCCAAGAAAGAAATGTGGTAAAATAAGTTGACAAAGCGACAGAAAGACATGAAATGATGAATTTACACATCTAAACAAGTAACAATATTCTTAATAATAATTATCAGATTGGCTCTTACAACCATGATTAGAGAGAGTGAGTCCAGAGTGGTCTTTATTATGTTATTGGTCGTTATTGGCCATTGTTGGTCGTTATTATGTTATTGGACGTTATTGGCCGTTATTATGTTATTGGCCATGATTGGACGTTATTGGTCGCTATTGGTTGTTATTTTGTAATTGGTCGTTATTGGTCATTATTATGTTATTGGTCGTTATTGGTAGTTATTATGTTATTGGCCATTACGTTATTGGCTGTTATTATGTTATTGGCCGTTATTAGCCATTATTGGCCGTTATTGGACGTTATTGGCTGTTATTGGACATTATTGAACGTTATTGGACGTTATTGGATGTTATTGGTTGTTATTGGACATTATTGAACGTTACTGGCTGTTATTACGTTATTGGCCGTTATTGGTCGTTATTGGTCGTTATTATGTTATTGGTCATTGTTGGACGTTATTGAACGTTGTTGGTCATTATTGGTCGTTATTACGTTATTGGCCATTATTGGACATTATTGGTTGTTATCATATTATTGGTCTTTCCTGATGGTTATTACATTATTGGTCGTCATTGGTTGTTATTGGTCGTTATTGGACATTATTGGACGTTATTGGTCATCACTGGTCGCTATTGGACATTGTTGGTCGTCATTAGTCGCTATTATGTTATTGGCCATTATTGGCCGTTATTGGATGTTATTGGTCGCCATTGGTTGCTATTATGTTATTGGCTGTTATTACGTTATTGGCCATTATTGCTCGTTATTGGACGTTAATGGATGTTAATGGATGTTACTGGTCGTTATTGGACGTTATTGGTCGTTATTGGACGTTATTGGATGTTATTATGTTCTTGGCCGTTATTGGATGTTATTATGTTATTAGCCGTTATTGGTTGTTATTATGTTATTGGCCGTTATTAGCCATTATTGGCCGTTATTGGACGTTATTGGATGTTATTGGACATTATTGGTCGCTGTTATGTTATTGGATGTTATGACGTTACTGGCCATTATTACGTTATTGGTTGTTATTATGTTATTGGCTGCTACGATAATCTTGTATAGAAGCCTGTAAATGTTGTTATTGTCACGGTTGCTCCAGTCAAACAGTAGATGTGTTGCCACTCATCCCTGTAGAGAATGGTGTTACAGAAGGGAGAATTTTGCCGTCTAATATATGGTCAGTGTTGTTTTTCCAACCAAGACGTTGTTTCAGTACCTGAATGTCACTACAGAGCAATTAGAAATGAAATAATTTGGACAAAAAAGTTGAACAATAAGACAATAATACAACCTCCTTGTAAGAACTTTGATATAATACCTGACTCACGAACACTGAATGTGTTCTCTAATGCTTTTAAAAATGGACGCCAAGGAGTCGTGACCAAGCGTCCATATGTGACAAAGCGAGACTGTAGAGGAAACATCTTCATATCTTAACAGACAACACTGTAACGACCACAAGATATAGTAGAAATGGATTACGGTGCCATCCCATAATCTGCCCCTGTCTCTCTGCAGTATGAGAACCAGACTCGGCTCGCCCTGGTGGGCAACTGGGGAACTACAGGCTTAACCTACCCCAAGTTCAGCGACGTCACCGGTCGAGTCAAGCTGCCCAAAGAGAGTTTCAAACCTTCCCCTGGCTGGACCTGGGCAGGAGACTGGTACATCAGCCCCGAGAAGACGTGAGTCACACTTTAAATGTTCCTTTCTGGCTTGTTATTCCATCGTTGACTGTTCAGTGCCTCAGACTTCGATCAGGTTTCTGTGAGAATACACTGATGTAAATTAAATAGGAGTTTCGTGTCTCTTTGAGCTGATTTTTCGAGGCATGTGTTGGCTCTTCTTAGATGCAGTTTTATATATGTAAAATAAATGCCTTGTTTAAAGTATTATTTTATATATTATTATTATTATTTCTTTTTTCTATACTATATTAAACTCACAAGGAAGATTGTCCATTTGTCAGTTTTCTATTTTTTCAAATATTTTTTGCATTTTTTTCCACTTCTGTCTGTTTCAAAGCACATTTTTGAATTTTCAGGTTTTAATATTAGTCAAGCTTTTCTTTGCGAATCTTCGTAATGTTTTTTTTTTGTCATTTTAAATTAGTTCATATATTTATTTACATTTTTTAAACATATTTTAGTTTTCAGTTTTCTTTTACTTCTATTTGAGTCAACACAAGTCACATTTTTATTCTTTTTCATGTTTTATTCTTTTTATCTATTATGGTTATTATTATTTTGATTTAATATTTATTTTTGTATCCTTTTTTTAAAAAATCTACTTTTTTCTGTTTGTTCAAAGCATATTTTTCAATTTACATGTTTTATTAAAATTTTTACTTTTCTTTTGGATTTCAAAAAAATTTAAAGTCATTTTTATGTAATTTTAGCTTTCATATTTTTATTTTTTTATTTACCATTTTTGACTTTTTCATGTTTTAGCATTAATTTTTTACGATTTCGTTTTATTTTATTTTCACATTTTATTTAAATTTAATTTTGTCTTTTTTTCTGTGATTTGTATTTTCTTTCTTTTAAGTTTTTTGAAATAGTTTATCTTAATTTGTGGAAAGATCTTTCTCTAAGTTTTCTTCTGCTTCAGTCTGATTCAAAGCTGATTTTTTATTTTATTTTTTCTATTATTGTTATTATTATTATTATTATTATTATTATTATTATTATTATTATTATTATTATTATTATTATCATTATTATTATATTCCTGTCCTTTTTTATTTCTTTTTTCTTTCTTTTTATTTTATTTTATATTATTTTTTATTTAAAGAAAAGACAAATAGGAAGAAAAATGTGTTGCCAATGTTTTTATATGTTTAAATATTGTTCTATACATGTAAGAATCACCTGGTCATAACAAAACTGGAGCGGCCCACAGGGGACAATATTACCTTTTAACAGTAAATTTGCTATCAGCTTTTTCACAGTGAATTAAATGCACTGATTGGCAAATTATATTATGAGTTAATATAGATTTGAGATCATAGATTGACGATAGAGTTTTGAAACCGAGTCTGTGTGCTGGTTTGTGTGAACACCTCAGGCTGCTGTTTGACGTGGACGCCGGTCACATGACCTTCACCGAGGAGGTGTTTGAGAACCAGATGAGGTTACCTGGAGGGCAGTGGATCGGCATGCCTGAAGGCTACACGGATGTGGTACGTTGGCGTGTTTGTGCAACTGCTACGCCTCCGTTCATGTCAGTAAGTGTGAAAACCACGTGTTGTGTGTCAGAATGGGGAGAAAGCGGTTCCCAAGGACGAGGTGGAGTGTCCTCCAGGCTGGGTGTGGGAGGAGGTGGAGTGGAGCGAAGACCTCAACAGGGCCGTGGATGATCAAGGTGCACGAACGCTCATGAAAACGTCCTCTTCAGCAGCACGCAACTGAAATAAACCCACCGGTCCTGCTGTGTGTGTGTGTGTGTTCAGGCTGGGAGTACGGCATCACCATCCCTCCAGACCGCCGGCCCAAGTCCTGGGTGCCGGCGGAGAAGATGTACCACACCAACCGACGGAGACGCTGGATCCGGATGAGGCGAAGAGACCAGCAGAAGATGGAGGCTCTGAGAAAGGTAGCAGCAGAGAAAGATTAGAGACAACTTCAAAAGAAACACACTGAAACCTGCAGTTTGTCTCCCCCTGCTGGCAGTCAGAGTAATTACACCAACACTACACCTCACTGTTAATGTTATTGTTTTTTAATCTGTCAGTCTTCCTATTAAGTTTATTTTTATCTGTAGCATCAGAAACTTTTAAGTTTTTCTCCACGGATCAGTTTGTGTCACTTCAAGAGAACTTCCAAAAACTAACTTCTGTGGATTTTTTTAGCTGAATTTTAAGAATTTCAGATGTTTTTTAACCTGAAAACGTTTGTTTTTTTAAAGCACTATCCACTTTCCGTGAGTTAATTGTTGTTTTATTCACATGCTGTTGATTGTTACTTGTTTTTTGCATTAGGTTTACTCATTTATTGGCATCATGTTGTCACCGTACGGTATGAAAATGCTTTGTCAACATGCTTTTTAATGTCGCTCTATTAAAAATCAATCGGTGCCTTCAACCTGGCCTCCTCAGAATCAGACAATTTACCATCTACTTTGTAAATATACTAAAGTTACTGTAGCGTTTAAGTCCATAGAGGTACAGGTCCAGATTTACCACTTATTAATGGACGTCTTCCATCATTTCTGAGTCTCATAACTTCATCAGTACAGCAGACAGACACATGACATGTTCAGGGATGAAAAACACAACTTTAACCTTAACTTTTAGCATCAGTTTAACATCTCAACTCATCTCTGTGACCTTCAAGGGCCTGTAACTCTGAAAATATTCATAGTACGAAGGTAAAACTCTGCATGGCTTCATTAAATATACTAACTGTACATAAGAAATCATTTGATTCTGAGGAGGTGCAGATTTGGTTGATTTATCTTTGGAATGACCCTAAAGCTGTATATAAAGCAAGACAGGGTGGATAGTAGTAGAGAACATTCAGCTATTTGTTGTTGTTTTTATCTTTTACAACCAGAAATCTGGATTAGTAATCTTTCTTTGGCTCAATTAGACGATTAAAAATGAAAATGAAGTTCCTCCACCGGCCACTAGATGGAGGTCAAGTTACACAAATGAGCATCAGAAGAAACGACTTCAGCTGCGGCCTTTGAGCGTCTCTTTAAAATTCTGACTTCACCTCTTTGTTTGGAGACACTAAAACCTGAGTGAAGCTCACATTTACGGGACTCTGAATGCCCCCTTTTGTCCCACTAAAGCCCAGCTTGTGTGTCCGCAGCAGCGTCCAGACGAGGCGGAGAGGGAGGGCTGGGAGTACGCCTCGCTGTTCGGCTGGAAGTTCCACCTGAAGCCCAGGAAGACGGACAGCTTCAGGAGGCGCCGCTGGAGGTGTCGCATGGAGCCGCTGGAGAAGACGGGACCGGCAGCCATCTTTGCTCTGGAGTGTTCTCTGGTGAGGGAACTGAACATGATTACAGAGAACTTCAACATGTCACAGTGGAAAATTAAATGTCTTGTACCTGCATTTATGTGGCCAAACGTATGTAGACACCTGAACATTACACACATACAGACAAATTAGAGGAAAGAGCTGAAGCCTTACCCTTGTGACCTTTAATTGATGACATTACCTTCATCCACCGGACACAAGGAGTCTCTGAATGGTTTGATGAGACAGAAGTGTTGCTCAGCTGTTTCCGATTTTGTTCAAAGATCCAAACTAGGATGTCTTGGCTGCATTTTGAGAGTTTCATCTGCTTTCAGACCTGAGAACTTTTGAGTTTTCAGCCTCAAAAACAACCCGTGAAGCCATTTCCAGCGTTCAATATCTCCATTTTCACCTTAATGTTAGGAGGCTAAACCTGTGTGTATATGGGTGTATATATTAAGGTCTATACATTAAGGTGAAAATGGAGATATTGAACACTGGAAACGCTTGAGTTTCTCCAAGAGGCTTCATCAGTTCTAAACTGACTGGTTGGGAGTTCCAGATGTTGATACTCTTCAGGAGCCATTAACACTGTTGAAGCGTCAGTCTACTGGGTGTGTGTTGCCCTTCAACTCATTATGTGAGTTGTTACGTCCTTCCCTCTCATCTATGGGTTTGGTTGGGCCCCAGGTGTGAATGGGAACCAGTGAGTTTCGGACTGATGAAGCCTCTTGGATGAGAGGTGAAACGTCTTCAAGAATCTCAAGCATGTCCAGACACTACGATTGGAACTACAAGGATGGAAGCAGCTTGTAACTTTGCACGTATAACACCAACATCTAGACCCTATGAACACCAACATCTAGACCCCTATGAACACCAACATCTAGACCCTATGAACACTAACATCTAGACCCTATGAACACCAACATCTAGACCCCTATGAACACCAACATCTAGACCCCTATGAACACCAACATCTAGACCCCTATGAACACCAACATCTAGACCCCTATGAACACCAACATCTAGACCCTATGAACACCAACATCTAGACCCTATGAACACCAACATCTAGACCCCTATGAACACCAACATCTAGACCCTCTAGACCCTATGAACACCAACATCTAGACCCTATGAACACCAACATCTAGACCCCTATGAACACCAACATCTAGACCCCTATGAACACCAACATCTAGACCCCTATGAACACCAACATCTAGACCCTATGAACACCAACATCTAGACCCCTGTGAACACCAACATCTAGACCCCTATGGACACCAACATCTAGACCCCTATGAACACCAACATCTAGACCCCTATGTCAACATCACCAACATCTAGACCCCTATGAACACCAACATCTAGACCCTATGAACACCAACATCTAGACCCCTATGAACACCAACATCTAGACCCCTATGAACACCAACATCTAGACCCCTATGAACACCAACATCTAGACCCTATGAACACCAACATCTAGACCCCTATGAACACCAACATCTAGACCCCTATGAACACCAACATCTAGACCCTATGAACACCAACATCTAGACCCCTATCTAGAATGAACACCAACATCTAGACCCCTATGAACACCAACATCTAGACCCCTATGAACACCAACATCTAGACCCCTGAACACCAACATCTAGACCCTATGAACACCAACATCTAGACCCCTATGAACACCAACATCTAGACCCCTATGAACACCAACATCTAGACCCCTATGAACACCAACATCTAGACCCCTATGAACACCAGTCTTAGTTTCCTACCAATGAGTCAACATTTAGTCTAAACATCTAAAAACTGGAACCTTGTCTTGTCAAACTTTCCACACATCAGATTCTACTGATGTTAGAGCCTCAACAGTTGGAGAAATGTGGACCAAAGACTGTATTTTAGTAGGAAACATGGATCCATCCATATATAGCCACTTACAGGGACTTTATGGGGACATAAAACCAACCTTAATTGAACATTGTTGGCCAATAATTATTCATTTTTGTTAATTTGGACAATTTTGAGGTAATTTTGGACACATTTTAAGTCATTTTAGGACTGCGTTTGGACATGTTTGAAAAATTGGCGGCAATTTTAAGTCAGTTTGGAATAATTATGGACATTTTTTAATCATTTTTAAAGAACTTTAAGGCATTTTGGACACATTTCAAGTCATTTAAGACGATTACAAGACATTCTGGGACCTTGAACTGGAACCTTGTCTTGCCAAACTTTGCACACATCAGATTCCACTGATGTTAGAGCCTCAACAGTTGGAGAAATGTGGACCAAAGACTGTATTTATAGTAGGAAACATGGATCCATCCATATATATACACTTACAGAGACTTTCAGGGGATATAATACCACCATCAGTTGAATATTTTGGGCCATAATACCAACTTTGATTGAAAATGTTACACTTTTTTCCATTTTCAGTGGCCAATAATTATTCGTTATTTTTAATTTGGACAATTTTGAGGTAATTTTAGACACATTTGAGTCATTTTGGGGCAGATTTGGCACCATTTCTAGTCGTTTTGTACAATTCTAAGTCAGTTTGGAATAATTATGGACATTTTTGAATCATTTTTACAGAACTTTAAGGCATTTTGGACACATTTCAAGTCATTTAAGACAATTACAAGACATTCTGGGACCTTGAACTGGAACCTTGTCTTGCCAGACTTTCCACACATCAAATTCTACTGATGTTAGAGCCTCAACAGTTGGCTGTGGACCAAAGACTGTATTTAAGTAGGAAATATGGATCCATCCATATTTGTATGCTTAAAGGGACTTACAGGGACACTCGATCAATCAGAATACCAACATAGGATCTTCAGTAGATTCACTTAAACGCGTCAAACTGAGAGCACATAATGAAAAATCAAAGCTCAGTTGCATGAACAATCTCTAAACAACCAATCATATCACGTTTTAATGGAGCCTCTTCGCCCTTCGTCGCTCTACAAAGGTTCTGTAGTTCATGTCTGCCTTAGCGTCTCCATTCATGGCTGCAGATCTCCTGTTGGAGGCTACACCAGCGGTTGGCCTTCACGCTCCAAAAACACCCTCCTTTAATACGTCGCCAGTCTGTATGTGTTTATTCAACATGTCATTCATGGGCAGAGCGCTGGTACCGAAGCAGCCTCCGCTCCCCTGGCAAGTCTTTCCACCAGATTTGGACGTCTGCTGCAGGGATTTGCTCCCACTTAGCCACAAGTACAGTTGGGGTTGGGCAATAATAAACTGATTGGGGCTGAGGTCACGGCCGGTCGGCTTCATCCGCACCAAACTGGGAAGTGCATTTCTTCATGGCTTTGTGCACACTGGCATTGTTGTTGTGCCAGGACTGGAGACACAAATACCATTATAGGCTGCTGCATTAAGAGAAGCCTGACTCTGGCTGTAAATCTACCTTCATTCTCTTCCCTTCTGCTTTCTGTGTGCTACCAGTTTTTAAATCCCTTCAACTACAACTTCTGATCAGCAACGTAAATGGTGAAAATGGCAAGTTTTAACTCATTTCAGTGACAATTCTGCCGCCTTGCATGCAAATGTTTCACCAAAACCATTCACCTCATCGCTATTTTCCACCACCGATATGACTGGAGTCAACCCAGAGTGTTTTTGTCCTTCAGCAGAATGATAGGGAGGCGCAGTCGGACCGTTCTCCACCACTAAAATAGAGCTTTTTAGGCGGATCTGGTTATGTGAACTGAAGAATTTTGTTCCCAGCAGATGCAAATGATTGAATGGATCCAGCAGAGGCCAGATTTTTAGTTATTGGTGCTTAAAAATGAAAGAAAAATTTTTCAAACGAAGGTGACCCCAGAAAGTTCCTGTAAGTGTATAAACACCGATCAGCCCCAGTATCATGACGGCTGACAGGTGAAGTGAATAACATTGATCATACTGGTGCTATGTGAGACTTAGACACCCAAACAAACGTTGTCCCACAACAAACACACTCCCTCATGCTAATGGAAATCCCAAATGTCACTGGAGGAAAATGCACCCCACCACATGGAAACAACATCAACCAATCAGGAACATGTGGAGGAACATGACAATGGTCCAACATGTTGATCTGACCTCCAAACTTCCTACAGCCCATTCTGATCAAGTATCAACAGGATGCAGTGGAACAAGTTGGATTGACAGAGGCCCCACTGCACAAGCCAGAGTACCCAAAGGATCCTGGTTCCAGACCCCATAGGACACCCTGAGAGGTCCTCTGGTCCACGCCCAATGGTTCAAACCATTTCTGGGGGACCAACTCTATATTAGGCTGGTGGTCATGATGTTATGCCTGATCGGTGTATTTCTGTTGAGCTAATTATGTCATAGAGGGACAAATATCACCAGACATGTCGCCTTTATCCTTCCATAGATAACATTTTGATTCATTCATTTTTAAAAGTGCATTCTTAAAAGTTGAATGTTGTGTTTGCGTGGCCTTAACACCATAAAACATGTCTGAACCGATCCGAACGACACTTCTGCAACATGTCCTGTTCATGTTCAGGACAAAAAGAAAGCGAAGACAAGGGGAGGTGGAGTTAATGGGAGCAAGAGAGATGATAATTCTGGTTCTTTAAAATGGTACAGAGCGCAAAAACCTTTAATCCAGGCTGGTGTTGTGTCCCCAGAAACTTCCTGTAAGTGTATATATATGGATGGATCCATGTTTCCTACTATAAATACAGTCTTTGGTCCACATTTCTCCAACTGTTGAGGCTCTAACATCAGTAGAACCTGATGTTTGGAAAGTTTGACAAGACAAGGTTCCAGTTCCAGGTCTCAAAATGTCTCATAATTGTCCTAAATGACTTGAAACGTGTCCAAAATGTTTTAAAGTTATGCAAAAATGGCAAAAAAATGAACATAATTATTCCAAAATGACTTAAAATTGTCCATGAATCATTGAAAAATGTCCAAACGCAATCCTAAAATGACTTCAAATAACTCAAAACGGCTTAAAATTGCTCCAAATCTTCCCAAAATTACTCAAAATGTGTCTAAAATTATTCAGAATTGTCCAAATTAACAAAAATGAATAATTATTGGCCAACAATTTTCAATCAAGGTTGGTGTTGTGTCCCCATAAAGTTCCTGTAAGTGTCTATAAATGGATGGATCCATGTTTCCTTCTAAAATACAGTCTTTGGTCCACATTTCTCCAACTGTTGAGGCTCTAACATCAGTAGAATCTGATGTGTGGAAAGTTTGACAAGACAAGGTTCCAGTTTTTAGATGTTTAGACCAAATGTTGACTACAGACTCCAACAGACGTCAATATTTTGCGCTTTTTACCTGAGCGTGATCTTCGTCTTTGTTTTCCTACAGAGCAGCATCGAAGACAAGAGCGACGACAAGTCCGTGACGACCACGTTCGGAGTCAACAGACCAACCATTTCATGCTTCTTCGACCGTACGACAATTATTTTTCCTCTTCCTGCTCTGCACCTTTTCATTTCCTGTTTCTATTGATATAAAAACCTTCTTCACTTGGAGAAAACTACTGATCGCTTTTAAAAAATCACTGTTGAACACGAGCGTCTGAGCCAGATCTGCTAAAAATCAGGATTTAATACTAATAAAGTGGAGTTAAATGATGGCAGACAGGAGTTCATGTCGTAGTCTGGAGTTGAAACGAGCGTCAGAGTTCTTGTTCCTTGTTTGCAGGTGGAACCAGATATCACCTGCGCTGCTACCTGTATCAAGCCAGAGACCTGCTGGCCATGGACAAAGACAGCTTCTCAGGTAGTCTGCACTGGATTATTTCAAACCTTCCATCTACTTCCAGTCGTGCATTTCTTATCCGTCACCGTCATTGCGGATAATTTGCGCCATCTGGTGGACGGAAACCTCATTAGTTGAACTTCAGCTCAGGATTTAGCCACAAGATGGATAAATAAAGAACTTTATTGATATTCTAAGGGAGATTTCAGTGGAGCAGCAGCAGATTAGACATCAAAAAACCCATTTGACACGTAAAAGATCACATGAGGAAGGTAAGAAATCACTGGTTTGAAAATAAATACAGTACGATGGAATACAAACAACATCAAGCTAAGAGGAAACTAAGTTCACACACCGTCTGAATGAAGCTCAGGTCTCTGCAAGGCATCGCTGAATTGTAGCTGTGTTAATATTGTTAGTGATTCAGTTTCAGATGGCAAGAATCTGCAGCTGATTTTAGATTTCAGAGGTTTTACATGTAACTTCACACGTCAATCTTGTGTATTTTACAGGTCTTTAATGTTAAAGTCTGTTTAGCTGTAAAATACATGGAGGTTTGAAATTGAGGTGAACAAACTTTTTAACAGGATTCTTGTGTAAATTTCAGCGGTAAGTTGACTTCTCTCTACAAGATCTGACACATCAAATTATACGATAAAAACATAAGTAATGACGGCACTTTTCTGTGGTATTTAACCGAATTATTTAATGTATTATTTTACACAAATCCTGTAAAAAAAAAATTAAATTAAAAAAGGTGAAAATCTGGCAGCAGCAAGGACGCAACAGGAAATACATAAAACAATTCTGTAAAATATAAAAAATGTAAAATAAAAAATAATAGTAAATATCTGTAAAATATACATATATATTTAAAAAATAAAATAATAGTAAATATCTGTAAAATATAAAAAATGTTTTAAAAAAGTGAAATAATAGTAAATATCTGTAAAATATATATATTTTAAAATAAGTAAAATAAAAAATAATAGTAAATATCTGTAAAATATATATATATAATAAAATAAGTAAAATAAAAAATAATAGTAAATATCTGTAAAATATATATATTTAAAATAAGTAAAATAGTAAATATTTGTAATATAGTTATATTTAAAAATAAAATAAATATAATAAAAAATAAAAATAAGTAAAATAGTAGTTAATAATTGTAATATAGTTATATATATATATATATTTTAAAAAATAAGTAAAATTGTAAATATCTGTAATATATATATAAATTAGTAAAATAATAGTAAATATCTGTAAAAAAGTAGATATATTATATCTATTATATTATATATATATTAAATGTATTTTTTGTATGTATTTTATTTATATGCTTTATAATATATACTTTTTTTTTTACAGATATTTACTATTATGTTACTTATTTTGGGGTTTTTTTTGTAAGTGAAAGTACACTTTTAAGGTCACACACTGTAAAATAATGAATTACCATTTGTAAAAAAATGTCACTTTTTGTCTGTTTTTTATGGTTAACCATTAAAAAAAATAATGATGATATATGATATGTAACTAGCTATTTATCTGTAATTTAATAAAACATGGAAAATCTGTAAAAATACCAGTAAATTATTAAATAAATTGTCGTTACAAATATTTTTAATTTATTTTTATTTCATTTTTTACAGTGTAAAGCATTATCGAACCCTATTTATAGGTAATTTTACTGTTTATAAATGTAAATATCCTTCTTTAAACATTTAAAATCTGAAACCAACACACAACACCACGTAAAGGTGAAGCCAAAAACTGTGTTTTAATCATGGATAATTATTGTATTTTCTTATCTTACAGTCGTTTTTTTGGCGCCTGTGCTGCCAGAATGTTTCTATTTTTAACAGTGTAATGAGAAACAAGCCGCCACAGACGTGCAAACAGAGCTTTCTGAAAGCAGAGGGATGGTTAACGGGGAGCAGTGATAGATGTGAGGTTAGTTACAGGGAGAGAACGATCCGACCGCAGGCTGAAATGTTAAAGCTTCACTCACGTTGTAACGGACCGGTGGAGTTGATGGATGAGCTGCACTCGTCTGTTCATCTGGTTTAAATGGCGTCTGGACGGCCGTCATTAAACACCAACGACCTTCTCTTTAATTCTCCGTCTCTTTGTCTCTCATCTTTGTTTTAGCCTCTTTCTCTTGTTTTTCTCTTTCATACCTTTAATTTCTGTCTGTTTCCTTTTATAGCAGCTTTTAAAAATCTTGTAATTTTCAGCAGTTTACCAAAATATTAGAAAGATTTTCCCTGTTTTATTTAATCGCAGATAACAAAGTCATAAAATCTCAGGAAAAAAGCATTAATTTACAGCTGGTCGGGAAAAAATGGTCAAAACTGTAAAATAATATCCCCATCAAAAAATTAGTGTTTTTACAAATGATCTTTTTTTTCAACATTTGGCAGTAAGATTGCACTAATTTAGTGTATTTAAATCAGGAAAAAGGCTTTTTAAAAACAAATAATTGCCTTTATTTGAAAAGAACCCTACGTTTATTAAAGATTTTCAAATGGTACATATATTTATTCAGATAATATCCAGTAAAAACACAGAAAAAATATAAATTTACATGATGACTGTGGAAAAAAATGTAAAAAAAAAAAAGTCCAAATCTAAAATCTGTATTTTTGCAAACAGCTGTTCTGTTCTTTAAAGTGCGTGACCATAAAATTATACTATTTCTACTGTTTTTAAATCAACAAAAATACTCTTTTTGTTTTTTTTTAAATGCTGTTATTTGGAAGAAAAGGAAGCATATTAAGGATTGAAAAATGAAAGATCATTTTCACCTGTAATTTTACAAATTATCTGTTTTTTTAAATTTAAAAATAATCTCTATTAAAATCACAGAAAAAACAATTAAACTATATGTTAACTATTAAAAAAAGACACTATTTTATTTAAATCAGGCCAAATACTATTGACCCGATTAAAAAAAAAAACTATACTATTTTTACTTTATTTAAATATGCAAAAAATTTTATTCGAAAGAAAAAATATGTTTATTAGGGATTTTAAAAATGGAAGATAATTTTTAGATTTTCTGTGTTTTTGTTAAAAAAAAACTTTTAGGTAATCTGTTAAAATTACAGAAAAAACTATTAAATTGTATGTAAACTATAAAAAAGCAAAACTATTTTAGTGTATTTAAATCAGGAATAAAGCATTGTTTAACATATAACTGCCGTTATTTGAAATGAAAACTACGTTTATTAAAGATTTAAAAATGGTACTTATATTTATTTAGATGACATCCAGTTAAAAACACACAAAATGTATTAATTTACTTGACAATTGTGAATTTTTTAAATGTTCAAATATACAACAGCTGATTTGTTCTTCTGTGTGACCATAAAATTAAACTATTTTTACTGTATTTAAATCAGAAAAAAAAATATTTTTTTTACACTTGTTTGTTGTTTTTCCAAAGAAGAAAATATGAATATTAAAAAATTGAAAAATGAAAAAGTTTATTTTATTTCAAAGAAAATTGTATGTATTAAAGATTTTAAAATGGTACTTATATTTATTTAGATGACATCCAGTTAAAACACACAAAATAAGTATTAATTTACATGATGACTGTAGATAAAAAATTAAATTCAGGCCAATTTTTTTTATTAAAATCTATATTTTTGCAAACAGCTGATTTGTTTTTTTTACAATGTGTGACCTTAAAATGACACTATTTTTACCGTATTTAAACATGCAAAAAAAATGTTATTCGAAAGAAAAATCTCTATATTAAGGATTAAAAAATGGAAGGTAATTTTTAGATTTTCTGTGTTTTATTGAAAATTACAGATAATGTCAATCAAATCACAGAAAAAACAATTAACTCACATGTTAACTATAAAAAATGACACTATTTTAGTGTATTTAATGTGTTTAAAAAGCATTATTTAACAGATAATTGACGTTATATGACATAAAAATTATGTTTATTAGAGATTTAAAAATGATTTGTAAAGCCACACAATAAAAAGGATTAATTTACATGTTGACTGTGGGAAAAAAAATAAAAATGAGGTCAAAATTGTAAAATATATAAAGGGGGATTTGTTCTTTTACAATACTATAAAATTACTTTATTTTTACTGCATTTAAATATACAAAAAATAAATGTTTGCTGTTACTTGAAATTTTAAAAATATGTATTAAAGATTGAAAAATTCTAGATTTTCTGTTTTTTTTAAAATTACAGATAATTTCTGTTAAAATCACAGAAAAAAACAATTAATTTATATGTTAACTATCAAAAATCAGCATTTTTACACGTCGTAAATGATCATTTTTACAATATTTGACCATAAAATCACACGGTTTAACTTAAATCATCTACTCATATAATTATTTTCACATCTCTTGTCCTGTTTGGTTCTAATCTTGTCTCTGTTTGTTTTTCTTTATTTATTTCTGAATTTCTCTCCTGGTCTCGGTTGCGTCTCTGTCCCTCTGCTGCTGCCTTACATAACCCCCCTGGGCTGTTTGTATGTGTTTATATGAGCTAATGGACTGCAGGGAATCTGTGTGTGTGTGTGTGTGTGTGTGTGTGTGTGTGTGTTGCAGGGTTAATTGAGGGCTGGTGGGAAAATGCATCTTAACTTGTGTTTACTCTGATGCTAACGGCTCCACAGAGACTCTTTACTGGGCCTGGAATAACAAACTACTCACTGTGTGTAACTGTACATACGTGTGTGTGTGTGTGTGTGTGTGTGTGTGTGTGGTTGTGACCTGGAATAACAAACCCCTCCGAGCGGCGTTCCCAGCGCTCCGTCTCGAGCTCGGCATTCCCAAGCTGCTGATGTCACCGTCCGGGACGCCAGGACAGTTTGGACACATGCATGCATGAGCTTGTGCTGCTATACTTGTGAGGACCGCCGTCAGAAGGCACCCATTGTGTTCGACTTTAACGTGACGCTAAAACGACTGAAGCGTCGTTTTATCTCTTTACCTCAGGTGTCACAATCTAAACACTGGATCTTGGTATTTTAACTTCATTTTTTGCATCATTTTTTTCATTTTTAAGCTGATTTTTTGACAGTTTTGAGTCGTTTTGAACAATTTTAGCCTATTTTTTTGCACATTTTTTGAGCCTATTGGACAAATTTTACCTATTTCTGGACAGTTTTCAGTCATTTCAACTACTTTAAGTACTTTCAGACAATTTATGAGTCATTTTGGACTAATTTTAACCAGTATTGGTCACACCTGGAGTCATTTTGACAATTTTGGAGTCTTTCCGAACAAGTTTAAAGTCATTTTAGATGAGCTTTAAATCATTCTGGACAAACTAGAGTTGTTTTGGACAATTTTTAACCCATCTTGGTCGCTTTTGGAGTCATTCTGGACAATGTTGGAGTCTTGTTGAACAGGTTTAAAGTCATTTTAGACACATTTTGAGTCATTTTGGACAGTTTTTAACTAACCCTGGTCAGATTATGAGTCATTCTGGACAATGTTGGAGTCTTGTTGAACAGGTTAAAAGTCATTTTAGACCAGCTTTAAATCATTCTGGACAATTTTTTTATTAATTTTGGTCAGATTTGGAGTCATTCTGACCCCTTTAGAATCTTTCCGAACAAGTTTAAAGTCATTTTAGACGAGCTTTAAATCATTCTGCACATTTTTTAATGTTTTTGGATGATTTTCAACTAATCTTGGTGAATTTCGGAGTCTTTCTGAACACGTTTAAATCCATTTCAGACATGCTTTTTATTGGTCTGGACAATTTTAAACAAATCATTTTCAGACTTGGAGTCATTTTGGCAATTTTGGAATCTTTTTGAAAGCGTTTATAGTCATTTTAGACAAATTTTACCTCATTTTAGATAATTTTTAACCCATCTTGATCAATTTTTTGAATCATTCTGGACAATTTTGGACTCTTTTGAACATTTTTAACCTATTTTTTTCACAATTATGACCCTGTTGGACAAATTTTAACTATTTTTGGACAGTTTTGAGTCATTTCAACTACTTTAAGTACTTTCAGACAATTTTTGAGTCATTTTGGACTAATTTTAACCAATCTTTATAGTTTTACAGTCATTTCAGATGAGATTTAAAGCATTCTGGACAAATTTTTATTAATCTGGAGTCATTTTGACAATTTTGGAATCTTTCAGAACAAGTTTAAAGTCATTATAGACGAGCTTTAAATTGTTCTGGACAAATTTTGGACAATTTTGGAGAATTTTTTAACTAATTTTGGTCCGATGTTAGTCATTTTAGACAAGTTTTAAATTGTTCTGCACATTTTTGAGTGCTTTTGAACAATTTACAACTAATCTTGGTGAATTTCGGAGTCTTTCTGAACACGTTTAAATCCATTTTAGACATGCTCTTTATTGTTCTGGACAATTTTAAACGAATTCTTTTTCAGACTTCGAGTCATTTTGGCAATTTTAGAATCTTTTTGAGCAGCTAAAAGTCATTTTAGTCATTCAAGATTCAAATCATTTTAGACAAATTTTGAGTAATTTCAGATCATTTTCAAACCGTCTTGATCAATTTTGGAGTCTTTTCTGAACACATTTAAAGTCATTTTAGATGAGCTTCAAATCGTTCTGCACGTTTTTAAGTGTTTTTGTGCAATTTTCAATTAATCTTGGTCAATTTTGAGTCATTTTGGCAATTTTGGAGTCTTTTTGAGCAAGATTTTAGATGAGCTTTAAGTCATTCTAGACAATTTTTGAGTCATTTTGGACAATTTTAAATTAATTTTGGTCACATTTGGAGTCATTTTGGAAATTTTGGAGCCTCTGAACAATTTTAAAGTAATTTTAGATGAGCTTTAAATAGTTCTCAACTATTTTTGAGTCATTTTAGACAAATATTAACTAATCTGGGCCATAGGTGGAGTCATTTTGGCAATTTTGGAGTCTTTTTAAATACCTTTAAAATCATTTTAGACAAGCTTTAAATCGTTTTAGACAAATTTGAAGTAATTTTGGACATTTTTCAACTAATCTTGGTGAATTTCTGAGTTATTTTGAACAATTTTTAACTAATCTTGGTCAATTTTAAACACATTTAAAGTCATTTTAGATAAGCTTTAAATCATTCTGGACAATTTTGAGTCATTTTTGACCATTTTTAACCAATCTTGGTCAATTTAGAGTAATTTTGACAATTTTGGAATCTTTTTGAGTAGGTTTAAAGTCATTTTAGACGAGCTTCAAATCGTTTTAGACACATTTTGAGTCATTTTGGACAATTTTGGATTCTTTCAAAGCAGGTTTAAAGTCATTTTAGACGAGCTTCAAATCGTTCTCAACAATTTTTGAGTCATTTTGGACAATTTTGGACTCTTTCTGAACGCGTTTAAAGGCATTTTAGATGAGCTTCAAATCGCTTTAGACAAGTTTTGAGTCTTTTTGGACAATTTTGGACTAATCTACAATCTGTACAAGATCTTGAACTAACTCCACATTTAAACCTCCATCATACACACTTTAACTGGTAAACTAATGTACAAACACATTCTTTATTTACATTTTTATATTGTTTGTACATGTATATGGTTTAAGCATCTGTTTGGAAACGATGGCCGTAGACAAACAGTTCCACAAAAAGGTTTTGCCAGAGAAATGATTCTTATTGGACAATCAAGGGGGAGCATCTGTAGTACCCTTATTATCAACAAAACATTCCCTTTAACTCTGAACCAGGAAGCGTCTAAACCCACGGATGTTCTTCCCTCCTCAGACCCGTACGCCATCGTGTCGTTCCTCCATCAGTCCCAGAAGACGGTGACGGTTCGAAACACTCTGAACCCCACCTGGGACCAGACGCTCATCTTCTACGAGGTGGAGCTCTTCGGAGACGCCGAGGACATGGCGGCCAATCCTCCCAACGTGGTGGTGGAGCTCTACGACCAGGACACATACGTGAGCCTTTAAACTCCATCAGAACTGCTGATACGTGTCTGAATATCTGCCTTTTGTTCTGGACTGAAGCTGGACAACATCAGTTCCAATCATAACCATCAAATATTAAATCATTTTAAGGGTTTTAACCCATTTAAATTTTAAATGTTAATGCCACTGTTGTTTTATTATGAGAAAAAAACACATTAAACGGTTTATTTCCCACATAAGAAGTGGATTTTTTATATGCAAGGCCAGATTAAACCATAACATAACAAAAACACAGCAAAAATATGATATATTAATACGTATTTCCACTTTTAATGCATTATATTATTCAACATCAAACCTAAAAAAAACTACCAAATATTTATTCAGGATTTGTTTACATGAGGCTGAAGGAGTTTATTATGAAAAAATAGGATTATTGTTTAATATAATAAGTACAAATTGGAATTAGTATGTTTATCCGGTGTCTGATTAAAAAAAAATCATACTCAGGACCCTAAAGACAAAAATCCCAGTGTCAAAAACACTCAGATATAAATATAATGTATATTACATTTAAATATTTTTAACTTTCATCATTCCTGATCATAGCTACTGCAGGGCTGGTCGGAACAGCAATGTCTGAGCTTCAGATACTCGGCAACACTTGGCAGCATTCAGTGGCGTATTACAGCCTCGGCAACGCTCTGCAATGCTCGGCAGCATTCAGCAGCATACTATAGCCTCTGCAACACTAGGCAACACTCGGCAGCGTTCAGCGACATACTATAGCCTCTGCAACGCTCAGCAACACTCAGCAGCGTTCGGCGACATACTATAGCCTCTGCAACGCTCGGCAACACTCGGCAGCGTTCAGCGACATACTATAGCCTCTGCAGCGTTCAGCAGCATACTATAGCCTCTGCAACGCTCAGCAACACTCTGCAGCGTTCAGCGGCATACTATAGCCTCGGTAACGCTCGGCAAAACTTGGCAGCATTCAGCGGCGTATTACAGCCTCGGCAACGCTCTGCAATGCTCGGCAGCGTTCAGCGGCCTACTATAGCCTCTGCAACGCTCGGCAACACTCGGCAGCGTTCAGCGACGTACTATAGCCTCTGCAACGCTCGGCAACACTCGGCAGCGTTCAGCGACATACTATAGCCCCTGCAGCGTTCAGCAGCATACTATAGCCTCTGCAACGCTCAGCAACACTCTGCAGCGTTCAGCGGCATACTATAGCCTCTGCAATGCTCGGCAACACTTGGCAGCGTTCGGCGACATACTATAGCCTCTGCAACGTTCAGCAACACTCTGCAGCGTTCGGCGACATACTATAGCCTCTGCAACGTTCAGCAACACTCTGCAGCGTTCAGCGGCATACTATAGCCTCTGCAATGCTCGGCAACACTTGGCAGCGTTCGGCGACATACTATAGCCTCTGCAACGCTCGGCAACACTCAGCAGCGTTCGGCGACATACTATAGCCTCTGCAACGCTCAGCAACACTCTGCAGCGTTCAGCGGCATACTATAGCCTCTGCAATGCTCGGCAACACTTGGCAGCGTTCGGCGACATACTATAGCCTCTGCAACGCTCGGCAACACTCAGCAGCGTTCGGCGACATACTATAGCCTCTGCAATGCGCGGCAACACTCAGCAGCGTTCGGCGACATACTATAGCCTCTGCAACGCTCAGCAACACTCTGCAGCGTTCGGCGACATACTATAGCCTCTGCAACGCTCGGCAACACTCAGCAGCGTTCAGCGGCGTACGACAGCCTCGGCAACGCTCTGCATCGCTTGGCAACGCTCAACAGCGTTCGGTGATGCTCGGCAGCGGCGGGCACGAATATTCGGTTATCAAAATTATTATTCGAATACCACCACAACAAACAGATATTCGGATATTCGAATATCCGGGACCAGCACTAAACTACTAATTAACTGACAGTCAAAGGATATTTGATCATTGATTATCAGGATTTTTACCCCTTTAAATGTTAAAAATAGAACAGAAAAACTAATTTTTTGAACCTGTCAGGATTTTAACCCTTTAAAAAACAGTTTGCTTGCATGATGTCACTGTTGTTGTTTTTTTTTTTTTAATATTTTTTGGGGGAGTTTTTTCCTTTTATTGATAGTGGAAGAGACAGGGTGAAAGGGGGTACAGAGGAAAGAGAAAGACATGCAGCAAAGGGTCGTGAGCTGGACTCGAACTCGCAACCGGCTGCTGGCGACTTGCGCCCACGTGGCAGCGCTTTAACTCATTGAGCTATACAGCGGGCCGTCACTGTTGTTTTTTTAATGGAAAAACAAACCCCAGAAACAAAAATCTATATAATGGAAGTGCTGAGTGGATTTTTATTACTACAGGGATGAAGTGGGATGGTGTTATTTCTGATCTAAACTTTCAATCAGGACCTTAAAGACAAAAATGTTATATATTAATATTACTTTCCACTTTCACTGACATTGTTTACATAATACCACTGTTGTTTTGTATAGACATTATTATCACAGAGTTGTGTATATATATATGAACGTGCTTGATGTGTTTTAAATATCCAGGGAGCAGATGAGTTCATGGGTCGATGCGTCTGTCAGCCCTCCATGACCCCGACTCCTCGCCTGGCCTGGTTCCCCGTTCGCAAAGGAGAGAAGGGCGCCGGCGAGCTGCTGGCCGCCTTCGAGCTCATTCGCAGGGAGAAGGTCGGAGAACACTCTCTTAACCCACTGATGCTTGTCCTCCTCTTCACACTGAGAGTTAATGATAATAACAGTAATAATGCATGTTTGTATTAGTCTGTAAATAACTTCAAATCTCAGCTGGTGTTTTATTACTTCTGTCGGTAATTTCTCTCTTCATTGTGACTCTACAGCCAGCGGTTCATCACATTCCAGGCCAGGAGGTCGGTTCATTCCTCTCTCGGTTTACTTTTCTCTCTTCTTTCACCTTTTTTCCTCTTTGTTTTTACACTTTCAGCCTTTTGACTTGTTTGATCTCCCCCACAGGGAGACATCATGACCTCCACTCACGTTCTAGACGAGGTAAAACCACAGATACGCCTGAAAAGGTCTTTTATTGATGTTGTCTGTTGGAGTCATGTGGATCAGTGTTTGACAGCTCAGATAGAATTCAGTAATTCCGTCTCTAACGTTTACTTGTTTGTTATTTGGGACCCAAAGCTGTCTTCTGTAAAATATTTTGAGTTAAATTTGTTTTCTGACCTGGGAATTTTTGTGTTTTTGTCCTCAAAAAGCCATTTTAAGGGTTCAGAATCTCCAGAAATATCAATGAAAGCCATGAAATTTGGTGAAGACGCAGACAAAACTGTAGTTAACTTTCCACACATCAGATTCTACTGATGTTAGAGCCTCAACAGTTGGAGAAATGTGGACCAAAGACTGTATTTTAGTAGAAAACATGGATCCATATATATATATAGACACTTACAGGGACTTTATGGGACGATAATACCACCATCTGTTGAACATTTTGGGCCACAGCACCAACCTTGATTGAGAATTATTGGCCAATAATTACTCATTATTGTTACTTTGGCCAATTTTGAGTAATTTTAGACACATTTTGAGTCATTTTGGGCAGATTTGGAGCAATTTTAAGCCATTTTAGGGCTAATTTTGGACATTTCTGAATAATTTGTGGACAATTTTGAACCATCGTTGCAGACTTTTAAGGCATTTTGGACAATTATGAGACATTTTGGGATCTGGAACTGAAAACCTGGTCTTCAGATCATCAGTCATCAGATTCTACTGATGTTAGAGCCTCAACAGTTGGAGAAATGTGGACCAAAGACTGTATTTTAGTAGGAAACATGGATCCATCCATATATAGACACTTACAGGGACTTTTTGGGACAATAATACCACCATCTGTTGAACATTTTGGGCCACAGCGCCAACCTTGATTGAGAATTACTGGCCAATAATTACTTATTATTGTTACTTTGGACAATTTTGAGTAATTTTAGACACATTTTGAGTCATTTTGGGCAAATTTGGAGCAATTTTAAGCCATTTTAGGACTAATTTTGGACATTTCTGAATAACTTGTGGACAATTTTAAGTCATTTTGGAATAATTCTGGACATTTTTGAACTGTCATTGCAGACTTTTAAGGCATTTTGGACAATTATGAAACATTTTGGGATCTGGAACTGAAAACCTGGTCTTCAGATCATCAGTCATCAGATTCTACTGATGTTAGAGCCTCAACAGTTGGAGAAATGTGGACCAAAGACTGTATTTTAGTAGGAAACATGGATCCATCCATATATAGACACTTAGAGGGACTTTCTGGGGACATAATACCAGACTAGATTGAAAACTGTTGGCCAATAATTCTTCATTTCTGTTAATTTGGACAATTCAGAGTAATTTTAGACACATTTTGAGTTATTGAGGGAAGATTTGGCGCAATTTTAAGCCGTTTTGAATCATTTGAAGTCGTTTTAGGACTGCGTTTTGGACATTTTTGAGCAATTGTGGACAATTTTAAGTATTTTCAGAATAATTATGAACATTTTTGAATCATCTTCGCAGAGTTTTAAGGCATTTTGGACAATTATGAGACATTTTGGGATCTGGAACTGGAACCTGGTTTCGTCAGACTTTCCACACATCAAATCTTACTGATGTTAGAGCCTCAACAGTTGGAGAAATGTGGACCAAAGACTGTGTTTTAGTCGAAAATATGGATCCATCCATATATAGACACTTACAGGAAGTTTCTGAAGACATAATACCACCATCTGTTGAACATTTTGGGCCACAGCACCAACCCTGATTTAAAATTATGGGCCAATAATTACTCATTATTGTTAATTTGGACAATTCTGAGTAATTTTAGACACATTTTGAGTCATTTTGGACATTTTTGAATAATTTGTGGACAGTTTTAAGTCATTTTGGAATAATTCTGGACACTTTTGAACTGTCGTTGCAGACTTTTAAGGCATTTTGGACAATTATGAGACATTTTGGGACCTGGAACTGAAAACCTGGTCTTCAGATCATCAGTCATCAGATTCTACTGATGTTAGAGCCTCAACAGTTGGAGAAATGTGGACCAAAGACTGTATTTTAGTAGGAAACATGGATCCATCCATATATAGACACTTAGAAGGACTTTCTGGGGACATAATACCAGACTAGATTGAAAACTGTTGGCCAATAATTCTTCATTTCTGTTAATTTGGACAATTCTGAGTAATTTTAGACATGTTTTGAGTCATTTTGGGAAGATTTGGAGCAATTTTAAGCCGTTTTGAATCATTTGAAGTCGTTTTAGGACTGCGTTTTGGACATTTTTGAGCAATTGTGGACAATTTTAAGTCATTTTGGAATAATTATGAACATTTTTTTAGTCATTTTTGTGGAACTTTAAGGCACTTTGGACAAGTTTCAAGTCATTTTGGACAATTATGAGACATTTTGGGACCTGGAACTGGAACCTTGTCTTGCCAAACTTTCCACACATCAGATTCTACTGATGTTAGAGCCTCAACAGTTGGAGAAATGTGGACCAAAGACTGTATTTATAGTAGGAAACATGGATCCATCCATGTATAGACACTTACAGGAAGTTTCTGGGAACACAACACCACCAAAGTTTGAGTATTTTTCCCAATTTCAAGAGCCAGTAATTAAAACTGTGTCCTCTGCTGGAGCCATTCAATCATCATGATCCTCTGGGGACTATTCCACCTGTGTCCTCACCACATTTCATGGCTGTAGGAGTTTTATTTCTGGAGATACTGAACTTTTAAAATGGCCTCACAGGTCTAAAAGAAACCAAACTATTTCACAGGATTTAGTTTTGGGTCCCAACACCGCTGTCTGACACTATACTGCGATAAAACCCAAACTGATCGATGGGTTTATATTTGTCAAAAAGAAACTAGAGGTTCACCAGATGCTGCTTTACACATGTGGCATCAGTTTGTTGTGTTATCAAGTGTTATAAATGAGTTAAATGATGTTCTCTCTTCTGTGCTGCTCCTCACAAACCTGAAGAAATTAGATTATTCTGCAGCACAAGATGAACTGAACTGCCACCGACTCCTCTGATCGTTCATCTGCTGCTATACGAGTTACTCCTGTTTTGTTTCACCGCTCTCCGTCTTCTTCTTCTGTTTTTCCCCCTCACTGTTGCCTCTTCAGCTGATGTTTCCGGGATTCCTCCCTGAAAACCTGCAGCAATGGGTACAACATGTAGAAGCACACACAGAGAACCAAACCCGCCCGTCCTGTTTCAACACAAACCTCGCCGCACATGCATGTTCTCTTTTCCTAAACCGTCATGTGCTCTTCCTCTTTAACTGCTCGTTTTTATCTGTTTACTGTAGTTGTTCGTCCCCTAACTGGTCTCATGTTATGCAGTTTGCAGATTTCAGAAGCCCGAACAGTTTTAGGTTGCAAAGAAGTTTCATTTTCCTCAAGATCACAAGCTAAATGTTTAGTCTTCAAGTAGAAAACCCCCTTCTCAGCGCCGATTCCTAGCGAATAAACTGGCTGATGATTGGTCTGAAGGTGTTTTTCGCCCAGCTTAAGTTAGATGAAACACTTGCTTGTTTAATTCTTGTGATAATTCAGTGGTAGGTGGAAGCATTACTCCAAAGCCTTGTTAGACTGTCAATATGGAAGTGTAATTTAAAGTTTCATGTAAGATGTCATGAATAAGGAGCTGAGTAGTTTTAAACTTAATGAGTCGACAAGTGAAAACACAAGTAGTGAAAAGCAGCAAGTGAAGGTCAAAACAAGACTTAAGTGAAAGGATAAATGGTCCAGGATGGGACTCGAACCCAAGTCTGCTGATGAGAGCCTGTTAGAAGGTGGAGATTAAGTCCTTTGGGATCACATTAAAACAATCGTATTGTACACGGATCAGCCACAACATCATGACCACTGACAGCTGAAGTGAATAACATTGATCATATTGGTACTATGTGGTGTTCTCCATCCATGTTGATGAGACTTAACACCCAAATAAACATTGTCCCACAACAAACACACTCCCTCATGCAAATGGAAATCCCAAATGTCACTGCAGACAAATCCACCCCATCACATGGAAACAACATCAACCAATCAGGAACATGTTGAGGAACATGACAATGGTCCAACATGTTGATTTGACCTCCAGACTTCCTACACCCCATTCTGATCAAGCATCAACAGGATGAAGTGGAACAAGTTTGATTGACAGAGGCCCCACTGGACAAGCCAGAGTACCCAAAGGATCCTGGTTCCAGACCCCATAGGACACCCTGAGAGGTCCTCTGGTCCATGATTCCCAATGGTTCAGAGCATTTTGGACCACATAAGGGGGACCAACACATTAGCTGTGTCCCAATTCAGGGGCTGCATCCTTCAAAGGACCCAGCCTACCCGTCCCTTTGAAGGCTGGGTCCTTCAGCGTTTGTTAAATGAGACGGTCTAGCCAAAGACGGACTTCCTGCTTGCGTCATCACGTCCCCTAGCGCCGCTCCTGTCGCCTAGCAACCCGGACTGCCACTATGACGACTATGTTGTAATTTTACCTAATTTTTTGACTGAGTTTGATCCTGAAATTGTAATTTTTGTTTTTAATATGGTTTATACACTTGAAGACTTGAGGGTCTTGTACTGTCCGGCGTTACGGGACTAAACTGCCCCTGTATTGAGACACAGCTAATATCAGGCAGGTGGTCATGATGTTATGCCTGATCGGTGTGTTTCTGTAGAGATAATTATATCGCAGAGGGACAAATATTACCAGACATGTCGCCTTTAACCTTCCATACATAACATTTTGATTCATTCATTTTTAAAAGTGCATTTTTTTGTGTTTGTGTGGTTTTAACACCATAAAACATGTTTGATTTGATCATACTAAACGCCGTCATTTAACATTTCCTCATGTTAGCGTAAACGACAGCAAACAGCATGAATCACTGTGTCGTGTTTTGATCACTCGCCCTCCGTCAGTGATGTAACTCTGACCCGCCACTGTCCTGCGTTCCTATTGGCAGCCGGAGGAGTCGGACCTCCCGTACCCGCCCCCTCAGAGGGAACCCAACGTCTTCATGGTTCCTCAGGGAATCAAACCGGTTCTGCAGAGAACCGCCATCGAGGTACCACTGAGACCTGCCCGAACCACTCTAATGGGCTTTATCTTTATTTTACTCAGCACATATTGTCTGCGTAGCTCCAGTTATCACAGAAGGTTAAATGAAATGTGTGTTTTTAATGTTATTATTATTATTGGTGATTATGTTTGAGCTGTTTGTCGAACAAAATAGGTGATTTTAAGATGCTCCTCTCCATTTTTCATTGAGTAAATGATTCTCACTGGGCAAAAAATCAAATCGAATAATAAATGAACAGTAAGAAAGCATCAGATACAGCACAAAGTCATTTTAAATAATTTACTTTGAGTACTTTAATGAAAATTAAAGGTAAAAATCATGTATGCAAACGTGAGTACCTTTAAAGTACCGGCACATAATAGAAACTGACAGATGATCACCCAAAGAATGACAGAAAAGTACAGTTAATTGGATTTAATTTGTATTTCAAGTAATTTAACATGATAAAAATCCCCTTAGTACAGAAATGCAGTAATGTTACCATTGTTTATGTATTTTGTTGTTAATTTCGTCTGGTTTTGTTATGGTTATCCTGCAAATTAACTCTTTTTATGAATGATTTTACTTGTTCTTACCGGCAAATCAACAAAACGGGGGGAATATTTAAAATTAAAATACATTAAAAACAGTTAAAGCCTTCTGTGTGCACCTCAGATACATCATTTAGCTGTTGTTTTTTAAATTTAATAAATTTACTTATTGTAATTTAATGAAAAATATCACGTATGCATTAGTAAATACCTTTTAAACACTAAAAGTGGTCGAGAAACTATTATAAAATATCTGTAAAGCCTTGAGAATAATCATTATTTACAGTTTTTTATGGTTGACATGATGTATTATATTTCTTTAGTTTGACAAAACAGAGAAATTCTGTAAAAGTGCTTCGAATTGCTCCAAAAATGTGCAGCAAAAAATGTGAAAAATGTTGAATATTTTCCGTGACAGCCTGAATGTTTGCGTCTCTCCTTCTATAAGATCTTAGCGTGGGGCGTCCGCAACCTGAAGAGCTTCCAGCTGGCCAGCGTCACGTCTCCCAGCCTGCAGGTGGAGTGTGGAGGCTCCATGGTCCAGAGCTGCGTCATCCGCAGCATGAAGAAGAAGCCCAACTTCGACGTGAACACGCTCGTCCTCGACGTGGTGAGAGCAGAGAAACACATAAGCTGTGTCCCAATTCTGGGGCTGCATCCTTCGAAAGACCCAGCCTACCCGTCCTTGGAAGGCTGGGTCCTTTGAAGGACGGGTAGGCTGCATGAAAAGACTGCATGATTGTTGTTAAATGAGACCATAGACATATATACGTAGACGCCGCATTGACTGTGGAGGGACGTGTCTAGAGCTCCGCCATCTTGGTACAGGGCTAGCAGAGGGGGGAATGAATGTAAGTCTATGGAGGTAAGAGGTACTCCTCAATCTTAAAGTAGAATTATTCACTGAATTTTCGACCGATTTCCAAACGGTTTGGTTTGTTAAAAACGTCACACATGTAGCTCTGAAACAGGATGCTTGGATGCTTTTGTTCTATTTATGTCTGCCTGTCCGTCCTCCATGTCTGACGTTTGTAACAAACAATATATGTTGACAACTGATGGATTTATGATCACTTTTATAGTGCAGACATGTCATTCCTCTATAGACGTAATGCACTGTAGGGGCGAGTGGCACTGTACCAAGATGGCCGCCGCGTAGGCACATCGGCTCCAATCAGCAGCGGTAGTCAACGTAGCGTCTACGTATATATGCTAAAAGCTAAATGTGTCAAAGCTACATGTGTGACGTTTTAACAAAACAAACCGTTTGGAAATCGGTGGAAAATTCAGTGAATAATTCTACTTTAAGATTGTGGAGTACCTCTTACCTCCATAGACTTACATTCACTCCCCCCTCTGCTAGCCCTGTACCAAGATGGCGGAGCTTTAGGCACGTCCCTCCACAGTCAATGCGGCGTCTACGTATATATGTCTATGGATCCACCGATGCATCCTTCAAATCCGTGGAAAAGAAGGACGCATCCGTCGGCCGCATTTGAAGGAGTCTTGAAGTTTTAATGAAATGGGACGGCCTTAGTCGCAGCGCAACGACATATGCGGCCGACGAATGCAGCCTTGAAGGATGCAGCCCCTGATTTGGGACACAGCTACAGACAGAGTGTCGTCGGCGCTGACGAGGCCGCTGCTCGTCTCACTCGTTCGTCTTCATCAGCGGAGCCACGGCAACGGCGGCTTCGCTTCTTTCTCGTTTTCCAAGCAGGCCTCGAAAGCTGCTGCAGGGAAAAAGCTGTAAAGATGCAGGGTGGGGGGACTTTCCAGCATATACATTACTAATGCAACATAAAAGCAGGGTGGAGTTTTTATCATGGGCATGGCCAAGGTACAAATGCTGACTGGGTGCTTTAAGGCCGTGTCACTGGAGAGCGAACTCATAAACCGAATCTGACGCCTCGTAAAGCGGATATTATGCATGTCGTAAGTCTTCAGTCGGAGCGTCTCCACTGATGCAGGAGTCCAGGAACCAGGAGAGCAGGAAGAACATGAAGACGATGCTGGAGCTCATGCAAGAACATTTATGAGGTTGGAGATCCACCAGGTAGCACAAAGTCATCGTGAAACGCTCCAGTCAGACTGAAGAACAGCAGAGTCTGTTTAAACTTCAGATGTCAATGATGTAATCTGTTAAAATCTATTAAGAAACAAGGCAGAAAACACTAAAAGTTAACCCTCAGAATCAACTGGTTCTTCCTCTACAGTAACTTTATTTAATGAAGCAAAGTTTTACCTTCATACTATGAATGTTATCAGAGTTACAGGTCCAGATTTATCACTTCTTAATGGACTTCTTCCATCATTTCTGAGCCTCGTAACTTCATCAGTCCAGCAAACAGACACATGACATGTTCAGGATGAAATAAAACCAACTTTGAGCATCAGTATTATGGGATGTATCATAGTTTGAGCAGCAGTTTAATGACACAGAGTCATAGAAACAATCATTGGTTCCCTGGATGTGTTTGTTTTCTAATAATTCAAGTGCATTCTGGGTAAACTTTCAAGGCTCATATCATCATGTGTGACAGGTGGTTGGTCAGAACAAGTCGTTATGGAGCCCCTAAAGGGACATGGGCAGAAAAAATTAAAATGTGCACGAGATAATTCCCTGTTTGTCCACTGCAGGCGTCTGAAAATGATAATACAGGAAAGATATTTGCTGATTTGGACTTCCTGCATCAATAACTTATTATAGCGATACGTTGTCAAAACACAAACGATGCCTCCTTCCATCGTTGTCAGGTAGACAATGTGCTACAAGCCCAGCCTTATCAACAGTAGCTGTCTTTCAGGCTGCACAAATAACATTGGTGTCTATGTGCAGCCGGCTGGGCGATGAGTGTCCAGGGACCGTCTGCAAATTGCAAAACAAGAGTCATCACACAGATATTCAATAACGTCACCCTGATACACTGTAGTGTAGTGATTCTGCAGCCATCGACTGGCTCCTGTTGATCAGACCACAACACTTGTTCTGAGATACATGTAGATATAAAAAATCATACCGTCTGCAAAATTGCAATTTGCAGACTGTCCCTGTTCACTCATCTCCCAGCCGGCTGCTCATAGACACCAGTGTTATTTGTGCAACTTGAAAGACAGCTGCTGTTGATAAGGCTGGGCTTGTAGCACATTGTCTACCTGACAACGTTGGAAAGAGGCATCGATTATGTTTTGTATCGCTAATGACTTATTGATGCTGGAAGTTCACATGCGCATGAGAAACTTACATTTAATTTTTTCCTGCCAGTGTCCCTTTAGGGGCTCCGTAAGTTATAGACGATGAAAGGATCTTTTTTACACACATTTGATTCCATGATCATCTAATAGACATGATTTCTTTAGCGGCAAAATTAACTTTACAGTCATATTTTGACAATAAATGTGAGATTCTGTTCCCTGAGTGGATTAAAACCCTGATTATTCCTGCAGAAATTTCAAATTTAGTAGAAAAGACAAGTGTTGACACCAAGATTAGACATTACCACTGCAACAAACTGACAGAACCAGTAGTGAACACTGTCAGAGGAGAATCTGAAAGACACATTTCACATCCACAAGATACGTTCAGCAGAGTTAGAGTATGACTGTAGTAGTGAAACAGGCTCTGTTAACTGCTTTGGGGTGAATAAACGTGGCTAAACTTGCCAAAAGTTCCTTAAAAAACCTTGAAGAAAAAGAAGAAGAAGCAAACAAAACTACGAGAGAAGATTAGAGAACAGTCTTTAGGGGTTGTGTGATATTTCTCTGTGAAAACGACGCTTGGTTTCTGTTGTTGAGAAAACAGGTTCGCTTCAAACTGTAAATGCGGTTTAGTCGTACCGGAGTGTAATTCTTGGTCGAGCCTCGACTCCATACGAGTGGAACGGTTCCCTCGAGCTCCCCGGGTGTGTAAACAGACACCTAATTGTGAACAAGTTTTGCCCATAAACCCTAAAAGGTGCTAATTTGTTAGTGTTGTTGTTTCTGTTTCCCCCAGAAGGCCAGTTTAATGTTGTCAAAGAGGCCGTAATTCCACACGAAACAGAAAAGCTGAGCTAACATCCAGCAGCTCTGCCAGAGGGGCTTTAATCAGAGCTGCCACGGTAGCTCACCCAGAAGGAGCTGGCCGGGCGTCAGGAAGCCGATACGAGCCGCATTCTGGCTGCAGCGGCGCTTCTTCGACCCTCTGCTGTTGTTTCCACTCCGCGCCGCACTCGTGTGACTCACAACAGTTGGCTGCCGCGGAGTAAACCGCAGGAAGCTGCAATTAGGTCTGCTGTTTGTGTGGCACCCAAAAGGCTTTTCTTTCAGGAGAGAATAGGTCAAGGCTCGCTCACGCAGTCTAAGAAATCCTGCTGCAGAAACAGCTGCTTCCTGGAAGGTTTATGTGCTTCAGTGTCACGGCAAATAAGCAACAGGTTTGGTCGGTTATTCTGAGATAAAGTTCTGCCTTCAAGCTGCTACTTCATCCACTTAGAGCTCATCTATCTCTGATCAGCCTCTCATTATTATTACACTTACAGGTTTTGACAAATTTCACTATTTGCTTTTAATTTTCACCGTAATTTAATCTTTATTTGACGATAAAGACAGCAGTTCTAACCTGATACAGTCTCCCAGGTAGCGCTGCGTTCTGCGTGCACGCTCATAAAACGTACACAATCCTGGTTCTGTAAATTGGCTGGAACTTTTCAGATGTGTCCTGTGCATGTTCCTGTTCAGGACAAAGAGGAAAGCCAAGACAAGGGGAGTTAGTGGGGGCAAGAGGGACGATAAATAAAATCTGGTTCTTTAAAATGGTAGAAAGTGTAAAAAATCTTCAATCTAGTCTGGTATTATGTCTCCAGAAACTTCCTGTAAGTGTCTATATATGGATGGATCCATGTTTCCTACTATAAATACAGTCTTTGGTCCACATTTCTCCAACTGTTGAGGCTCTAACATCAGTAGAATCTGATGTGTGGAAAGTTTGACAAGACAAGGTTCCAGCTCCAGATCCCAAAATGTCTCTTAAGTGTCCTTAATGACTTGAAACGGGTCCAAAATGCCTTAAAAGTGTGCAAAAATGATATAAAAATGTTCCAAAATGGCTTAAAATTGCCCACGAATTATTCAAACGTGTCCAAACATAGTCCTAAAATGACTTAAAATTGTTCAAAATGACTAAAAAATATTCAGAATTGCTCCAAATCTGCCCCAAAATGACTCAAAATGTGTCAAAAATTACCTCAAAATTGCCCAAATTAAGAATAATGAATAATTACTGGCCACTGGAAATGGAAAAAGCACAATATTTTCAATCCAGGTTGGTATTGTGGCCGAAAATGTTCAAACTTTGATGATATTGTGTCCCTATAAAGTTCCTGTAAGTGTCTATCTATGGATGGATCCATGTTTCCTACTAAAATACAGTCTTTGGTCCACATTTCTCCAACTGTTGAGGCTCTAACATCAGTAGAATTTGGATGTGTGGAAAGTTTGACAAGACAAGGTTCATGTGTTTAGATACTTAGATTAAATGTTGACGTGGACTCACGTCTTGGTAGGAAACTAAACCTGGTGTTCATAGGGGTCTACATGTTGGTGTCCATAGGGGTCTAGATGTTGGTGTTCATGAGGTCTCGATGTTGGTGTTCATAGGGTCTAGATGTTGGTGTTCATAGGGTCTAGATGTTGGTGTTCATAGGGTCTAGATGTTGGTGTTCATAGGGTCTAGATGTTGGTGTTCATAGGGGTCTAGATGTTGGTGTTCATAGGGGTCTAGATGTTGGTGTTCATAGGGTCTAGATGTTGGTGTTCATAGGGTCTATATGTTGGTGTTCATAGGGGTCTAGATGTTGGTGTTCATAGGGTCTAGATGTTGGTGTTCATAGAGGTCTAGATGTTGGTGTTCATAGGGGTCTAGATGTTGGTGTTCATAGGGGTCTAGATGTTGGTGTTCATAGGGTCTAGATGTTGGTGTTCATAGGGTCTACATGTTGGTGTTCATAGGGTCTAGATGTTGGTGTTCATAGGGGTCTAGATGTTGGTGTTCATAGGGGTCTAGATGTTGGTGTTCATAGGGGTCTAGATGTTGGTGTTCATAGGGTCTACATGTTGGTGTTCATAGGGTCTAGATGTTGGTGTTCATAGGGTCTAGATGTTGGTGTTCATAGGGGTCTAGATGTTGGTGCTCATAGGGGTCTAGATGTTGGTGTTCATAGGGGTCTAGATGTTGGTGTTATATGTGCAGTTACAAGCTGGTCCATGTTGTCTTCATAAAATTTAAGAACATACGTAGCTGATTTTGCCTCACCGAATAAACACTAAACTGAGAATTTGCTGATAATTCAACACACATTATGGCAAGTCATAAAATCTGTGCTAGCTTTTCTCAGATTCCACCTTTAAGGGAATAAAATAAGTCCAAAAGTGGACGTAAAACTGATCTGGTTTCACTTTTTACCAGAACTCAAATGTGTTTTTCAGCCCTGAACATGTCATGCGTCTGTCTGCTGCACTGACGAGGCTCAGAAAATGCCAACATACAATCAAAATGACTCAAAACATGTTAAGAATCACTCTGAAAATCATCCTAAGTGGCATAAAGACGTTAAAAATCCTTTAAAATCTGTTTAAAATGACAAAAAATTTTCCAGAATAACCTAAAATCTCTTCAGAATGATTCAAATATTAGTAAATGGTAAATGGTCTTCACTTATATGCGCCTTTTTCTACTTTAGTGGTATCCAAAGCGCTTTACATTGTGTTTCCATTCACCCATTTATTCACACACCAATGGTGACTGAGCTGCCATGCAAGGTGCTAATCTACCATTGGGAGCAACTTGGGGTTCAGTGTCTTGCCCAAGGACACTTCGGCATGTGGAGGGGCCGGGGATCGAACCACCAACCTTGCTACCAGTGGACAACCAGCTCTACCACCTCCAATGCCCAAAAGGACTCAAATACAGTATGTCTGTGGCTTAAAATGTCTTTAAAATGCCAAAAAAAGGCTAAAAATATGTACAAAATGCAGTCCCTCCAGGATTTCTTGGGCGTTTCCCAGATTGTTGCTTCTGAAATGCCTGAATTCGCGGCAGCTTTTCTCAAAAATTGCGATGCAAGTTGCATTTTTTTCTTTGTTTTGTTTAATTCATTAAAAGTTTAAAAAGTTAATTTCACATCCTGGCACACGCGTGTTCACACACACACGCTCACAGCTCGTCACGTCAGTTAATGAATCTAACTGACCTTCATTCTTTCAGTGCTGCCACAGATCTGGATGCAACAGCTTCATCACGGTGGTTTGTCTGGTCTGTGGTCCGCTGGTTTCACCCATTCTCCTGATATGTTTACGGTAGAAAAGTGTTTGTCAGTGGATGGTTTTGGTTTGTGTTCCACCTCAATATTCCACGGGGTGAAAACAGTTTAGCTCCGCTTTGGTGAAGAACATCAGGGAATTGTTTTGCAGTAGTTTTTGTTGCATCTGTATCTTCAAACCATAAACAAGGAAGTGAATCCGGTGACGTACGTGCATTACTGGGGACTGCTGTGATTGGTGGAACTCACGGGAGGCGGGACAAAGTTGCGGAAAAGTGGCGGTGATTGGAGGAAATTGCAAGGTGGCGCAGAATTCACGGAGATTGGTTGAATGTCTAGAAGTATTCCAAATTTTCCTAAATGACAAAAACGATTTTTAAAATTACTTAAAATCCGTCTGGGAAGACTCGAAAATATCTTGAATTACTTAAAATGTGTCCGGAATCATGACAAAAATGTCTGCAATTACTTGAAATCTGATCAAAAATGAGTAAAATGGTCCAGAAGCTCAAAGCCTTGAACATGTCATGTGTCTTTCTGCCGCCCTGATGAAGTCATGAGGCTCAGAAATGATGGAAGAAGTCCATTAGAAACCCATTTCTATGTACTTTAAAGGCCTGTAACTCTGGAAATATTCACAGTATGAAGGTGAAACTTTGCCTCATTAAATATAATAAAGTTTAGTTGTTGTTAATCCTCTTTAGCTGCTGCCTGTTCACCTACAACCACCACAGAATGCAGGACTAACACGATCCACCGCTAATCTAAAACTGTTGATTCTGGGAGCTTAAACGACGGCTGTTCTCCACCCTCCTCCACTTCACTGTCACTCTCCTGAAAGTGTTCCTGAATCAGTCGTTTACTCTCATCGGCCCGAACCGCGAGATCCGAAGCCGGGAGCCTCGGCGGCCGTTATTACACGTCCTCTGAGGATGTGTTTCCACTGAGTTTACATCGCCGCCGTCGCATTCCACCGAAGTGTTTTCTTATGAAAACCTAAACTGAAAAATGGAAATATCTCGCACATTTTTCCTAGCGGCAGCTCCAGAGTTTAATGTTAACAGCATTAAGGTCTGAAGTTGATCACCTCGCTGTTTTATTATGACAGCTTTAACTGGAGGATGGAAACAGTCGCATAGCTTTCCCTCCCCCCCCCCCTTCGCTTTGGCTCCTGCGCTTTAATGTTAACAAGATTAAGGTCGTGTTTTGACCACCGCGAGAGTGTGACAGCCTCCGCCGGACTGTGGAAACACGCATTTTTCCTTTAAATTCCACCCCCCTGAACCGAGTCCAGGCATTTAATGTTAACAATATTAAGGTCTTAAGTTGACTGTAAGTGTTTTCGTATGCGGCGGGGGCATAAGAAAATGTCATGTGCATAGTTTCCCTAAACGCGGCTCTTTGAAGAGTCCCACCGCCTCGTGTTAGCTCTCTCGGTTTATTGTGTGAGTTCAGCATCAAGAGCCTCACTCTTTAAAGCCACAGAGGTCAAACAGATTACACTTTTCGGCTAAATCACAGAGGCGTTGTGTGCAGCATCACCTCGCCTCTCTGTAAAACTCAACTTAGCTGCAGCAAATGGGAGATTTTCAACAACCCCGGCAGGTCGAGTGATGGTCCGCTTGCCTTCTGAAGCCTCCTCAGACGTGTGAAACATAACATGTGCGACTGCGGTCGACTGGAGCGTTTCTGCACAACACCTACAGGAGGCTCAATCAGCGGGGGTTTGCAGTAAAACGTTCTGAAAGTATTCACTAATTGTTCACATAAATTTCTTCTCATCTGTTGTGTAGCTCGGTGTCCCTGCAAATCTACATGTTTGTCATCTAAATCAAACCCCTAAGCCTCCAGTTACTGCAGTGAATTTGAAGGTTTTAAGCCTGGAAGCCTGGAAAACCTTGGATTTTAACTTCCCTGTTGATGAGACTTAGACACCCAAATAAACATTGTCCCACAACAAACACACTCCCTCATGCTAATGGAAATCCCAAATATCACTGCAGGAAAATGCACCCCACCACATGGAAACAACATCAACCAATCAGGAACATGTTGAGGAACATGACAATGGTCCAACATGTTGATTTGACCTCCAGACTTCCTACACCCCATTCTGATCAAGCATCAACAGGATGCAGTGGAACAAGTTGGATTGACAGAGGCCACACTGCACAAACCAGAGCACCCAAAGGATCCTGGTTCCAGACCCCATAGGACACCCTGAGAGGTCCTCTTGTCCATGCCCAATGGTTCAGAGCCCTTTTGGACCACATGAGGGGGACCAACACAATATCTGTGTCCCAATTCAGGGGCTGCATCCTTCGAAGGACCCAGCCTACCCGTCTTTCAAAGGCTGGGTCCTTCAGCGTTTGTTAAATGAGACGGTCTAGCCTAAGATGGACTTCCTGCTTGCGTCATCACGTCCCCTAGCGCCGCTCGTGTTGCCTAGCAACCTGGACTGCCAAATTTTTTATCCGGAGGATCAGGATAAGACGACTATGTTGTAATTTTACCTAATTTTTTTTGACTGAATTTGATCCCGAAATTGTAATTTTTGTTTTTCATATGGTTTATACACTTGAAGAATTGAGGGGCTTGTACTGTCCGGCGTTACGGGACTAAACTGGATTGACAGAGGCCCCACAGCACAGGCCAGAGTACCCAAAGGATCCAGTGCCAACGTCCTGGTTCCAGACCCCATAGGACACCCTGAGAGGTCCTCTTGTCCATGCCCAATGGTTCAGAGTGTTTTAGACTACATAAGGGGACCAACACATTAGGCAGGTGGTCATGATGTTATGCCTGATCGGTGTGTATTTACGGACGTTTTTAGTAGGTTTTAGTGCTTGTGTGACCAGATTTTGGTCTACATGTTTTCTGTTCAGGGTCAGACGTGTTGTCTTGACTGTGAAGGACTTTTCTGTCAGAGATGAGCTCTGGATGGCTCATTATCAACACTCGACACAAAACTTACTTTAGTGTGTCGTGTTGACATAACAATGTTGCATCACCTTCTTATTGGGTCATTTAAACTCAAAGTCCTGCGTTCAATTTGAGATATCTTAGTTGAATTTGAATTTCCAATCCCCTCCCTGACCAACTTAACACCTGAGCAACTGGTGTTAACTTCATTATTATGGTAATTAAGAAGACAACAACAATTCTCATTAAATAACATGGAGGTACTTATTGGAACCACTTCATTTTTATGGGTGATGAACCTGTTTTTATGCTGATAGTTATGAAGTAATTAAAAATATGTTGAATTGAAGGGGAAGATCTAGTTCCTGTTACTTGGTGTAGTTTGTTGCTTGAGCATGATTTCATTAGAAGCTGTCTGCGTCTCTGTGTTTGAGTTCAATGGTTTTATTTTTGAGCCCAAACAACAAACTCAACCAAATAACACATTTCAAACTGGTGTTACAAAGCGCTTTATGAAGAAAGAAACCAATTTATGTCCAATAAATAGTTAATAATAAAGTTAATTTACTGATTCCAATTCAGTGACATCAGTTTAAGAGACGATAGAATGATAATGCACCTGAAATATATTCAAATACTATAATTAATGCAGTGGTTCTCAACTGGTCCAGCCTCAGGAACCACTAAGTCTCTATTATTAACGACCCAAATTGTTGAAGTTTGCTGTTCCTGTGAACAAATTAAGGTTTATTTGGGTGTAGTCTCAACACATTTTGATACAATTTAGGAAAATTTTGGCTTATTTTTTGCTCATTTTGGTATATTTGGACGTTTTTGCCAAGTTTTGGGCATATTTCGGACCATTTTGACAGATTCTGAGCACATTTTGGTTCATTTTTTAGCATAAATTTCTCCAGTAAGCTGGCAGAGCCAAATCTAGAGGTTAATAGTGGGCAACTACTGGTGTCACCACCACTAAATATCCTGCTATTGAAAGCAAACTGTGTCATAAGAAACACGTCCTTTAAAATAAAAAACGTTATACCACTACTTTTTGCTTCTGCGACCCTCTTAAAATGGCTTCGCGACCCACTTTTAGGTCCCGACCCACCAGTTGAGAACCGCTGAATGAATACACTTAAAGCACTCAACAGGAAACAGAAAAAGCTTTTCAAAATAAAGGTAATAACAATTTTTATTGCCTTTCCGCAGTCTAGCAAATGTTCCTGTAAAATTAATATGATAAAATAAATAAAAATACAAGCAGCTGTGGTTTAAATTTACATTAAATCCCCTTATTTGGCACTCGTAGGAGGCATGTAAACATTTCATAAACATCTATAAACACATTATATTCTCTAGGAACTGATAAATGGATTCTGCTCTACAACCAGATGATAAATTACTGAGTTAAAAACATTCTTAAATGGTTTTCAGACTGATTTTTACAGTGTTGGTTGGTACGCAGAGTGACAGTAATTCAAAATGTCGAGCTCAACACTTGTTAGGTCGATGTTCCAACAGTTTCGCAGTGTTTTATGGAGCAGGAAGTTGTTTTAAACCGAGGTCTTCACTCAAAGCGACGTTTGTGCCCTGATTTCTTCACGAGGATCAGATCTAAGCGGATTCAGTCATTTCTTCCTTCGGCGGTCCGCGAAGGTGTAACGATGCTCTGATTGGACAGTCACCGAGGCGTGACCAATCAGCTGTAGACAATCAGCAGCCAGAGCCAATCAGCATCAGGCAGGCGGGTGGAATAACCAATTACACTGGAAAACACAAAAACCCTGTCACAACAAAACCTGACAGCCACAGTATGTTCCTCACCTTTTACTTTCCTGCCCTCTCTCCACAGAGGCTTCCCCGTGAGGAGCTCTACATGCCGCCGATCGTCATCAAAGTCATCGACAACCGTCAGTTCGGGAGGAAGCCGGTGGTCGGACAGTGCACCATCCGGTCTCTGGAGGAGTACCGGCTCGATCGAGAGGAGGACCGAGCCGCGGAGGACGAGGAGGAGGACGGATGGAGACGTAAGACACATCCGAGTCGTCTATTATTTATCATCTGCTGGTGAAAAAATTCCACCTCCACTTCCAGGTGGTCAGGAACCTTGTTTTAAAGCTCCGAAGGATGTCAGAAAAAGTATCGCAGATCAGCTGTAATACCTGGTTGTTCCACCAGGTGGAGCCTCTTACTGTTAAATACTGTAGAGACCAGAGGAGGCGTCACTCAGACTACAGGCAGTTCATGTTGGCAAGCAGAGAGCATTCTGGGGGTTTAGCTAGCAACGGGCACCATGACAAAGACTTCTGTGGTGGTTAATGACCTCCAGACAGAAACTAGCATTGATTATGTTTAACAACTGATAACGCTGCTTATTGTTGATTAGGAAAACTATTTAAAATTAGCATCCTTAGTCAGTCCCTCCAGGATTTCGCGGGTGTTTGATTGTTGCTCCTAAAATGCCTGAATTCGCAGCAGCTTTTCTAAAAAATTGCGATGAAAGTTTCGATGTTTTAAGTGTATTTTTTGTGATAAAACTGCGGGAGACAGTAAAAAATTGTCCAAAAGTTGCATTTTTTTCTTTGTTTTGTATAATTCATTAAAAATTTGAAAAGTCTAAAAATTTAATTCCACATCCTGGCACACGCGTGTTCACACACACACGCTCACAGCTCGTCACGTCAGTTAATTAATCTAACTGACCTTCATTGTTTCAGTGCTGCCACAGATCTGGATGCAACAGCTTCATCACGGTGGTTTGTCTGGTCTGTGGTCCGCTGGTTTCACCCATTCTCCTGATATGTTTACGGTAGAAAAGTGTTTGTCAGTGGATGGTTTTGGTTTGTGTTCCACCTCAATATTCCACGGGGTGAAAACAGTTTAGCTCCGCTTTGGTGAAGAACATCAGGGGATTGTTTTGCAGTAGTTTTTGTTGCATCTGTATCTTCAAACCGTAAACAAGGAAGTGAATCCGGTGACGTACATGCATTACTGGGGACTGCTGTGTTTGGAGGAACTCACGGGAGGCGGGACAAAATAGCGGAAAAGTGGCAGTGATTGGACAAAATTGCAAGGTGGCACAGAATTCATGGAGATTGGTTGGATTTGCGTTAATAGTTGCGATCGCAACATCTCGAATTCCTGGAGGGACTGATTAGTGTCCTGCTACAAACTGTGCTCACCATTTATGGCACCCATGTGACAGCAAATGTAAACAAGGCTAAAGCCAGTACTGCAAAGTTAAAAATGCCGATCCTGATCTTTAAGGTAATGCTAAAAAGATTGATGATGTGGTACTGGAAAGAGTAAATGAAAATACATTTCTTGGAATTATATTAGATCATAAGTTATCCTGGAAACCACATATTGCCCATGTTCAAGCAAAACTGTCAAAAACCTTAGCTATTTTACATAAAACCAAGTACTTTCTAAATAAAAACAGTCTATATACTTTATATTGTTCTCTCATTGTACCATATATTACATACTGTATTGAAATTTGGGGGCATGCTTACACTTCAAATACAAAACCTATTTTTATTTTACAAAAAAAGGCCATTAGGATAGTTAATCATTCACCATATAATGAGCCAACAAACGCAATATTCAGTAAATTTAAAGCGCTGAAATTTTATGACTTAGTCAGTCTTAACACAGCTGTGCTTATGTATAAAGTCAATAGGAAAATGTTGCCAATATACATATTGTGCTTGTTTGAAGACAGGGAATGTAAATACAATTTGAGAGGAGAGAAAATATTTAAAAAACAATTGGTCAGAACAAATATCAGGATGAACACTATTGCTATTAAAGGAGTTAATTTGTGGAATGGTCTCACTGATGATCTTAAGAGAAGCAATTCTGTTAATTATTTCAAAAAACAGTTTAAAACTTTAATTTTTAAAAAATATGAGGAGGAAGCTTATTCCTAGTTATTTAGTTATTAGTCAGAGAAATAAACGGAATTCAAGTATGCTTATGTATGTAAAAATAAGCAAATGTTCTAAAGAATTATTTGTTGTATTATGGAGCGGTAGATATATTCTTATGTTAGAAGTAGGGTAGGCGTAATAAGCCGTGGCTTCAGCCTACACCTTTTCGGTTACCTTTTTTGTCTATATTTTTTGTATGCAAATATGTATGCAACTTATGTGTTTGTAACCGAATAAAGACTATCATCATCATAAATGTGCTAACTGTGCTGTGTTTGCAGGCGAGACGCCCCAGCTGATTTCAGGAGAAGTTTTCATTGACATCGATGACGAGCAGCCTCTAGTGCCCGACCAGGTAAAGCCATCTTGTCAGTTGGTCGCTTAAAGCCGAGCAGTAGGTAAAATTAGCACAATCAGATCATCCGACTTTATTTGCGCTCTTCACACAGCACACAATTAAAGCAATTAATAACATGCAGGAGCGCAGTTTATATTAAATCACTGATAATTATTGATCACACGGATCACATTTACTGAACGAACCGGACGTTAATTCACTACAAGAGCTTTCAGAAACCTTCAAACTGCAGCTGAACTTTTCTCCTCCAGTTGTTCTTCATTACAGTAAGTGGTTTGATACCTAATGATGCAGTGATTTTCCTCATGCATGTATGAGCTCTGTGTGTGTGTGTGTGTGTGTGTGTTTACATGAGTGTGTAAGTGTGAGCTTTCTTTTCGGGGCGTGGAGTGTTATGACCAATAAGTGTAAAGGGCAAGTATGAAACACTCGTCTTTCCACAGGGAACGTGTGTGTGTGTGTTGCTCTGAATGTGTGTGTGTTCAGCGGTACCAGCAGCAGCATAAATAAACATGTTCTGACATGATGACATGGCAACCGTCTCTGTGGTCGGTGGTTGCCGCGACGACCACAAGACCCGCGCTCGTCACCAATCATTAACTTTTCTCCAAGTTTAAGGCTCTAAGTTTTCTCTTCTCTGTTCTCCAGTTTGCCTTTTTCTTTCTTTCTTCTGGTGAATCTACTTTCCAGTCGTCCTCAGCTTCGTGCAGATTCCTTTAGTTGTACATCTCATCATGCACAACCCTCCATGTTGAACGTAAAGCAGACAAAGCCGCACATTGTTGAGGAAACAAACAGCATTTAACAGCAGCATCTGTGTGTCAATACAGGAGGTGTTTTGTAGTCGTTTGGTCAGTAAAGTTTGCTGGAAATGCCAAAAAATAGGCTTGAAAGCTAAAAATACTCTGCTAAATGTTGCTACGTAGCACACGGTGGAGGTAATCAATGCAAAGAAGACAGTGATTCCAGTCGCTTCTAATGTTTTTTAGCGATCAATGTGCTCCTTATAATTCAGTTTGACTCCCAGGTCCACAACCGAAAACTGGATTCTGTCATTTTTATGATGAGGAAAGTCTTTGCACTTTGATAAAATACCTCTGTGTTAGGTTCAAAACCTGAAAATACACACAGCACAGGAAGGAACACGGCACTAACGAGCTCAGGTCTTTTACTTGCACACAAGGAGAGAACGGACACTACAGCTCTGCAGTATGCATCGCTACAGCATTCCAGCTCTCTGATAGTCCTTCTGTCCTTGGCTCTTTTTATTTGGTAAACAATCATGCAACACAGGGCGTCCCCACACGTCAAGAGTCAGCATAAGATAAGTGTCACTTACACAATCTTAATGGGTCAGTTGTCTGTTCTTTACTGTGAGTACATACAGCTTGGAATGTTTTATGATGATTCATATCTTTGCAATCATGGTTGCTGACATGTAGACTTCAAAGTCCTGACAGTCACTCAATGATTACCTAATAAGAATAATTCTTAACATAAGCACAGTTCTTCTAACACTCTGTTAAGTCTGCAGAGTAATACAGAAACAATGTGAATCACCACCATTAAAACTGGAGCAGCAGAGTTTGCAAAACAAAGTGTTTGTGTCATTGCCAAAGCTCCTGTCCAAGGCTGTACAGTGGGTAGAGTGTTACATCTGGAGCATGGAGGGATCACTGAACAGGTCGCCGGGCACAGCCTAGTGGGCCCAAGAAGTCCTTGGATCCATCGTCTTTGCATGGAAAACATCCCAGAAGGAGACTCGAACCAGACAGAAGTCAGGAAAATGCTGCTATACCATTTCAGATTTACTTCAGAGTTTACTTAATTGTTGTTCGGGACCCAAAACTAGTTTCTGTGAAATATTATGGCTGAAATTTGAGAATTTAATGCGTTTCTGCCATTTAAAAAGTTCAATATCTACAGAAATAAAACTCCCACAGCCATGAAACTTAGTGAAAACACAGACAGAGTGGTTTCCAGCAGATCCAAATGATTGAATGGATCCAGCAAATTATAATTTTTAATAACTGGTCCTTGATAATTCAAAAAAGTGCAACATTTTCAAACAAGAAAGTTCCTGTAAGTGTATATAAATGGATGGATCCATGTTTCCTACTATAAATACAGTCTTTGGTCCACATTTCTCCAACTGTTAAGGCTCTAACATCAGTAGAATTTGATGTGTGTCAGTATAGCAAGACAAGGTTCCAGTTCCAGGTCCTAAAATATCTCAAAATTTTCCTAAATAACTTGAAACGTGAGAAGATGCCTTAAAATTCTGCAAAAATGATTCAAAAACATTCAAGAGGAATCCAAAAATGATTCAAAATTGTCCGAAAATGATTCAAAAATGTCCAAAATTAGTCCTAAAATGACTTAAAATTGTTCAGATCTCCACAAAATGTGTCTAAAATTACCTCAACATTGTCCAAAGCAACAATAATGAGTAATTATTGGCCACTGAAAATGGAACAGTGCCAATCAAGGTTGGTATTGTGGCCCAAAATATTCAACAGATTGTGGTGTTGTGTCCCTATAAAGTTCCTGTAAGTGTCTATATATGGATGGATCCATGTTTCCCACTAAAATACAGTCTTTGGTCAACATTTCACCAACTTTTAAGGCTCTAACATCAGTAGGATTTGATCTGACAAGACAAGGTACAAGTTCTTTTACTATTTTGACATGAAACAGGTCCGAAATGAGTCATCATTTGTCAAAAGATTACCTGAAACTTATCCACAATGAGTGAAAGTTGCCCAGAATACCTTAAAACATGTCCAAAATGACTCAAAATGCGTCCAAAATTACTTAAAACTTATCCATGATGACTTAAAACCTGTCTAAATATAGTAAAAATTGTCCAAAATGTCAATAAATAAATACCCATCGGCCCCTTAAAATGGAAAAAAACATACATTTTCAATCAAGGTTGGTATTATGGCTCAAAATATTCAACAGACGATGGTATTATGTCCCCAGAAAGTTCCTGTAAGTGTATCTATATGGATGGATCCATGTTTCCTACTAAAATATAGTCTTTGGTCCACATTTCACCAACTGTTGAGGCTCTAACATCAGTAGAATCTGATGTGTGGAAAGGTTGGCAAGACAGGGTTTCAGTTCCAGGTCCCAGAATGTCTCATAATTGTCTTAAATGACTTGAAACGTGTCCAAAATACCTTAAAAGTCTGCAAAAATGATTCAAAAATGTCAATAATTATTCCAAACTGACTTAGAATTGCCGCCAATTGTTCAAACATGTCCAAACATAGTCCTAAAATGACTTAAAATTGTACAAAATGACTAGAAATGATGCCAAATCTGCCCCAAAATGACTCAAATGCGTCTAAAATTACCTCAAAAATAACGAATAATTATTGGCCACTGAAAATGGAAAAAGTGCCAATCAAGGCTGGTCTTATGGCCCAAAATATTCAACAGATGGTGGTGTTGTGTCCCTATAAAGTTCCTGTAAGTGTTTATGTATGGATGGATCCATGTTTTCCTACTAAAATACAGTCTTTGGTCCACATTTCTCCAACTGTTGAGGCTCTAACATCAGTAGAATCTGATGTGTGGCAGATATGGCAAGACAATTTTTAGATATTTAGACTAAATGTTAGTGTGGACTCATTGGTTGAAACCAAACACTGGTGTTCATAGGGTCTAGATGTTGGTGTTCATAGGGGTCTAGATGTTGGTGTTCATAGGGGTCTAGATGTTGGTGTTCATAGTGGTCTAGATGTTGGTGTTCATAGGGGTCTAGATGTTGGTGTTCATAGGGGTCTAGATGTTGGTGTTCATAGGGGTCTAGATGTTGGTGTTCATAGGGTCTAGATGTTGGTGTTCATAGGGGTCTAGATGTTGGTGTTCATAGGGGTCTAGATGTTGGTGTTCATAGGGTCTAGATGTTGGTGTTCATAGGGGTCTAGATGTTGGTGTTCATAGGGTCTAGATGTTGGTGTTCATAGGGGTCTAGATGTTGGTGTTCATAAGGTCTAGATGTTGGTGTTCATAGGGGTCTAGATGTTGGTGTTCATAGGGGTCTAGATGTTGGTGTTCATAGGGGTCTAGATGTTGTTGTTCTTAGGGGTCTAGATGTTAGTGTTCATAGGGGTCTAGATGTTGTTGTTCTTAGGGGTCTAGATGTTGGTGTTCATAGGGTCTAGATGTTGGTGTCCATAGGGGTCTAGATGTTGGTGTTATATGTGTGAAGCTACAAGCTGCTTCCATGTTGTCTTCATGTTGACATTTAACAACAAACGAGGCCTATTTTGCCTCACCAAATGTTCCCACACACGGACAACTGCTGAAGGGCTGGAATTCCCAAATGACTGCAAATACATGTAAAACGTGTGCAAACAGATGCGAGATACAGAGTTGGAGACCCAAAACGCCTACATAGTCCACAATTTTATAATATTATGTGGGTAAATTACCACTGTAGCTCCATTTGAAGGCCTTTATTGGATCCAAAATGTCCAAAAAAACACCAGTTGACGCTTTAAGTTCCCCCTAAAACTCCAGACACACAACTACAAGCTGTTTTTTGTGTGTGTTTCATTCAAACTTTGCCCCATCAGATGGTTAAACTTGTTTTCTGGACATATCAACTCAAGTTTTTCAGCTGCAGATCTGTCTTTGACGAGCACGTAGGGTCAATTACTGAGAAAATGCAGCACAATAACAAGCTCACATACACACACTCTGCTGCAGTTTATTAAGTGGTTCCTCTCTGTATATTAGTGAACGGAGGATTGTATAGAATTAGGAGACAACATAATTTGGTCTCATTGCTTTGGCGGACCACATGAGGTTCTGTGGAGGGGGCCAAACATAAATAACGCAGCCCTATAAATACTAAACACAGACCGCAGTTGCCCCTTGTGTAATCACAATGAGGACTGTAGGGAGTCTGAGGAATGCACCGTCATCAAACTGTGGTCCCCGAAATCACTGAAAAAGCACTAAAAACTCAAGTCATTACTGCAGCGACTGGATGTTGGTGGTGCGTCGTCTGTCACTGGAAATTTCTGCACGATCTTGACCCGGTTTGATTTTTTAAAAATAGTAGTGAACACATGAGAGGGCAAAATGATCAACGCATGTGAACACTAAACAGTCACAAAGTCGTGGTATCTTTCAGACAGTCCAATCCTTTAAATGCGCATAAAAACACACTTGAGTGGGGAAAAAGCACTTCTTGGTTCCTGTCAGACACAATCCAAGTGTAAAAATGGCACAGCTGGTGAACTTCAGAGTTTGTAACTGCGTTCGTACGAAAAAACAACCCCACTGGTCATTTATGCAAGCAGCTAATTGAACCCATTCTCATTCCCACGGTGTTTAAAATTGGAGGTTGGCATCTGGAGATACAGTGGAAGCTTGCATTACGAGTTTAATTCATTCTATGACCGAGCTCGTGTTACGATATAGGTCCGTGTACGTCGCGGCCATTTGTTTTCTTATTTTGAGATTTCAAAATAAAAGCGAAAAATAAATCGTTTCCGTTTTTTTCAGTGATAATACAAAATGAAGAACGGAAAATGGGCCGTAATTCATTATCCATTATCTGTTATCCGATTTAATTAGATGTGTTTCGTAATGCCAGGTTCCACTTATATGTGTTGGTCATGTTGATATTCGATTATTAGAGTTTCTCCATATTAAGTAGGAGGCTGAAAGGGGTCATGTAAAAGTTATTTGAGACAGAGCTCTGGTGACAGACCATTAGTTTTTATTTCAGTGTCATTTTCATTTGGTGTTTGGTGACGTTTAGGCAGCAAAACAGCTCGGTTAGGTTTAGAAATGCATCAGTATGGGTTGAAATAGTAACAAGCCCCGAAAGAAAGGTGATTATCTCACAGTTTGACAGCCTTTTTTAGTGTAAATTACACTTATTTTCTGTTACACGTTCGGTGTGAGACTGGACTGAGGTTGGGGTTGATGGATGGGTTGCCAAAACATTGGACTGTTGTTTAGTATTGTAACCGTGACAACCAAACGTTAGCAAAGCATTGATTTTAACCCAGACTGTGAGTTTTCCTTTAGGTTTTGGTGCCTAAATGTAGCCAAAGCTTTACCATAATCACGTCATAAAAGAATTAACTGTTCAGTTTTCAGCTGTGATTTAACAGTTTGTGACATATCTGCAGTTTTAACACTTTCAGACACGGAGAATGGGATTTACTTTGTCATCCAACTCTTGATAAGAGAGTAAATATCCCACTTACTGAAATGAGAAAGCATTCCTTTAACATAAATAAAGGATTAAAGCGCTGTCTCTGCTCGTTGGTATTTACTCTGGACTGTAATTATGTAAAACCAGCCTGCTAAGAAATCAGTAAAGACAGTATGGCAGGCCTTGGAAAATGTTCTGCAGTAATGTTTAAGTGCACAGGATTTGACGTTAATGAGCTACAACATGGAAAAACCACCGGATTGGCCCTTTTAAGAGCACTGAAGTAACGTTTAAAGACAGAGAATCTGCAAAAGGCCTTCTGAGTTTTTGGGAAAGAATTCCAAACTCGTGATTCCTGTCAGCCTCTTCTGTCTGAGAAAAATGATTTGGGACTTCTGTTCTGGATTCCTGCTGCTTCTCTTTGACGTCCTTCTCTTCTTTTATTCTCCTCCTTTGCCATTCGTCCTTTTTCCTTCTTCACCATCTGGCTTTCCTCCTCCATTTCCATTTTTCCCAATCTCTTCCTCCTGTCTGCCACCAGTTTTTGTGCTTCTACCAATGAATCCACATCAGCATTTGCTCAAAATAGCAAAAAACACCAGAACCTTGTCTTGTCATGCTTGGAAGACAATTCTACTGATGCTAGAGGCCTCCAAAGTTGGCTTAAAGTCAACCAAAGACTGTATTTTTAGTAGGAAATATGGATCCAGACACTTACAGGAGCTTTCTGGGGACACAACACTAAAGTTTGAAAATTTTACACCTTCATTTTTTAATATTCGGTAATTGTCACGAACGGTTCAGAGGCTCAAGTGCGAGGCAACAAGACAGGACACAAGACTTTAAAGAATCAAATAGTTTAATACAAAAGTCGAATTTACAACAAGTCAGGAAACCACTAACCAAGACTGGGTACTACCGAGCCGGGAAAATGCAACTAAAATCAATACACTGACTGTGATAATCAACTAACAGAAAATCTAACAATAAACTGAGACTCTAATAAACAAACTGTAAGAGTTCACAGTAAACAGACTGATGAAATACTCAACTAACAAGGCAGACAAATCTCTTATCGAACAGGCGACAAACCTAACCCTAACATCAGGGAATTGTTTTGCAGGTCTTTAGCAGTAATTGTTGTTGGTAACTGAGAATCATTACTATCGCACACGTCTGCATCTTCAAACCATAAGCAAGGAAGTGAATTCGGTGACGTACGTGCATTACTGGGGACTGCTGTGATTGGTGGAACTCTCGGGAGGCGGGACAAAATTGCGGAAAAGTCACGGTGATTGGACAAAATTGCAAGGTCGCGAATTCTTGGAGGGACTGGTAAATGTTCTGTAGATCAGCTGTAGTACCTGGTTGTTCCACCAGGTGGAGCCTCTTTCTGTTTAATACTGTAGAGACCAGAGGAGGCGTCACTCAGACTACAGGCAGAGAGCATTGTGGGGGTTTAGCTAGCAACGGGCACCATGACAAAGACTTCTGTGGTGCTTAATGACTTCCGACCAGAGCTCACGTGGTTTAGATTGATAGCACCACTGGTTATTTTATATTTATCATTTGTAACCCTACCGTCCTGCCACAAGCTGTGCTCTTGCTTTAATGTGCAACAGCGGACGTAAACAAAGGATCGGTCACATGTTCGTGCTCAATAAAGCCGATACGATCAGTTAAAAAATAGCCTGATCAGCCCCGAACCATCCTTCCTTAGAGCCATCCCACTTTCCTCACTTCTCGCTACGTCTTCGCTTATTGGGTTCGTCTCTCTTTAATCTGCGTTTCCTCAGTTCAACTCTACTCGTCTTTTTATCCGTCTTATTGTTTTTGATCGCCTTATTTTGCTCTCTGGTTTCATTCAGTTGTCTGTTGTTTTTCTTCGTGCCCTCGACTCTCCCATTCCCTTTCAGTTTGTCTCTGTTCTCACATCCTCTCTTCATCCTTCTTTATAATTCCCTTTCCCCGTTTAATTCATGCTCTCATTCCTTCTCTCCTTCTCTATCCATCACGCTGACAGTTGTTTTGATGTGGAAGCTCATTAAAGGGCATCCTCATGTTGTCCTCCTCTTCTCCTCTGGCCCTCTCTTCATTGTTGTGGTTCATCAACCACTCGTCTCCTCTGTGATCCTTCCATCATCTGTGGATCCTCTCTGGTGTTTTTCCCTTCTTTTAATTTCTCTGTGTGTCCTTATTTGCTATCCTGTAACCCACAGGCGCCACAACAGCTTCGCACACAGTCATGTTTCCGTCTCTTCAGAGGACTTGCATTAGGCCGTTTCACACAGGAGGAACTTATTCAGCAACCTGCACCTTTGTTCGATGTTCAGACCACAACCAGATCTCGTTTTATACCCATTTTCAGGGGAGAAGAAGTTCCTACTCGAGGAAGACAGCAGCTTTAAACGCAGCGTTTACTCACAGATTTAACTCCAGCTTTACGAGCATGTAGGGAACAGACATGGGGAGATCTGGTGTGGATGTTGACAGATCAGAAAAAATGGTGCTCATCGAAACAACCGACATCGAGATCCAAACAGGGGGTCCTAAAGTGGTCAGAACAGGCCCTAAACATCGCCATCAACAGCGTGAAATTCAGCAAACAGATGAACGTAAACCTGTAAAGCAAAGTCTTTTTCTAGCAACCAGAGGAGGCGTCACTCAGACTACAGGCGGTTCATGTCGGCAAGCAAAGACGAAGCAACGGGCACCATGACAAAGACTTCTGTGATGCCTAATGACATCCGACCAGAGCTCATGAGTTGACGAGGACGTTAATTTAAAAATCCCGGCGACATATGAAAGAGTTGGTTTTGGACAAATGTTCACTGTGCCCAGTTATTGATTGATATCGCAGCCAATTAGTTTGACTTAGCGTCCCCTACAGCAGTGGTTCTCAACTGGTGGGTCGCAAAGCCATTTTTAGAGGGTCGCAGAAGCACGCCCCCCTCCAAAAAAGTAGTGGTATAACGTCTTTTATTTTGAAGGACGTGTTTCTTATGGCACAGTTTGCTTTCAATAGCAGGATATTTAGTGGTGGTGACACCAGTAGTTGCCCACTATTAACCTCTAGATTTGTCTCTGCCAGCTTATTGGAGAAATTTATGCTAAAACGTGTCAAAAATGAACCAAAATGTGCTCAGAATCTGTCAAAATGGGCGAAAAATATGCCCAAAACTTGGCAAAAGTGTACAAATATACCAAAATTAACAAAAAAATAAGCCAAAATGTTCCCAAATTGTATCAAAATGTGTTGAGACTACACCCAAATAAACCTTAATTTGTTAACAGGAACAGCAAACTTCAAAAAGTTGGGTCACGACCATTATTAATAGAGACATAATGGGTCCTGAGGCTGGACCAGTTGAGAACCAATGCCCTAGCATTGTGCTGCACACTGTCTTCTACCTTTACGACACCTGTGTCAGCCCAATCAGTTAAAAAAGTACCTGGATCAGATTCCATTTAGTAAGAGCGAACCAAGGCATCCCTTCTCAGTTGTTCTATTTCCTACGTAGGGTTAGAGTTACGCTAATTTGTTGTTGTTTTGGTGAACTCTTAGTTAACGTCACGCCAAAGCTGTTTCCCTTCCCTTAATTCTTGCAGACGAAAGTCACATATTGAACTTTAAACCAAGGCTTCACACTAGAATTGAAAGATTGACTTGCTTTAGGCCCTCACAACATATGTATGCAGTATTTCCCATAAGGAGAGGCGTCATGGGACTGCCTCTAACATACTGCTGTTACCTCATCCTTACGACACCGACCCCATCCACTCCCCAAACCACACACCGGTTTTCCATTCTCTTGCGCTGTTGCAAACACTCAATTGCGTTGCGTTCGAGGAGCTCGGTGACGCGGGAGGTCCGAGAAATGCGAGCGTGAGAGTCCGAGAGCGGGGTGTTGAAATTAGCGAACACGCCCTGACGCTGACACCCCCCCACCCCCATCCAATTAAAGCGCTCTCACATCAAAACAGCAAATATAACAGTGATGCAACCGACAGATAAATCTGCGGTGACAGGCGAAATCTCTCGTCGACCCCGAGCGCTTGCAGATTCTAACCAGAGGGTGATTTAGGAGTTGTAATTTGAAAGCGCAGCATCTGGTCAACAACATGAACAACAGGCAGCATTGTCTTATCTAAATCTTTTGTACATGTAGTGCTAAAAATGTTAGCACGATCAATCTCTATTAATACTACTAACAAGCTGCATTTCCAATATTCTATCAACTGCTTATGTCAGCGCCAGGAGACGAAGGCTACTAACGGTGCTTCAAAATGAGTGTTTTAGCTCACAAATGCATAAATGTTTGTGTACGCTTCTTCTTCTTCTGCTGCTTCTCCGTGACTTCATCCGAGCTCTTTGTCTTTCTAATGTGGGTTCTGTCGCGATCGATCAGCGCTAGCCGAGTTCTGCTCGCCCGACAGGACCTCCCAGACAAGGAAAACGGTGGCAGGGTTTCCCCCAGAAAACTTGCTAAGCCCGGTGGTAGAGAAGCCCACCGGCCGCCCACCGTGTTTTTCTAAAAAAAAAAAAAGTTAAAAGTTGACAGGAATTTTGAAATTATGACTATTATGTGTTATTATAAGCCATTTATTAACAATACTTAAATGTAAAGTCTTACTAAAAGGCACAATCTTGGAATACGGTTTTAACAAACACAAAAAATACAATTAAAATAAATAATATCAGTTGTTTTCACTTAAGTTACATCCTAGTGAATCTTAAAACAAGCCGTTGCTGGTCACATTTAAAAGTAAAATAAATTAACATAAATAAAAAACTACAAACATGGCCAAGGGTTAAAACCAGGGAACTCAGAGGCTGAACAGGTCTGCTGTGCTGTGTGACCTGTTCATGGTTCAGGTTGGATCAGTGCATCAATCCGTCTGGGTTTACCATACTGGGTCTGGTAGAGCCATCCGCTAAATTTAGGGTCAGCTAACCATTTTGGATTAAATCCACTAGTTGGATGTTTACCATCGCGGCTTGCAGAAGGCTGCTCCGACGACGTGCTAACATCCGTGCTAACATCCGGGCTAACTCCACTGGCTCTGCCTCATCATGGAGCCGCGGCTCGGTCGGCTCGCCGGGGATGAACTCCCCTTGGCCTGGAGGTGAACGAGCAGCTTATCGTCTCCTACGACTTCGGAAAAAGTTCACGTATCGACCATAAAATGTCGCCATTGCGGTTTCAACTGTATCGCGAGATGCTGTTAAAAGCTGTTTACCGTCTTTGGTGTCACTGTTTTGGTGCATAAAAACCTATTTAAAATAAATATACCAGTGACGCTTAGCCTGGTGGGGGGGCAAGGAAAGCCTGGCGGCCCACCAGGCTTATAAAGCACTAGAGGAAACCCTGGGTGGCACACTCGCTTTTCTCCCACGCAAACCATATTTCTAGAGTGTGGGTTTTTCAGTAATTGTTGTTTGGGAGAAAGCACAATGGTGACGATGGCGTTTCAGTGCGTTTGATTCACTAATATATTTGTATGTGATGTCTAGTATTGAAGAGTGTTTTGAGTGTGTCTAACATTACATACCTTTCTTTTTGACAGTTTTGGCTAACCAGCTAACCTGAAAGTGTGTGTATTTCTATGTTCATGTGTGTCTTGTAGCTTGCAGACGGAGAGACTTCAGCTATCATTAACCTTTCAACCTCTAGTTCCAGCCTCCATGTAGGTAACAAACTCATCTTTCATCTCATTTCATTCATTCACACTCTGAATGTTAACCTGATTGTCAAACATACTTTGCATTTACCTGTTTTATCCTCTGTTTTGATACCGTCCATCTACTTTACGTACTGTACAGAGCTTCTTCGTCCTTCCCGCCTCCCATTTAATCTACTAATGGCGTCAGAGAGAAATTAATGTTGATACTCACAACAGGTCTGTTCACATTGGCAACAAGTGGCGCAGTAAAGAAAGGCTTCAAATGATTCACACCTAATGCCGAACCTTGATTTATAGTCAACTTTTATTTGAGCAATAGGTTTCTTCTGGCTGGAAGTGACAAACAAGTCAGTAGATTGTAAGAAATTATGTTACAGATATTAGTGATTGATTTTAACTATAGTGAGTTACTGCTTTACCACAAGTGGCTAAAACCGAAGAACTTAGCAAGCTTGCTACACAGAAAGACACATAACAACCACAAAAAAGGCACAAATAGAAACAAGACAACCATGAAGAGACACTAAACAACCACAAAGACTCCAAAAATAACAACAAAAAGACTCAAAATGGCAGCAAAGAGACATGAAATGGCTTTAAACAACCACAAATAGACCCAAGACAACCACAAAAAGACAAAAAACAACCGCACAGAGACATGAGACAACCACAAAGAGACACAAAACAACCACAAAGAGACACAAAACAACCACAAAGAGACACAAAACAACCACAAAGAGACACAAAACAACCACAAAGAGACAAAAATGACCACAAAGAGACAAAAATGACCACAAAGAGACACAAAACAACCATAAAGAGACAGAAAATGACCACAAAGACACACGAGACGACCACAAAGAGACACAAGACGACTACAAAGAGACACAAAACAACCACAAAGAGACACAAAACAACCATAAAGAGACACAAAACGACAACAAAGAGACACAAAACAACCACAAAGAGACACAAAACAACCACAAAGAGACACAAAACGACCATAAAGAGACACAAAACGACAACAAAGAGACACAAAACGACAACAAAGAGACACAAAACAACCACAAAGACACACAAAACAACCACAAAGAGACAAAAATGACCACAAAGAGACACAAAACAACCACAAAGAAACACAAAACAACCACAAAGAGACACAAAACAACCACAAAGAGACATAAAACAACCACAAAGAGACACAAAACAACCACAAAGAGACAAAAATGACCACAAAGAGACACAAAACAACCACAAAGAGACACAAAACAACCACAAAGAGACACAAAACGACCACAAAGAGACACAAAACAACTATAAAGAGACAAAACAACCACAAAGAGACACAAAACAACTAGAAAGAGACACAAAACGACCACAAAGAGAGACAAAACGACCACAAAGAGACACAAAACAACCGTAAAGAGACACAAAACAACCACAAAGAGACACAAAACAACCACAAAGAGACACAAAACAACCACAAAGAGACACAAAACAACTAGAAAGAGACACAAAACAACCACAGAGACACAAAACGACTATAAAGAGACAAAACAACCACAAAGAGACACAAAACAACCACAAAGAGACACAAAACGACCACAAAGAGACACAAAACAACCACAAAGAGACACAAAACAACCACAAAGAGACACAAAACAACCATAAAGAGACACAAAACGACAACAAAGAGACACAAAACAACCACAAAGAGACAACAAATAACTACAAAGAGACACAAAACAACCACAAAGAGACACAAAACAACCACACAGAGACACAAAACAACCATAAAGAGACACAAAACAACCACAAAGAGACAACAAATGACTACAAAGAGACACAAAACAACCACAAAGAGACACAAAACAACCACAAAGAGACACAAAACAACTATAAAGAGACAAAACAACCACAAAGAGACACAAAACAACTAGAAAGAGACACAAAACGACCACAAAGAGAGACAAAACGACCACAAAGAGACACAAAACAACCGTAAAGCGACACAAAACAACCACAAAGAGACACAAAACAACCACAAAGAGACACAAAACAACTAGAAAGAGACACAAAACAACCACAGAGACACAAAACGACTATAAAGAGACAAAACAACCACAAAGAGACACAAAACAACCACAAAGAGACACAAAACGACCACAAAGAGACACAAAACAACCACAAAGAGACACAAAACAACCACAAAGAGACACAAAACAACCATAAAGAGACACAAAACGACAACAAAGAGACACAAAACAACCACAAAGAGACAACAAATAACTACAAAGAGACACAAAACAACCACAAAGAGACACAAAACAACCACACAGAGACACAAAACAACCATAAAGAGACACAAAACAACCACAAAGAGACAACAAATGACTACAAAGAGACACAAAACAACCACAAAGAGACACAAAACAACCACAAAGAGACAACAAATGACTACAAAGAGACACAAAACAACCACAAAGAGACACAAAACAACCACAAAGAGACACAAAACAACCACAAAGAGACACAAAACAGCCACAAAGAGACACAAAACAGCCACAAAGAGACACAAAACAACCACAAAGAGACACAAAACAGCCACAAAGAGACATAAAACGACCACAAAGAGACACAAAACGACCACAAAGAGACACAAAACAACCACAAAGAGACAAAAATGACCACAAAGAGACACAAAACAACCACAAAGAGACACAAAACAACCACAAAGAGACACAAAACGACCACAAAGAGACACAAAACAACTATAAAGAGACAAAACAACCACAAAGAGACACAAAACAACTAGAAAGAGACACAAAACGACCACAAAGAGACACAAAACGACCACAAAGAGACACAAAACAACCGTAAAGAGACACAAAACAACCACAAAGAGACACAAAACAACCACAAAGAGACAAAACAACCACAAAGAGACACAAAACAACTAGAAAGAGACACAAAACAACCACAGAGACACAAAACAACTATAAAGAGACAAAACAACCACAAAGAGACACAAAACAACTAGAAAGAGACACAAAACAACCACAAAGAGACACAAAACGACCACAAAGAGACACAAAACGATCACAAAGAGACACAAAACAACTATAAAGAGACAAAACAACCACAAAGAGACACAAAACAACTAGAAAGAGACACAAAACGACCACAAAGAGACACAAAACGACCACAAAGAGACACAAAACAACCGTAAAGAGACACAAAACAACCACAAAGAGACACAAAACAACCACAAAGAGACACAAAACAACCACAAAGAGACAAAACAACCACAAAGAGACACAAAACAACTAGAAAGAGACACAAAACAACCACAGAGACACAAAACAACCACAAAGAGACACAAAACGACCACAAAGAGACACAAAACAACTATAAAGAGACAAAACAACCACAAAGAGACACAAAACAACTAGAAAGAGACACAAAACAACCGTAAAGAGACACAAAACAACCACAAAGAGACACAAAACGACCACAAAGAGACACAAAACAACTATAAAGAGACAAAACAACCACAAAGAGACACAAAACGACCACAAAGAGACACAAAACAACCGTAAAGAGACACAAAACAACCACAAAGAGACACAAAACAACCACAAAGAGACAAAACAACCACAAAGAGACACAAAACAACTAGAAAGAGACACAAAACAACCACAAAGAGACACAAAACAACTATAAAGAGACAAAACAACCACAAAGAGACACAAAACAACTAGAAACAGACACAAAACAACCACAAAGAGACACAAAACGACCACAAAGAGACACAAAACAACCACAAAGAGACACAAAACAACCACAAAGAGACACAAAACAACCATAAAGAGACACAAAACGACAACAAAGAGACACAAAACAACCACAAAGAGACAACAAATGACTACAAAGAGACACAAAACAACCACAAAGAGACACAAAACAACCACACAGAGACACAAAACAACCATAAAGAGACACAAAACAACCACAAAGAGACAACAAATGACTACAAAGAGACACAAAACAACCACAAAGAGACACAAAACAACCACAAAGAGACACAAAACAACCATAAAGAGACACAAAACAACTAGAAAGAGACACAAAACAACCACAAAGAGACAACAAATGACTACAAAGAGACACAAAACAACCACAAAGAGACACAAAACAACCACAAAGAGACACAAAACAACCACAAAGAGACAAAACAACCACAAAGAGACACAAAACAACTAGAAAGAGACACAAAACAACCACAGAGACACAAAACAACTATAAAGAGACAAAACAACCACAAAGAGACACAAAACAACTAGAAAGAGACACAAAACAACCACAAAGAGACACAAAACGACCACAAAGAGACACAAAACAACCACAAAGAGACACAAAACAACCATAAAGAGACACAAAACGACAACAAAGAGACACAAAACAACCACAAAGAGACACAAAACAACCACACAGAGACACAAAACAACCATAAAGAGACACAAAACAACCACACAGAGACACAAAACAACCATAAAGAGACACAAAACAACCACAAAGAGACAACAAATGACTACAAAGAGACACAAAACAACCACAAAGAGACACAAAACAACCACAAAGAGACAACAAATGACTACAAAGAGACACAAAACAACCACAAAGAGACACAAAACAACCATAAAGAGACACAAAACAACCATAAAGACCCACACACAAAGGCCAGGACTGCTTCTTGGTGACACACTGGAAGAGTTTTCATGAGGACTGATGGTAAATAAGAGGCACAGGCGATCTATACAATCTATAAAACCTATACAATCTATAAAACCTATACAATCTATAAAACCTATACAATCTATAAAACCTATACAATCTATACAACTCGTCACCAGGAGACACACAGACCGCATTATAAGTGGTCTGACAGACTTTAAAAAGCAGCTTCCTGGTGGACGTGAGGAGCCACCGAGGTCGGTTTGATCCCTGACAAATACTGTCATCAAGCAGGGACTGAGCAGACGAGACGCGACGCCCGACGTTCATTTTCCATCTGAGCGACGTCAGATCTCGGATATCTCGAGGGGGGTCGGAGCCTCGGAGGTCTGGGGAGCCACGACGCCGCTGACGGCACATCTTCTTAAACTTTTCCAACTCTGAAACCGAATCCGGCTGATCCGCCTCTGCAGGGCGAGCTGCAGTAATCTGGGAATCATCAGACATACGCCCATGACCCGCTCCCTGGTCCCGGCCCAGAGATGAAGAAGGCAGGATTTACAGCACATGGGAGACGGGCTTTCTTCTTCTGCTGCCACCAGACATTAGCTGCTGGTCCTCGAGTCTCTCCCTCCTTAGCCCTTCAGTAAGTGTCTGCTGGAAGATCCCTAGCAGCCCTGTTGACTTTGGCCTCGGCCAGGCAGAAAGCCGAGCCTTTAATTCGACTGGTTTCAATATCGGACCCTTAATAAAACAAATATCTTTGTTTGGAGAGAAAGAAATCGCCCCCAATTACCGTCGGGCGAGGAGGGAGGCGGCACTACTGGAGTTGTGTGTTTGTGTGCGCGGCCTGGACCGGGTCAAGCTGCGTCTTCAAATTGACCTGGCTTAGGAAAATAGGATGGAAGAATGTAACGGGGAGCGCGCTCTCCGTTCAGATCCTGGGTCGGGTTTCCTCTGCGGATCGCGCTGTAAAACCCCGGCTTCTTCGGCTCCGATGTGTTTTCCTGAGACGAGGCCAGCAGAGTTTAGCTGTCATCCATCAGGGTCCCCCTTAAAATAAACTTTATCGATAAAGGCTCTGCTCTAAATTTAGATCTGTGCTACTGTCTGCTACAGAAAAGGACGTTTACTGCGGTTCCTTCATTTCTGTAGACACAGTTCAGGTTTGACCAGCAGGTTTCTGACTGGAAATGACAAACAGGAGATAGAAGGCAGCTGTTTTACAGATGTTAATGATGCTTTTTAAAAAACGATTTCTCAGTAATCAGTGATAAAATCTATTTATCTCCACATCAATCAAATCGTTTTGGGGACTCTGGGCCACTCGTCTTTGTGTCTCTTTATAGTTGTTTTGTGTCTCTTTGTGGTTGTTTTGTCTCTTTATGGTTGTTTTGTGTCTCTTTGTGGTTGTTTTGTGTCTCTTTATAGTTGTTTTGTGTCTCTTTGTGGTTGTTTTGTGTCTCTGTGGTTGTTTTGTGTCTCTGTGGTTGTTTTGTGTCTCTTTCTAGTTGTTTTGTGTCTCTTTGTGGTTGTTTTGTGTCTCTTTATGGTTGTTTTGTGTCTCTTTGTGGTCGTTTTGTGTCTCTTTGTGGTTGTTTTGTGTCTCTTTGTGGTTGTTTTGTGTCTCTTTATGGTTGTTTTGTGTCTATTTGTGGTTGTTTTGTGTCTCTTTATGGTTGTTTTGTGTCTGTTTGTGGTTGTTTTGTGTCTCTTTGTTGTTGTTTTGTTTTTCTTTGTGGTTGTTTTGTGTCTCTTTATGGTTGTTTTGTGTCTCTTTGTGGTTGTTTTGTGTCTCTTTATGGTTGTTTTGTGTCTCTTTGTGGTCATTTCATGTGTCTTTAGGGAAGTTTTGTGTTCTTTGCGTCTCTCTGTAGTGGTTTTGTGTCTCTTTGTGGTTGTTTTGTGGTTTTTTGGGAGGTACTTTTGTCTTTTTGTGGTTCTGTTGTGTCTCTTTGTGGTCGTTTCATGTTTCTTTATGGTAGTTTGTGTTTTTTGCGTGTCTTTGTGGTGGTTTTGTGTCTTTTTGTTGTTGTTTTGTGTCTCTTTGTGGTTTTCTATAGTTTTTTTGCGGATGTTTTGTGTCTCTTTGTGGTCATCTTGCATCTCTTTTTGTTTGTTTCACATGTCTTTATGGTCGTTTAGTGTCGTTTAGTTGTTTTTTTTAGCATGTCTTTGTGGTGATTTTGTGGTTCTGTTATGTCACTTTGTGGTTGTTTCATGTGTCTTTATGACTTTGTGTTTTTTTGTCTGGGTTTTTTTGCATGTCTGTAGGGATTTTGTGTCTCTTTGTGGTGGTTTTTTGTCTTTTTGTGTATTTTTTGAGTTGTCTCTGCGGTTTTTTTGTATCTCTTTGTGTCTCTTTGTGGTTCTTTTGTTAATTTATGGTAGTTTTTGTCTCTTTTTGGTTTTCTTGTCTATTAGTAGTTGTTATGTGTCACTTAGTTATTCTTTTGTGTCCCTTTTATGTCTCTTTGTGACTCTTTTGCGCCTCTTCATGGTACTTTTGTCTTTTTGTGGTCATTTTGTATCTCTTTTTGTTCGTTTCACGTGTCTTTATGGCAGCTTTGTGCTGTTTAGTTGTTTTTTTTGCATGTCTTTGGGGTGGTTTTGTGTATTCTGTGGGTGTTTTCCTTGTCTTTGCAGTCGTCATGTCTCTTTGTGGTTGTTTTAAGTCACTTTGCGGTGGTTTTTATGTCTCTCTGTGGCTCTTTTGCGTCTCTTTGGAGTTCTTTTGTCTCTGTGTGGTAGTTTTGTGTCTCTTTACTGTTGCGTTGTGTCTCTTTTGTGGTTGGTGGCTTCCAGTACGATTCGGTCAGATGCTGTTTCAGAGTTGGAAAAGCTGAAGAAGATGGGCTGTCAGCAGCGTCACGGCGTATCACTTGCGTATAATGCGGTTTTTGTGTCTCCTGGTGACGTGTTTTATAGATTTCATAGATTGCACTGCGCCTCTTATTCACCGTTAATCCTCGTTATCCATTTTATTGCCAAAAGCAGTCAGTTTGGGTTGAAGTCCTGCTCTGAAATGTTTCAGTTTGCCACAGCTTCCATAAATCCTTCCTGGCTGCTTTAGAAGCAGAGAAACTCGCTGAAATGGCTTCATGCCAGGCGACTCTGTGGCATTTTTCGGGGGTTTATGAAACACACATTTATGGCCCCGTAATGACACTGTGACCAGAAACAAGATGTCAAAATAGCTTACTAAATCATTGTTGTTTTTCTTGTTCTGCTAATTTCGGCCGCAGACTGATGTAAGCTGCTGTTCACCTCCAGAATCAGAGCGCTGCACATATTTGCTGCCCAGAATGTTGTCCAAATGCATCTGTGCACTTCTGGATGACACTGGAGCATTTTCTGCATCTTCATAGACTCCAACACATTACATGGATAGCAGAGTCTTATGCTGCTTTATGCTTCTAATCCGCTACATTCATCTGGCAGGTTTAGTCGCTGTTAAGATGAAGATTTTACACAACAAATAATGTAAAACACAGCACATAGTTACAGATAAGACTACTGGTTTCCAACCATTTGCATCTCTTTGTAGTTGTTTTGTGTCTCTTTGTGATATTTTTGCATCTCTTTGTGTGTGTTTTGTGTCATTTTGTGGTTCTTTGGCGTCTCTTTGTTGTTGTTTTGTGTCTTTTCGTGGTATTTTTGCGTCTCTTTGTGGTTGTTTTGTGTCTTTTCGTGGTATTTTTGCGTCTCTTTGTGGTTGTTTTGTGTCTTTTTGTGATTCTTTGGCGTCTCTTTGTAGTTGTATTTTGACTTTTTGTGGTGTTTTTGCGTCTCTTTGTGTTTTTTTGTGTCTTTTGTGTTTCTTTTCCATCTGTTTGTTGTTGTTTTATGTCTTTTTGTAAAATTTTTGCCTTTCTTTGTGGTTGTTTTGTGTCATTTTGTGGTTCTTTGGCATCTTTTTGTTGTTATTTTGTGTCTTTTTCTGGTATTTTTCCATCTCTTTGTGGCTGTTTTGTGTCTTTTTGTGTCTTTTTGTGGTGTTTTTGCGTCTCTTTGTGGTTGTTTTGTGTCATTTTGTGGTTCTTTGGCATCTTTTTGTTGTTATTTTGTGTCTTTTTCTGGTATTTTTCCATCTCTTTGTGGCTGTTTTGTCTTTTTGTGGTTGTTTTGTGTCATTTTGTGGTTCTTTGGTGTCTCTTTGTTGTTGTTTTGTGTCTTTTTGTGGTGTTTTTGTGTTTCTTTGTGGTTGTTTTGTGTCTTTTTGTGGTATTTTTGCGTCTCTTTGTGGTTGTTTTGTGTCTTTTTGTGGTGTTTTTGCGTCTCTTTGTTGTTGTTTTGTGTCTTTTTGTGGTGTGTTTGTGTTTTCTTTGTGGTTGTTTTGTGTCTTTTTGTGGTATTTTTGCGTCTCTTTGTGGTTGTTTTGTGTCATTTTGTGATTCTTTGGCGTCTCTTTGTAGTTGTATTTTGACTTTTTGTGGTGTTTTTGCCTATCTTTGTGGTTGTTTTGTGTCTTTTTGTAAAATTTTTGTGTCTCTTTGTGGTTGTTTTGTGTCTTATTGTGGTATTTTTGTGTTTTTTGTGTCTTTTGTGTTTCTTTTCCATCTGTTTGTTGTTGTTTTATGTCTTTTTGTAGAATTTTTGCGTCTCTTTGTGGTTGTTTTGTGTCTTTTTGTGGTATTTTTGTGTTTCTTTTCCATCTGTTTGTTGCTGTTTTGTGTCTTTTTGTGGTTCTTTTGCATCTCTTTGTTATTGTTTTGTGTCTTTTGGTGTTTCTCTTCCATCTGTTTGTTGTTGTTTTGTTTGTTTTTGTGGTTTTTTGTCTTTTTGTGATTCTTTTGCGTCTCTCTGTGGTTGTTTTAAGTCACTTGGTGGATCTTTAGCATCTCTTAGTGGTTGTTTTGTGTCTTTTTTGGGTCTTTTTTGCGACTTTATGTTGTTGTTTTATGATTTTTTAAAGTCAGTTTTGACCTTTACATGTCCTTTAATCTGCAAATTATGTCTATATTAAACAAAAACTGCCAGTCACAGCGGCCACATCTGGAGAAGCAGCCCAGTGGATCAAATGGTGACGATCACTTCTAACTACCTACTTCATTTTTAAATTATTCTAGTCAGAAATCTGGCAGCATCATTCCCTGTCCATCACAATAGTCTTCCAAAGAGTGCGAGCAGGCAGCAGGAGTGCAGGACAGCACATGGAAAAGCTTTCAGGACTGGCTATAGATTGAGTCAGAACTGTGCAACGTCAATCAGTGATAGCAGAGACGGCATTTATTTATGTGAAAATGCCACAGATTTTTACTTGAGGTTTGGTCTTCTGCCTTGAAACCGCAGCGGAGCGAATGACAAATGCACACAAACAGCTCCGCTCAAACATCTTTCCCAGCCTCGCCGCATTCTTCACGTCGACCGGCTTTGGAGATACAGAATGGGGTCAGAGAAAATCAGTGGAGGTTTTGGGCGGAAACGGTTCGGGGAAATTCTCCTTAAAGCACCAAACAAAGTTCTCGATTCAGGTGCTGCGTTCTTTGACGAATACATCACGACGGGTTGACAAAGCCTGGACGCTGTGGTTGAGAGACGCAGCCTTTCTGGCCAAAGCTCAGAGGACGTTCTGCATCATTTGCATCCATCAGTGTCCCACAATCCACTGTAGAGAACTAACAGCCTGCAGGTTTTTATTCCAACTGCACCGAAGAGGTTTAATCAGTCAGAGCCTCCCTCCACAGAACCAGCTGACTCTTTATCTACAGTAACTTTAGCATATTTAATGAAGCCAGGCAAAGTTTCACCTTCATACTATGAATATTTTAAGATTTACAGGCCCTTGAAGTACACAGAGGTGGATCCAAACTGTTAAATATGTGATATATCCCACAATGCTGATGCTCAGAGTTGGTTACAGATTTAGTCTTTAGACTGTGACACCTGGATCAGACCCCAGTCATTTCTTATTAATATCTGATAACAGCCCAATCTGACACCATTTTCTTCAGTAATACACACCTGAAGTACATTAAAGTTATTAAAATCAATCCACTGTAGATGCTCGACAACTGAGTAGCTCTAAAAACTTAATTTCTTCCTCAAGTCTGTTCCTTAATGTTCTATTGGTGGAACCTTGTTGTGAAACTCCAGTAGGACACTGTAGTGTTAGAGGATAGGATGTAGTGTGGCTCCACAAGCTCCAAAAGATGGAGAAAACCTGTTTTCTCTACATGCATATTAGAAAGTGTATTGTAGATTAGCTGCAGTACCTGGTTGTTCCACCAGGTGGAGCCTCTCACTGTTTAACACTGTAGAGACCAGAGGAGGCGTCACTCAGACTACAGGCAGAGAGCATTGTGGGAGTTTAACTAGCAACCATGACAAAGACTTCAGTGGAGCTTAATGACCTCCAACCAGAGCTCATGAGTTTTATTTGAAGTGTCCCACTACAACTTGGCCTTCCCTCTCTGACTCCTGTGTTGCAGCTGGGGTAAACGATTGATCGGGACTGTATTGGTTCTGATACTAATCACTTACAAGAAGCTGTGACTGGCCCTGGTTCTGCTTCATGACATCGATAATTTGAGGCCCTCGCAGTCTCAGCCGTGACGTCAGTGGAGTCTGAGTGTTTTGGCTCTGAGGTGGAGGTTGGAACAGCCTCTTTAGCTCCACGGCTGCAGCTCGGACCTCTGACCCGCTGTGGACGGGGGTTTCCCCACTAAAGCTTTTACGGAGCAGCTCGGGGCTCTTATGTAAATCTGCGCTCACAGAGCTCTTGGCAGTGCCAGTCTGGTTTGGTTAGCTGGCGTTCCCTGCAGGGTGTAATGATAGGCTGCAAACCACACTGACACCCTGAGCAGACCACTGCAGGCTGTGTGTGTGTCCATCCCTACACTCCGTACAGTCTGGATCGCTGCGCCGGCGGCCTTAATCTGTCTGAACCGGGAGTCGTGGACTTGAGCGAACACACCCTGACACACAGCGGCGGGCACACACACACCATTCCTGGCGCCCCTGTCATCAGTGTTTGGCAGCGACGGCACACCGAGGGCACATTAACACACTGCAGACACTCCACACTGCATGTGTGTGTGTTCAGTCAGAGCCCACGTGCTGCCTGGTTCCACACCCGCACTGTAAAAACACAAGCAGTAAAAACCATGATGGGACATTGTAGCATTGAAAAACTGAAAAACCCAAACAAATAATGATAAAATATTGATATTTTTGCTGATGTAATGCAGTAAAATGGCGTATTTTGTAGTCAAACATTGTAAAAGAACACATTATTAGTAAAAACGGAAATGTTTACATGGATTTTGTTTACAGTTTTGGCCTCTTTTTAAGGTCAACATGTTTAGTAATACTTCTTTTTTTAACTTGTACATATACATAATACATAATTTTTAGGGATGCACGACAACGCCAATTCCAACCAATTCCGATAAGCGATAATTTTATACTTCTTGCAGCCGATAACCGATAATGTCAACCGATTGCGCACCAGAACGTGACACCAGAGTTGGCAGGTCTGCTACTACTACTTTGGTAAAACAATCATGTAACACAGGGCGTCCCCACACGTCAGCACGAGCGTCAGCATAAGATAAGTGTCACTTACACAATCTTAATGGGTCAGTTCTCTGTGTTCTTTACTGTGAGTACACACAGCTTGGAATGTTTATGGTGATTCTCATATCTTTACAATCATGGTTGCTGACATGTAGACTTTAAAGTCCTGACAGTATAATTCTTAACATAAGAACAATTCTTCTATTATCCGAATACCACCACAACCAACAAATATTCTGATATCCCAACATTCGAGACCAGCCCTAGTGAAACGTCTTCTTCAGACACGGTAAAGAAAGTCCACTCTGGTCAGTGCCACGCCATGCTGCTTGTTTTTCTCTGCCCACGCAGTTTTATGACATCACACACGTGCGACAGTAACATCGGGGAGGGGAGGGGTTGAGGAGCCAGGCATGAACACAAGACAGAACACATAACAGTCCCTCCAGGATTTCACAGGCGTTTTTCCAGATTGTTGCTCCTAAAATGCCTGAATTTGCAGCAGCTTTTCTAAACAATTGCGATGTAAGTTGCGATGTTTTAAGCGTATTTGTTGTGATAAAATTGCGGGAGACGGTAAAAAATTGTCAAAAAGATGCATTTTTTTTCTTTGTTTTGTATAATTCATTAAATTTTTTTCACATCCTGGCACACGCGTGTTCACACACACACGCTCACAGCTCGTCACGTCAGTTAATGAATCTAACTGACCTTCATTGTTTCAGTGCTGTTCACAGATCTGGATGCAACAGCTTCATCACGGTGGTTTGTCTGGTCTGTGGTCCGCTGGTTTCACCCATTCTCCTGATATGTTTACGGTAGAAAAGTGTTTGTCAGTGGATGGTTTTGGTTTGTGTTCCACCTCAATATTCCACGGGGTGAAAACAGTTTAGCTCCGCTTTGGTGAAGAACATCAGGGAATTGTTCTGCAGTAGTTTTTGTTGCATCTGTATCTTCAAACCATAAACAAGGAAGTGAATCCGGTGACGTACGTGCATTACTGGGGACTGCTGTGATTGGTGGAACTCACGGGAGGCGGGACAAAATAGCGGAAAAGTCGCGGTGATTGGACGAAATTGCAAGGTGGCGCAGAATTTACGGAGATTGGTTGAATTTGCGTTAATTGTTGCGATCGCAACATCGCGAAATCCTAGAGGGGCTGACAGACAAACGACAAAAACCAAGATTCCAAGTCTTAATTATTATCGGGTCATTTTATCGGCTGATTTTTTAATTATCAGAATGACGTCATAGTTGCCAAAATTAACTGATAATTATCAAACGCCGATATTATCATGCATCCCTAATAATTTTGCATAATTTATACATAATTTTTCTTTAAATACCTGCAATTATCGTAGAATGATGTAAAACAGTCTGATTTTAATGTCAATAAAGAACATTACAATCTGTAGCAATAGAGTTTTTTCATCTGGACGTTTTTAGCAGCCAACACGGTCCGTGTACGTCGCGGCCATTCATTTTCTTATTTTCAGATTTCAAAATAGAAACGAAAAATAAACCGTTTCCCTTTTTTTCAGTGATGATACAAAATGAAAAACGGAAAACGGCCCTAATTCATCAATTAGATATGTTTGTAATTTCCTGTTAATTTTGGCTCCGTGACCCTTGTGACCTCTGAAGAGGAGCTAGCGATTTAGCTAGCTCTGCTAAATGGCGGAGCTAGCGATTTAGCACTAGCGATTTAGTGCTAGCGATTTAGCACTGGCGATTTAGTGCTAGCTCCGCAGCTAGCAGTAAATTGCTACTTTGCTTTCTGGCAAAGCTAAAGTAACAGAAAACCTCCAAACCTCCCCAAAAATGTCCCGAAAAGCAGTCGAACGCTAGCGATTTAGCGCTAGCAGCAGAGCTAGCGGCACCACAAGGTCCCTCCAAAGGGACAAATAAACCCCACGCTGGTGAAAAGTCCACTGTGAAATAGTGAACAATGTGAGCCAAGCAACGTTTGGACCCCACAGTGGGTCTTCATCAGGCCACGGCACACAGCAAGGTCTGCTAACAGTGAGCTAACACTGGAGCTTTAGATACCAGATCCTTCCTCATCAGAAGTCAGACGGGTCACGGAGCCAAAACCAACAGGAAGTAGAGAAATAAGTTTTCCACGGGTGTATTTTAATTTTAATTTCCATTTACAAACACTTTAAATTAAACCGGATAACAGATAATGGATAATGAATTAGGGCCCGTTTTCCGTTTTTCATTTTGTATTATCACTGAAAAAACGGGAAACGGTTTATTTTTCATTTTTATTTTGAAATCTCAAAATAAGAAAACGAATGGCCGCGACGTGCACGGACCCAACATGTAAATTAATATTGTTTTCTGCAACTTTACGAGCCACAAAACAGAGAAACCTCGATAAATTGTTCCGTGAATTTCAGCGACCGAGTGTTTTTACAGTGCCACTTTGGAAAACTGAGGAATTCCACGGTTCACCTCCCCCCACTCCTTGCCGCCTCCTCCTCCTCCTCCTCCTCCTCCTGGCTGTTTGCAAGCGTGTGGGAAGCAGGAGAAAGGGGATTCCACACCAGGCCGCTGCCATAAGAGCACTTTTGTTCTGCGCTTGTGCCTTCGCGACGCACACAAAGGGGAAAAAGTGGTGAATGCGTCAGCAGCAGCAGCGCGCTCGAAGCCGAGCGGCTCCTGGGAGGGTTGAAGGTCGCAGGGCGGGTCGGTCCGCTCAGATCTGTTTGTGCGAAGGGACAGGCTGGTGGTTTGATCTGTCCCCTCGGCATTCTCCATTTTTTTTGCGGTCGTTATTTCCTCGTTGGGCTTTGCCTCTGTGAGAAAATAATCAAAAATGAGCTTTCAAGCAGCCAAATTGCCAATGCGAGCAGACTTTTAGTGATGGATGAGGCCGCTTCACACCGAAGTCCTGATAAAAACACGTCGTGTAAATCAAACCGACTCGACTCCAAAACCTCAGAAAGCCATCAAGCCAGCATCTGAAAAACAGCGATATGTGTTCTGCCCCTCCAGAAACAGGACGACATTATTGCGAGCGCCGGCCTCGGGGTGACTCATAGCTGTAATAGTAAGACTTTAACTGCTCGGCCTTCGTGCCAGCAGGCGTTTTGTAATACGCAGATTTATTCCTTCTCATGGAGTGTGTTTTTGGAAGGAAACCCCGAGCGCGTTATGAGAATAAGTATTAAGAAATGTGTTGAAAAGCTCCTTAAAGTGTGTTTAATCCTGTTATTTTAATGTGTGGTTGCGCTCTGTCAGCGTTTGTGTGTCTGATGAAACCTAACTTCTGTCTCTTGCTGTTAACGCCGACTCCAGACGTCGCCCTGGGTAAGTCTGTGAGCACGCTGCCATGTAAGAAACAGCTTGATGAGTGTTCGACTGTCAACTGTTGATGTTTCATCCATTTCAAAGGCTTTTTAAAGATGGCGTTGGTGTCATTTAAAGATACCGACACCACATCGACGGTCAATAGGAGCCACTTTCGACCAATCTGGCGTCATCTTGGACTCGTTTCAAGTCACTAAGGACGTATTTAAAGTTGTCCTCGAGAGTTTTGGACACATTTTGAGCCATTTGGACGGTTTATGAATCACACTGAACAGATTCTTAGTCATCTTGGGCGGGTTTTAAGTCGTCTTTGACACATTTTGAGACGTTCTGTACGAGTTCTAGTCCCTTTTGAACCAAATCTAAGTCCTCTTGGATAAACTTTGAGTCATTTTGGACAATTTTTAGTCATGTTTAGCTCATTTTGGACAAGTTTTTGGACATTAATAAAGTCTTTTTGGAGAGTTTTAGATATCGTGTCAGACAAATTTTGACAAGATTGAGTCCTTCTTGCACAAAATGTGAGTCACTGTGGACAATTTTTAGTCTCTGGACGGTTTTTAACGCATTTCGGAGAAGTTTTAAGTAATTTTGGGCACTTTTTAAGTCTTTTTGAAGAGTTTTTGTTATCGCGTCGGACAAATTTTGAGTCAAAAGACAAGTTTGAGTCCTTCTTGCACAAAATGTGGGTCCCTGTGGACAATTTTTTGTCACTATGGACAGTTTTTATCTCATTTTGGCCATTTTAAAAGTCTTTTAGAAGAGTTTTTGTTATAGTGTCAGACAAATTTTGAGTCAAATGACAAGTTTGAGTCCTTGTTGGACGAAATCTGAGTCATACTGGACAATTTTCAAGTTACTGTGGACGGTTTTTAACTCATTTTGGATATGAAGAATGTCTTTTTGGAGAGTTTTAGATATCATGTCAGACAAATTTTAAGACAAACCACAAGTTGTAGTCCTTTTTGGATGAAATCCGAGTAATTCTGGACAATTTTTAGTCTCTGTGGATGGTTTTTAACTCATTTTGGACAAGTTTTAAGTAATTTTGGGCACTTTTGAAGTCCTTTTGGAGAGTGTTAGATGTCATGTTGAACTAATTTTGCATCCAATAAAAAGTTTGAGTCCTTCCTGCACAAAATCAAAAAGAGTCATTGTGGTCAATTTTTAGTCGTGTTTAGCTCATTTTAGACAAGTTTTAAGTAATTTAAGGCTTTTTAAATGTCTTTTTGAAGAGTTTTTGATATCATGTTGGACAAGTTTTGAGTCAAATGACAAGTTTGAGTCCTATTTGGACGAAATCTGGGTCATCCTGGACAATTTCCGAGTCACTGTGGACAGTTTTTATCTCATTTTGGCCATTTTTGAAAGTCTTTTTGGAGATTTTCAGATATCATGTCTGACAAATTTTGAGTCAATTGACAAGTTGTAGTCTTTTTTGGATGAAATCTGAGTCATTGTGGACGATTTTTAGCCACCGTGGACAGTTTTTAACCCATTTTGGACAAGTTTTAAGTAATTTTGGGCATTTTTTTAATGTCTTTTTGGAGAGATTTAGATATCATGTCTGACAAATTTTGAGTCAAATGACAGGTTTGAGTCCTTTCTGGACAAAATCTGAGTCATTGTGGACAATTTTTAGCCACTGTGGATGGTTTTTAACTCATTTCGGACAAGTTGCAAGTAATTTTTGACATTTTTCAATCATTTTTAGACAAATTCAGAGTCACTTTGGACAAATCTTCTACAGATACCTGCTGGACTCCATGAATCTCTACAACAGTGGCAAAGAGTGTAAAGTAGTAAGAGTCAAGACTTTAGGGTTTGTGCGACGTGTTGCCTGTAAACGTTGGAAATCTGTCATCTGAACCCCACGTTGATCCTTTTGCTCTTCATTTTACATGGCATTAAAAAACCATCCTTATCTGCTTTTTTGTCCAATTTAAACGGCAGCAAATTTACAAAAACGTGCATAAAGATTCAAGTTGGACTCCAAACCCAAAGTTTAGCACTTGGCCTTGACTTCAGACTTGATAGTCGGTTGCAGAGAACATAAATCTTTGCTCCCTGAATCACATAAATCACTCCGGCCAATTCCAAGTGTGTCAAACGTCAAAGCTCCGGTCCCAGACGAGGTGAAGTCCACTTCAGAGGGTCTGTAATCCTTTTAGAGGAGCTCTGCTTTCTGTCAGCGGACCTGACCACACAAACCGTTCACAAAATCACATCGAGAACCAGGAACACGCAAAGATCTTTCCTGATCTAAACACAATAGATTTATTTGCCTGCAGAACGTTAATATGCAGCAGAGACGTGATGGAAAAGAGCTCGGAGCTCAGCGGCAGAATGATTCTTTTCTTCGTGCATAAACATACATTTTTCGACTTTTTTAGCATTAACATGTTTCTCCTCATGTCCATGTTGATTTTGTCCACTTGGTGCCTGCTCCCGTCCCGACGTTGCCCGTTTCCATTGCCTCAGAACGCCCATATACCATGACCTTAATGCCATGGAGCCACCAGAGACAATTTTTACTTGTGTTGACGTGACTTGGCTAACTCCACGTCAGTATGCGATCATTGGAAAAATCATGAAAAGCGGGTTATTTGTGAGCCCCTTTGTAGAGCGCTGCTCCACGGAGGCAAACAGCCGACGCTGCAGGACTCTGAATGTGTCTGGGAGGTCAGAGGTCGCTGCAGGAGCTCGCATGTCAAACTAAATCAGACCCATTAATGCTGTTGTGTCCGTCTCAGTGGCTGCAGACGGTCTGGTGGGAGAGAAGATGAACTTCTAAGTCATATCTGTCAGCTAGATTTCACATTAAAAGTCAGCTTGAAGAGAAAATCCAAAGCAAAAGATGTCTTCATCAACTGTAAGAGCGACTCCTGACCTCTGTTATTTGACCCAACAGGGAGAAGAGTTCATGGACTGGTGGAGTAAATTCTACGCTTCGACTGGAGAGAAGAACAAGTGTGGGACCTACCTGGAGAGAGGCTTCGACACTCTGAAGGTGAGAGTGTTTTCACTGTGGGCGTTCATCGACACCAAAGAAAAGGTGGAAATAATCCGATGAAACGCCAAATATCTGCTGCCTAAACAGCTTCAGCAGATTTACAGGTTGGAAACATGTCGCCACAATACTTTATTTTCAGTATTTAGAAACAAAGCAGCTGTCTAGAAACAAACAAACGTAACACTGGAGCAAAAGGACTTGAGATTAGAAGTTCTTCTACAGGTGAGACCCTCAGACTCCCAGTTGTTTTTTTAACCAGACATAGCAGATATAGCTTCATCTCTGCAGGACTATTCTGTTTTTAAATCGCTGCAGTTCGGACCGGGAGCTCAACGTTCAACTTTGCTTCATTTTGCAAGAGTTTGGTGACAATCTAACCCTCAACTTAACCCTTCAGGAATGTGTGTATCTAATGCAATTCAGAGTGGAGCCATATACAGGTTCGTGACTATGCTAGGAGCGTAAGACGGCGCTCGTTTGTACATGCAGGCAATGTCCCTGTGGGTGGAGTCAAATGTTAGCCGACGTTGAGCTCCTGCCCCGAACTGCACCCTGCAGTCTGGGGCATAGACATATATACGTAGACGCCGCATTGACTGTGGAGGGACGTGCCTAAAGCTCCGCCATCTTGGTACAGGGCTAGCAGAGGCGAGAGTGAATGTAAGTCTATGGAGGTAAGAGGTACTCCACAATCTTAAAGTAGAATTATTCACTGAATTTTCGACCGATTTCCAAATGGTTTGGTTTGTTAAAAACGTCACACATGTAGCTTTGACACAGGATGCTTGGATGCTTTTGTTCTATTTATGTCTGCCTGTCCGTCCTCCATGTCTGACGTTTGTAACAAACAATATATGTTGACAACTGATGGATTTATGATCACTTTTATAGTGCAGACATGTCATTCCTCTATAGACGTAATGCACTGTAGGGGCGAGTGGCACTGTACCAAGATGGCCGCCGCGTAGGCACGTCGGCTCCAATCGGCAGCAGCAGTCAACGCGGCGTCTACGTATATATGTCTATGCCTGTAGTGGGGTATATTCTTCTTCACCGAGGTTGCCTTCTACTTCCTGAGCCGTTTCTGGACGTGAAGTTTTGCTTGAAAGAATTATTTTCTTATCTAAAAGTTGAGATCTTAACAGGGCTCGTCCGGGATTTGAACCCGGGACCTCTCGCACCCTAAGCGAGAATCATACCCCTAGACCAACGAGCCACAGAGGGCCCAGCACCACCGAGGTAGAAGAGCGCTGCATGGGTGGATTATACCATGACAAGGGATTTTTCCTCACTGTCCTGCGTCTTTATGGAAACAGAACAGCCATGAAGAAAGAGAAGGAACTCAGAAATGTCCTCTGTCAGTAGGACATGGTTAGAACGACACAAATCTGAAAGAAGAATCATTTCTTTGTTTAGTTATTTTGCAAAAATGAGCGTGAGGGTTCAATCAAGACTAGAAGAAATGTTGTCTCCGCATACTATGAATCAGAGGTGCCCAATCCTGGTCCTCGAGGGCCACGATCCTCTCCTAACACACCTGATTCAAATGATCAAGAAGCCTGATAACGACCCTGATCGACCCCTGATCTATAGATCTTTAACAAGTCTCATGTTTCCAGCCTCTACAGACTTCTCCTCTCCACTCTGCTCATCAGCTCTATGAAGACGTTCCACCATGCTGGATGTATCTTCCAACAACTCGCTCTGCAGATTCTAAAACCCTGATCTACACGGGGGGTTTTCCAGTCATTGTTTGTCTGATTTATGACACAAAAATAACTCTTCATGTGGAGTATCTGTGGTTTACACTCATATTTTTACTGTTTATTTGCACTACCATTTAACAACTGGTTAATATTGATGTGAATAACGAACCAGCTGCGTGTCTCCAAATGTATGTCCAAGACAAAATGATGTTCGCATGTTAGAAAAGGAGGAAACACAGTAAAAGATGGTGAGGAGGTAAAAGCAAAGAGGGCAGAAAGAAGATATTAGGAGTGAATGTGAGAAGAAAACATGAAGAAGACGGAGACAGTGCTGCTCTTTGTTCCGCTTTCTGAAAATGTTTTGCTCGTTGCCCCAAACTCCACCATTTAAATCACATTTTTGCCGTCCTGCCAGTTCCCCCTGTCAGTCCGTCCCGTCCTCGGAGCCCGGCGCCGTGACACCCCGTCCGGTTTCAGAGCTTCTCGCGGTGACTCATCGTGGTGAATTCGCCTCGGGAGCGCCGATCGGCGGGACGGATCCGGGGGGGAAAAAGGCCGCGCTCCGACGCTGGCGAGCATCAGCCGCCGTCGCTGTCGTGCAATCTCATTACAGTCGTTCCCCTCGCCGTCGCCCACGCTCCCTGCAACCCTTATCCCCGTTCTCTCGGCCCAAACGCCGACCTTTCCTTCCACCGGGACCCGAAGCACACGTCAGTCTTCTCGTCCGATGCCCAAACAAATGACTAATCATGTCAGAATGTGGCCTTTCTTTATTGCTCTTAAATCAGACCTCTAACCTCTCCCTTGAAAGCCATTTCACATCAGCGGCAGCTTTAACTCTGTCCTGTCCACGTCTTCAACGTCCACTGGAATAGCAGTTTTCTGCATCGGACGTGTACGAAGCCCAAACAAGAGCCTGAGAGCCACATTTTGATGACTTAATTGGCGAGACAAAGTGCGCTTGTTCACATTTTGGAAGCACTGGTGCACAAAATTATCCAAATTATACCTCAAACTTGTGGAAAAACCTTCAGAAGGGTTCCACAACGAGCACGTCGAACATGCTCCAGTGTGAAAGTACAGCTCTTTGTCCTCCTTAAGATGTAAAACTCAATGGCACAGTGGAGGACAATAAGAGCTTTCCCAACAGTCATTGACCCCTGAAAGACTCTTTCCATTTTTCTGGTGGGTGTATTTTTTTCATTCAGGAAGCCTATTAAACGGTTTCACCCCGGCCGATGGAAACACATCTAATTCGCCTTTGAGGTTTTGCGACATTTCAAGACTTTGCTCGAAATTCACTTGACAGTTGGATGGAAACTAGCGAAATGACCAATGAGCCGCCGCTTTCCAGCCTCCCCTCCGTCCTCCGCCTCCACCGACCGGCTGCCAGCGCCTCCTTTTTATTTATTCCCTCCTCTGCTGTTCCCTTCGCCCCTCTGACAAGCTCCTTGCTCAGATCTGCTACTGTCGCAGGGAAATGAGCCACTGTTTCCAACCTTTCCAGCCTCCTTTACCTTCCTCTCAACCCCGGCTGCCACCTCTTCTCTCTTTACCCTCCTGCCTCCTCTGGTTTCTGCCCTTTGACAGTCTGAGCTGCTACTGTCAGCGCAGTTTCCAGCCTCGCCTTGACCCGAGGAAAACTCTGCTTCTCTTAATATTCTCACCTTCCCTCTCGGCTCTGTTGTCGCCTCCTTTTTTGTCGCCTCTCTGTTTGTGTTTCCATCTCCCCCTCGCCGCTGCACAGGCTTTTTCAGTTGCATCACCGATTCAGCGCCCTTGTCTGGCGCCAGAAATATATCAGAACCAGCTTGGCAAATGGGGAATGTTGGACAGAAAGCTCTACAGTGTGTCTGCAAATTCAACCAACTCAATCCATTTTGGTGACAATCTAAAGAGCCCATACTCAGCTCATTTACAGCTTTATAATTTAGTTCCTGTCAGAGTTTACTGATTTGGTATTTGGGACCCAAAACTCTGTCAAATACTTTGGCTGAATTTTAAGAATTTGATTTGCTTTTAGGCCTGGATTGTTTGTATTTTCACCCTCAAACATCCTGTCAAGCCGTTTCAAGGCTTCAGCATCTCCAGAAATTTAACTCCCACAGCAATTAAATGTGGTGAGGACACAGATGGAATAGTTTCAAGCAGATTATAATAACTGAGTGGATCCAGCAGAGGGCACATTTTAGATTATTGGTCTGTGAAAATAGAAAATAGTGCAACACTTTTAAACTAGAAAAGCACTCAGAGAGCTCATACCTCCGCCAAGGAGCTTCAGTCCACCCCCAACACAATCTCCCAATTCACATATTTTGTATGGGACGTTACAGATACAAATTTAATTACAGACAGTTCAAATGTCCTACCGACAATGCGGCCTTCACCCCATCTGACCTAATGAACAGGCGCGGCCTCTAGCGCAGCAGCTCCTAACAGCCTCCCAGCTTCTTAGACAACCGGAGATAAGAATGCCGGCCCAACCGTGCGTATGTCGCTCAGGAAGGAAAGAGAACTCCGTCACTGTCGCTGTCTGTCGCGTGGAGACCCAAAATGTCATGTGGTCAGAGGGCGTTACCCCAAAAACAAGAGTGCCCTCTGGTGGATTTTAGAGTAAACCGCATTTAATTGTCCACCCGGTTACACTTACATTAAAAGATTCCTGGATCCAGACGGTGATCCGGATCAGTCCCAGAATGTCATCATTTGTTCCTTGTCTCATTTCACACATTTCCTGAAAGTTTCATCCAAATCCATCTATGAGTTTTGAAGTTATTTTGAACACAAACTAACAAAGACACAAACAAACCAACGCCAGCCATCACATACCCTCCTTGGCGGCGGCTAACTTAGCTTAGCCAAGTACTGCCATATCACACCACACCATGTCATGCTAAGTCTTCTCACACCTCGTCATGACACCACATCACTCCACATCCCATCACTTCACATCACGCCACAACTAAGTAACAGTACTTTGCTGACCTAAGTTAGCTTAAGTTGCAATGCTATGCTATGTCACAGCGCGTCTAATCACACCGCACCATGTCAATGCATGTCAGACGACTCCACACCAAATCACGTCATGTCATGTTATGCTACATGATGCCATTCTACATCATACCACACCACACCACGTCATGGTTAATTGACAGTACTTCGCTAAGCTAAGTTAGCCAAGTCACGTCAGATGTGATGTCACACAATGCCACACTAAGTCAAGCTATATCATGCCATGCTACATCTTGTCACGCCTTGTCATGGCACATCACATCACACCACATCCCACTGCTTCACATAGCACCACAACTAAGTAACAGTGCTTGGCTGAGCTATGTTAGCTTAAGTTGCTATGACATGCTATGCCACACCACATGTTGTCATGCTAAGTGACTCCAAGCTACGTCATACCACATGAGGCCACACCACACCACATCATGACTAGGTAACAGTACTTTGCTGTCCTAAGTTAGCTTAAGTTGCTCTGAAATGCTACGTCACACTACATCTCATCACTCAGAGCCATGTCAGACCACTCCACACCATCAGGCCATGCCACACCACATCATGGCTAAGCATCAGTCCTTCGCTAAGCTAAGTTAGCCAAGTCACGCCACGCTGTTCATGTCATGTGACGTCTTGTCACACCTCGTCATGGCACAACTCAGTAACAGTACTTGGCTGAGCTAAGTTAGCTTAAGTTGCTATGACATGCTACGTCACACCACGCCACATCTTGTCACGCTACATGCTACATCGTACCACATCAGGCCACACCACGTTAAATCACGCTAAGCCCCATCATGACTAAGTAACAGTACTTGGCTAAGCTAAGTTAGCTACCCCACGCCTTAGCATGCTACGTCAACAGCACTAGGCTAACTACTGTTAAGGACTATTGGTGGCTTTATCATGGAGGCATGCAGGATCAAACTCTGAGCAATGGATTGTAATTTACAGGAGAAAGAGGATATTAGGACATGAATCAATCAACAGGTTGTTTTTTAGTGAACGCATGTATAAAACCTCCTGTGATTCGTTTAATCCCCTTCTCCCCTCTGTTGTCGTCCCCCGTCTCCCTCGGTGCTGGGTTTGGCGCTGAAGTGTTGAAATGAACTGCTGTTTCCAGACCTTTCTCTCGTTTACATCATTCTCCCTCCGTCCCGTCTCCACCCAGAACATCCACCAAAGACCCTTCATCACTCTCATCCTCGTCTCATGTCTCTTTCCTAACAAAGCCCAGCTTAATAACAAAAGACGCTGCAGTAGATGGAATGCATCCCGTTGCTTTCATAAACCTTCTCCTCCCACTTCCAACTCATTTTAATTTACACAACTCTGCAATAACTTACACAAACCGCACATGTAGCAACTGATGCCCTTCATATAAGAAATGACAGCTTCTCCTTGTCTGACAGAGCCGCGAAAGCATAATAATGAGATTGCTGCTGCACCTATTGGTTCATTTAAGGTCGTAAAATGAATAGTAAGTTTGGAAACAAGTGTTTGCTTTGGATGATACCAGTTCAGTGCAGAGACTGATCGAGGACAGGGGCTTTAAAAGGCGTCTCTGTTGAACTGTTGCTACTTTAGCACTGAGAAAACACGACGATTCTCAGGCAGGTTTTGGAGCCGGTTCGTTTTTAAATATGAATTTATTGTTGATTTATCAGAGAGCAGAGAGTCTCTTTCTTGGTCTCCAGTACCACCCAAGCTTGAAATGGTTTTTCTTTTCCATTTTTAAGGCTCAATATTTACTCATTATTGTCATTTAGGAGGATTTAAAGTCATTTTTTCGACAGGTTTCATGTCTAAACATCTAAAAACTGGAACCTTGTCTTGTCAAACTTCCCACACATCAAATTCTACTGATGTTAGAGCCTCAAACGTTGGTGAAATGTCAACCAAAGACTGTATTTTAGTAGCAAACATGGATCCGTCCATATGTATATACACTTACAGGAGCTTCCTGGGGACACAGCACCACCCTGGTGTGAAGTTTTGCACTTTTATCCATTTTCAAGCACCACTAATTAAAACTTTTGTGCTCTGCTGCGTCCATTCAATCAACAGGATCTACTGGAAGCTCTTCTGTCTGTGTCGTCACCACATTTCATGGCTGTGGGAGTTTTATTTCTGGAGATATTGGACCCTGAAAATGGCTTCACGGGTGTTTTTTTGCGATTGAAAATGCCCCACTGACCTCCTCGGCCGTCAAGGCTCGACACTGGGCGTGCGACTGATGCTAACAAACACCGCTAATGAAAACAAATGAATCTCTCTGTGCTTTTGACACTGGAGCGGCCCTGCCCAGATATGTATGCATTCAACCACAGAAAAACATCACTGACGCTGCGTCACGCTGCGTAGGAGTGAAGCGGCGCTGCTGGCTCTGGTTCTGATTCAGTACCAGCGGAGCTACTCTGGCTGAAAGTCACTGATGAGGCCATGTGAAATAATGTGTTTGTGTTCTGCTGGAACTGGATGAAGACTTGAAAATAGAGGTGCAAATGTCCCTATGCGAATGTGATTTATTTACACTCTTAACATCACTTTCCTCTCCTTTCTTGGTCATCTTCTTTTTGTTTTAATGCCTCGTCTGTTATGGACTGTGCAGTTATTTCATGGATTTTTCATGTTAAATTACAAATAATATCCAATAAAATTACAGGAACAAAGCATTCGTTTACATGTTAACTGTTAAAAAAAGCTAAAATTAAAAAATCAAAAAACTTTTAAAATTGTCCACATAAAGATCTATATTTTTAGAAATTATTATTCTTATTTTTCAGTGTTTAAAATTCTATTTTTAGGGCATTTAAGTCAGCAAAAAATATTATTATTTAACAAATATTTACCTTTATTTTCAGCACTTCTTTATTATTATTATTTTTTCGTTTACATGTTAACTGTTATAAAAAAAGCTAAAACTAAAATTAAAAAATCAAAAAAACTTTAAAAAATGTCCACATAAAGATCTATATTTTTTATAAATGATTATTCTTATTTTTCAGTGTTTAAAATTCTATTTTTACAGCATTTAAGTCAGCAAAAAATGTAATTATTTCGCAGATATTTGCCTTTATTTTCCGCACTTCTTTATTATTATTATTATTTCTAAATAGTTTTATAATATTCCACAGTTTTTTAAAAAATTTTTGCTGCCAGATTTTTGCTGTATTTTTAGAGTGTTCTCATTTTTGTTAATTAATTTTATATTATTTGCTTCTCTTCTTTGAATTTCCACCTTCTCATGTTGCTTTTCCCTCGTCTTCCGGCATTTATCGCCTTTTTCTACTTGTGCAACATTTTTAATTTTTCCTTCTCTTGTCCGATGTTTCTTTTTGAACTCTCACTCCGTCCTCTTCACCCCCTGTGATTATTCTTCTTAGCCACATCTTAGCAGAACTGATAACGTCGTAATAACCTTGACTCCTTCTCTCGCCTCCTTCAGATTTATGACCGGGAGCTGGAGAAGGTGGAGGACTTCGAAGGCCTCTCCGACTTCTGCCAAACGTTCAAGCTGTACAGAGGAAAGACTCAGGATGAAGGAGAAGATCCCTCAGTGGTGGGAGAGTTCAAGGTAACGTGACGATCAGTTGGATCTGGATTTCAAGGACTTCCAGGCGCATTCTTACAAATCTCATCTGGCCTGGAAACCTGGAAAATGGAACCAAACTGCAACCAGATCAGTTTTACACACTGTAAAAAATGCCTCTCCCAAGAAAACAAGGGGAAAAAACCCTATTTCATTCACTTTTACCTTGAAATAAGTGAAAAAATCTGCCAATAGAACAAGTGAAAATTTGCTTGGTCAGATTTCTTGAAATAAGACATGATATTTAGAATATTGAGGTCTTAAAATCAGCAGGGAAAACTTATTTTAAGCTATATTTTAGCAGCATTGTCAAGCTGAGGTGTCTTAGAATAAACCAGACATGATAAAGAATTAAATAGATTTTTGCTTTAATAAGTTTCAGCTTCTTAATTTGAGATGTGTTCAACTTATTTTAGTTGTATTATCGTGGCTCTTCTCTAGATTTAAGACCATCTTGTACTTGAAATCAGATCACGCAGATTAATGGAAGCATTCTGAGATATAATGTCTTCTCACAGTTGGCTAGAAATCCTAATATTTAGTGGTGTTTGACAGCATTTGAAGGTGTTGTGTTTTAGGTGAAGCCAGCTACGCCCAAAAGGAGGTGTTTTAACTCAAAAGCAGACATTTGCTTTGTTTTTTTTAAAACACATTTTCCACATGCAGCTGTTTTCTGATATGAACTGGTGATTTTCCAATAAAATGCATTTACTTTATTCCTTAAATCCAGATTATTTATCTGATACAAACAACAGCTCAGCTTGAAACATGTATGACATGAAATGAACCTTGTTTCTGGTAAAATACAACTAAAACAAGATCATTTCAAGATTGTTTGACTTAACAAGATATTTAAGATGCGTTGTCTTAAAACACGTCCCTCCATGTTGCTGAAATGTTACCTGGAAAGTGAATTTATCTTAAATCAAGTGGGTTGAGACAATTTGACTAAAAATAAGACGAATAAACTTGGTAAGATGTTGAGTTTTTGCAGTGCATCCACTCCAGGCGTCACAGTCTAAGCACTAAATCTGGTTTCTGTTCATTTTCTCTATAACCAGCTTTGAGCATCACTATTATGGGATGTATCATAGTTTGAACAGCAGTTTAATGTTATAGAGTCATAAACATTCATTGGTTCCCTGGATGTGTTTCTGTTTTCTGATTATTCATTTTAAAAAGTTGCATTCTGGGTAAACTTTCAAGGCTCGTATCCTCATGTGTGATAGGTGGTTGGTCAGAACAAGTTAGAGGCAATGAAAGGAGCATTTTTACCTACATTTGACACCAGAATCATCTCATAGACACGATTTAGAAACCAGATTTAGCGTTTAGTGGATGTGTTTTTCATCCCTGAACATGTCATGTGTCTGTCTGCTGTATTAATGAAGTTATGAGGCTCAGAAATGCAAAATTTCAACTGCCTCTATAGACTTCAAGGGTCTGTAACTCTGAAAATCTTCATAGTATGAAGGTAAAACTTTGCTTCATTAAATAAAGTTAATGCAGATGATGAATCAGCTGATCCTGAGGAGGTCGGGGGGGTGTCTTAGATCTCTGACAGAGTTTAATCTCTAACATCTCTAACTGTGTCTTGTCCTCGCCCCACTAATCAGGGTATGTTCAAGATCTACCCCCTGCCGGACGACCCCTCTGCTCCTGTTCCACCGAGGCAGTTCAGGAAGCTTCCTCCCAACGGCATCGAGGAGTGTTTGGTCCGGGTCTACGTCATCCAGGCTCACGGGCTGCAGCCCAAAGACACCAGCGGGAAGGTAGGAGGGGAAATGGGGTAGAAAACTGACTGATATCTTCATTGTTTAAGGGACCGCAGTCAAGTTGATGTGTAACCAAACCTTCTGCCCCACTCTGTGTTTTCAGTGCGACCCCTATGTGAAGATCACTTTGGGGAAAAAGACCATCAGTGACCACGAACACTACATCCCCTGCACACTGGACCCCGTCTTTGGAAAGTACGTACGGTGAAATCTCTTGGTCTGAACTCCCACAGCCTACAGCTCGTTAAGACTTTAGGAGTCTGGTCGGGTCGCGGGCCCCGCTGGAGACTTGGGAGGCTTTATTTATCATTTTATCTGTCCTCTGATCCCTTAATTGAGGAGTTTGATGGGTTTTGGACCGAAACGTTGTGGAATAAAAGCAAATCGCTGGGTGGGGTGTGAAGTTGCCCTTTAACTAGCCTGACTCACCAGATCTAGACGTTAAGCCTTCCTCGGCTGCCAGCGAATGTTTCACATGACTCTCTCCTCCCCCTTTTTTCTACCGGTGTGTTGACTTTTTATCGACAATAGCTTTGTGCTTGTATCTGCTGTGCTGATGAAGCTATGAGGCTAAGAATTGCTGGGAAAAAGCCCATTAAAGGGTGTTTTATTTTAGGTTTTTAGGTCATGTAATGACACTTAATGTTATGTCACACAACACCCAGTCAAGCCAAGTCACGCTACATCATGTCATGTTGCGTCATGTCATGCTTCGTCATGTCAAGTGACGTCACGTCACGTCATGTCACATCATGTCATGTCACATCATGTCATGTCATGTCATGTCACGTCACGTCACGTCACGTCACATCATGTTATGCCATGTTACGTCATGCCATGTTTCGTCTTGTCATGTTTTGTCATGTCATGTTTCGTCACGTCATGTCACATCATGTCACATCACGTCATGTCACGTCATGTCACGTCATGTCACATCATGTCACGTCATGTCACGTCATGTCACATCATGTCACGTCATGTCACGTCATGTCACATCATGTTATGTCATGTCACGTCATGCCATGTTTCGTCTTGTCATGTTTTGTCATCATGTCATGTTGCGTCATGTTATGTTATGTCATGTCATGTTATTTCACGTCATGTCACATCACGCCACGTCACGTTATGTCACATCAAGGTATATCATGTCACGTTACGTCACGTCACGTTTCGTCACATCATGTTTCATCATGTCATGTTACGTCATGTCATGTTTCGTCATGTTATGTTACGTCATGTCATGTGACGTCATGTCATGTTTCGTCATGTCATGTTTTGTCATGTCATACTTTGTCATGTCAAGTCACATCATGTTATGTCAGGTCATGTCACATCATGTCATGTTACATCATTTTAAGTCATGTCATGTCGTGTTACGTCATGTCATGTAACGTCAGGTCATGTCACGTCACATCAGGTCATAGCATGTCATGAACTGTCATGTTTTGTTTCAGGTTTTTTGGGGGTAAATTATGCATTTTAATGGCAGCACTGTTCCAAGCCCCTCATCACTATATGCAGGGGCACCATCACTGCATCCTGGGCTGAGATCATTGATTGTTTTAAAGAAATACAAACAAGCCAAAGCATCTTTTAGCGGTTTTTCCACCCCCACATAGCAGAATGATGATGATATGCAGCTTGTATTTATGTCTGATGCCTTCCCTTTATTGTGAAGACGAAGCTGCTCCTGAAAGTTGCTCGATAAATAGATGTAATTAGCCTTTTAAATCAAATCACAACAAACCAACTGATGCACAGAGGAAATGAGGAAATACGTCCCCTGGAAGTTCGAGGCTCTTTTTGCAGCTGGCTCCGCTGCTCTGCTGATGATTCAGCCTCCAGATTTAACATGATCCGTTACCTTACAGCAGGGGTTCTCAACTGGTGGGTCGGGACCCAAAAGTGGGCCGCGAAGCCTTTTTTAGAGGGTCGCAGAAGCAAAAAGTAGTGGTATAACGTTTTTTATTTTAAAGGACGTGTTTCTTATGACACAGTTTGCTTTCAGTAGCAGGATATTTAGTGGTGGTGACACCAGTAGTTGCCCAATATAACCTCTAGATTTGGTTCTGCCAACTTATTGGAGAAATTTATGCTAAAACGAGCCAAAAATGAACCAAACTGTGCTCAGAATCTGTCAAAATGGGCGAAAATATGCCCAAAAACTTGGCAAAAACATCCAAATATACCAGAATGAGCAAAAAAATTGTGTTGACTTGACTTGACTACATGTGTGAAATCCTTCCTCAGTGCTCTTTAACTCCACAGAGACGATCTGATCCCTTTCTCTTCCTCGTCGTCCTCTTCACTGCCTCATCTCTCCTCTTTGTTTCCACACCAGTAGGGGGCACTGCACACAAACCAATCACAGACAGTCTGAAGTCCTGACATGACATATTGAAGTGTAGGGAGTCTTTACACGCCACTCATCACATGCATGAAACCTCTTCACAAGTTCTTTACACTTCAACATAAAGATCAGAACTCTACTGCTGTCTTTCCCTTTACAGAACAATACAGTGTAAATATATTCAGATAAACAACACAACAGGCCTTTATCTGACTCTGCACACATGTTTACAGCATCTGTAAAGCAAGCACATTAACACACAACGACATGTGATCATAATTCCTGTTTAGGAAATGACACGTGAGCAAAATGTAAAAGCGGTTCTCATCAGATGTCAGATTATCGTCACGTCAAATCTCAAAATGTAACGTCGTGTCACGTTATGCCACACCATGACGCACCCGGTCACAAAACGTCACATCACGTCTCGTCACATCTGCATCACTACGACTCCATGTCATGCCACCAGCACGTCACGCCATGTAAAGTTACGTCTCGTTACATCACGTGTGTTGCAGCGTGCAGCATGTTACAGTGCATCACGTCACACAGCGTCACGCAGCTAACACATCACGCCATGTCAAGTTATGTCATGTTGCTTCATATCACGCCATGTTACGTCACGTCACACGTCATGCCACGCTGCATCATGTCACATTGTGTTTCAAAATAATGTTGTCATGGTGACGTTACACCCATCCACCCCCCCCCAATCACAACATGTCTCTTCAAGAAATGACATCACATCCTGTCATCAGTCATTGTTTACATCAAGTAACGTCACAAAATATGATGTCACGAATCATTACATCATCACAGGAAAAGACAAACGAGATGTCAAGGTTTGAACAAGTCACCTGTTGATCCCCAGGATGTTGGAGTTCACCTGCTCCCTCCCTCTGGAGAAGGACCTCCGGGTGATGGTGTACGACCACGACATGATCACCAAGGACGAGAAGATCGGAGAGACGCTGATCGACCTGGAGAATCGCTTCCTGTCCAGATATGGAGCCCTGTGCGGTCTGCCTCAGACCTACTGTGTGTGAGTGGACCCTTCTGTTCAGGCTGTTGTTGCTACCGTGTGTTCTACTGATGCAACTAGACACTGACTGATCCACGCCAGATTGAGACGCTGTGTTTGTGTGTCTGTTGTCGGTCAGGTCGGGGGTGAACCAGTGGAGGGATCAGCTGACTCCCAGACAGCTGCTGCTCAGACTGTGTGAGCGACGAAACCTGAGGAAGCCCGTCTTTGAAGAAGACTCGGTCCGATTCAGAGGGCAGCTGTACACCGCTGCAGACCTCGGTCAGTCAGAGGAGACGAATGATCATAAATACAATCAGTGTTCCGGTAAAAGCAGATAGAAAGACACGTTTCATCTTTCAGAGTAAATATTTAACGGACAAGTTTCTTTGAAGGGAAATATTTATTACTGAAAACTGCAGCCACACCACACCGCACAGGTCATGTCACATGTGTCATGTTATGTCACGTCACGTAATTACACTCCATGTTATGTTACACCACACCCAGTCAAGCCAAGTCACGTTACATCATGTCATGCTTCGTCATGTCAAGTCACATCACTTCACGTCACGTCACGTCACGTCACGTCATGCCATGTATCGTCATGTCATGCTTTGTCATGTCATGCTTCGTCATGTCAAGTCACATCGCATCATGTTATGTCATGTCATGTTATGTCACATCATGTCAAGTTTTGTCATGTCATGTTTCATCATGTCAAGTCACGTCATGTTATGTCATGTCATGTTGCGTCATGTCATGTTGCGTCATGTCATGTTGCGTCATGTCATGTGATGTCATGTCAAGTCACGTCATGTTATGTCAGGTCATGTTTAGTCATGTCATGTTTAGTTATGTCATGTTGCGTCATGTCATGTTGCGTCATGTCATGTGATGTCATGTCAAGTCACGTCATGTTATGTCAGGTCATGTTTAGTCATGTCATGTTTAGTCATGTCATGTTTAGTCATGTCATGTTGCGTCATGTCATGTTGCGTCATGTCATGTGATGTCATGTCAAGTCACGTCATGTTATGTCAGGTCATGTCACGCCATGTCATGTTACATCTTTTCAAGTCATGTCATGTCATTTTATGTCACGTCACATCATGTCACGTCACGTCAAGTCACGTCATGTAATGTCACATCAGGTCATAGCATGTCGTGACCTGATGTGACATATAACGTCACGCCAAGTCATGTTTTGTCATGTTACGTCACGTCATGTCATTGTCAAGTCAGGTCATAGTCACATCACGTCACGTCAGCTCAAAGCGTGTCATGGTGTGTCATGTTATCTCACATTATGTCAAATCACGTCACGTTAAGTCATGGTCACACCATGTCAAGTCGCATCATGTCATGTCACGTCAGGTCACAGCATGTCATGATGTGTCGTGTTATGTCACACCACACCAAGTCATGTTACGTCATGACACATGATGTTTTGTGACATCATGCTAAGTCACTTCACCGCCCACCAGGTAGGACAGGTGTTCATTAGCAGGAACCAATGACAGGCTCCACCCTCTTAGAGCCGTGCAGACAGTGGCTGCACCTGATGAGACGATGCTTTAAACATAGACTGTCTGCTTTAACTGTAACTTTATGCAACAGCAACATGATGCTCCCAGAATGCATCACAGCAGCTGAATGGGAAGCTTTGACACCACGGCTTCTTCTCTCCTTTGTTCCTCCCTCATACTTTTCCTCCCTCCTCTTCCTCCCCATCACCTCCCTCCGTCCTCCACCGGACCACCTGAAGAGCAGAGCGAGGAGGTAAATACTCAGGACTCGTTTCCACCACACACATGTTCCACGGCTGCAGCGCCGCCAGCTCGTGGCTGTCGTTTCGGTGATTTACGGCGCAACCCTGTGTGGGTGCGGACGGGCCAACGTCAACATCGCGGTCGTCCTCTGGTTAGCGAGCAGCGCCGCCGCGTTCTCTTTCCACGGTTGCCGCGGTTACCGTGCGTCAGCCGGCTGTCCGTCAAACGTGGTTGCTAATTGGCTGAGAGGCTCCTCTTCCTCCTCCTCCTCCTCCAGCTCTGCATCCTTCGCCTCTCCTTCAAGTTTTCATGCTTTCTTTTTTCTCTATCTTCTTTTCTTCATTCACCCATGTCTCCTTTTTGCTCTTCTTTATCAAGTCCTGATCACTGTTCTCTTTCTCGCCTTATCATTTCTTCTAGTTTTCTTTCTGTTTCTCTGATCTGTTTACTTTTTTCTCTATTTTTTTTTTATTTTTTCCTTTTTCTTCTCCCTACTTTCGTCTCATATCCTCCCTTACGCTTCTGTTTTAACAGTTAACTGCATTTTTTTAGGGAAGAATTTACTTTTTTTTTAACAGATTTGTTAAATTACATATATTATCTGGTAAAATCACAGGAAAAAAAAGTATAAATTTACATGTTATAGTAAAAAAGAGGGTTAAAACTGTGCATAATGTCCACAGCAACAATCTTTAGTTTTAGAAATAGTAAGTAGTTCTTTTGCAATGTTTTGCTCTAAAATTAAACTGCTGGACTGCTTTTATTTGAAAGAAACAACATCCATATTAAAGATGGATTAGTGTTGAATATTTTTTTAATTGTCATTTTATAGATTTGTCCTGTTTTATTAAAATTACAGACAACATTCTACAGTTTTAGCTTACTTTTCTCGGCACCCTCACTGCCAGATTTCCATTTTTTACAGTGTGGTTTACCCTATTTTCTTTTTCATCTTTCATTTTTTCTTCCTCTTTCTATTTTTAGCGTGTTCTTCCATCTTTCCTTCACTGACCTTTTTTCCTTTCATCTTTTCAGTCGTCTTCTCTCCTCGTTTATTTCTTTTTGCTTTCTTTCCTTCTACTCGTCTCTTCTTCTGGTTTTCCTTCACCTCTCCAAACCTGTTCCTCCTCCTGTCTCACCTCTGTTGTCTTTCCTTTCCCTCCTTCTCCTTCAGTTTCCCCTCCTCAGTCTTTCCCTGCTCTCCTCTCACAGCCGAGGTGACTCCGAGTTTACAGGCATAACCTTTTGACGTGAGCGCTTGGTGTTTTAGTTTTGCTTGGACGCGGCGCAGATTTTGCTCGTCGGGCTGCGAGCGTCTAAATAATGAATAATTTCCATTCTCCGCTCAGCCATTCGAAGAGCTCCACGACCTTCACTTAAACCCTGATCTGTGTTTGTTTTCAGAGGACAAGCACGTGTCCAAGCGTCACCTCGGCCCCATTAAGGAGCGACTGGCGCTTCACATTCTGAGGAACCAGGGTTTGGTGCCAGAACACGTGGAGACCAGAGCCCTGTACAGCCCCCTGCAGCCGGACATAGAGCAGGTAACGCTCCCAGGAGGACCCACGGCCTTTTGCTGCTTCATTCTCCTGTTTCCTTTTCTGCTCTCTGATTGGCTGTCGGTGCTGTCCGTCAGGGCCGTCTGATGATGTGGGTGGATGTCTTCCCGAAGTCTCTGGGACCGCCGGGACCGCCGTTCAACGTCACGCCACGCAAGGCCAAGAAGTAGGAACAGTAACGCACCCATACGTCAAGTCTACTGCAGACCAGGGCTGATAATCAATCAGTCGATCAGTTAATCAGTCTGTCAGTCAAGCAGTTAGTTTATCAGTGAATCAGTCATCTGATCACTGAGTCAGGCTGTCAATCAATAAGTTAGTCAGCGTGTAACTGATCAATCAGTCACTCACTCAATCGATTATTTAGTCAGTCAGTCACTCCTTTATTCAATCAATCAGTGAGTCATTATGCCAATCAATAAATCAATTAGTTGGACTGTCAGGTTGTCAATCAATCAGTCAGTCAGTCAGCAAGTCAATTGATCAATCAGTATGAGAGTCAGTCAATGTGTCAACCACTCAGCCATAAACCCCTCATTTAATCAATCGATCAGTGAATCCCTATGCCAATCAATAAATTGATTAGTCAGTTAAGACGACATAATATAATTCAATCAATCAATCAATCAATCAGTTTGTCGGTGAATAATTAGTGATCTGATCGGAGATTCAGCCTGTTAGTCAGTCGGTACATGATGGTGTCAATTAGTCAGTCAATCGATCAATTAGTTAGTCAGACAGCAAGTGAGCAGATCAATCAGTTGATTATTCAGTCAGTAAGTCCCTCATTTAATCAATCACTCAGTGAGTTATTATGCCAATCAATAGGCCAGTCAATCAATCAGTCACTAATCTGATCACTGATTCAGCCTGTCAATAAATCAGTCAGTACAAGTTGGTGTCAGTCAGTCAGTCAGTCGATCAATTAGTCAGTCGATCAATTAGTCAGTCAGGTGTCAGTCAAGATGTCAATCAGAGAACCAATCAACCAATCAGTCAATTTTCTTTTAATGAGTCCATCAGACAGTCAGCTGAGGAGGCTGAGCAGCCTTTCAACCGTCTATAACAATCAAACAGTGATCAATACATGAGTGATCAAACGGATCAATATCTGTCGTCTGTTTGTGTTCAGGTTCTTCCTGCGTTGCATCATCTGGAACACCAGTGATGTCATCCTGGATGATGTCAGCATCAGCGGCGAGAAGATGAGCGACATCTACGTCAAAGGGTGAGACGAAGGAACCGATCGATCGATCTATTGATCCTCCTGTTTGTGCTTCTGTCTGATCAAATAACTGATCGATGCTGTGTGTCAGCTGGCTGGACGGACACGAACACAACAAGCAGAAGACGGACGTCCACTACCGGTCGCTGGGCGGGGAGGGAAACTTCAACTACAGGTTCCTGTTTCCCTTCCACTATCTACCTGCTGAGCAGCTGAGCGTCGTCGACAGGAAGGTAACAGTCGCTCACCTGGTCAAGTGTTTGTTCACGACACAAACAACAACACAAACAACAACACAAACAAGAATGCAACAATAACATAACAACAACAACAACAGCAACACAACACAAACAACAACACAAACATACAAAACAACACAAAAAACAAGACAAACAGCAACACAACAATACACACAACACAAGCGACAATGCAAAAAACAACAACGCAAAAACATAAACAACACAACAAAAACAAGAACGCAAAAAGACAAACAACATCACAAACAAGAATGCCACAAAAACGTAACAACAACAGCAACACAACAACACAAACAACACAAACAACAACACAAATGAAGAAGACAGACGCTGATTAATTGATTAATTAATTAGTTAATATCCGGGTTAAGGGTTAATTAACGGTGTGTTTGTGAGACAAAGAGTTTTAAATCAAATTTAATCATTTAATTACTGTAAAACTGAAAGTAGTTTTTTAAAAATAGTAATACACAACTTACTAATATATGTGTACATAATATACTATATCTGTTGGTATTTTACAAATTAAATTAAATTACAAATGATATCTAGGAATTATTAAAAAATGCATACATTTACATGATAACACTGAAAAACAAGACCAGAAAAAAAATCTGTATTTTGACAAACAGTCACTTGTTCTTTTACAACATTTGACTGTAAAATAACACACTTTTAACTATAATTAAATAAGCAAAAAACACTATATTTTACAGATATTTTCCATTATTTGGGAGAAAAATTATGTGTATTAAGGAATAAAAATGAGAATTTATTTACTTAATTATCTGGTAAAGTCACAGAACAAAATATATTAATTTACATGTTAACTATTAAAACAGGCGTAAACTGTAAATAATGCAGTTTAATAGTAATTAGTTATTTTACAAATATTTTACAGATATTTGTCATTATTTAAAAAAACATATCAAAGATTTAAAAATGTTAAATATTTAAAAAAAAATTTTTTTTTACAGTTTTTCTATTTTTTAAAATAACAGATAACATCCAGTAAAATCACACAATATTGTAAATATAAGAAAATAATTTACATGTAAGTTATTTGAAAGAGAAGTTGTGTATATTAAGGATTGAAAAATGAGAATTTATTTACATTTTTTCATTGTTTGGGCAAATTACAGACGGATATACAGAATAAAATGTATTAATTTACATGTTAACCATAAAAAAGCAGGCGTAAACTGTAAATAACGTCAAAGTTTGAATGCATAAGTGAATTTTCCAAAGCTGTGCATGATGTCCAAATGAAAACGTGCATGAAAAATATGTAAAATTACAGTTTTATTGTGTAAATCATCTAAAAGTATCATTACTTTACAGATATTAGTTATTTTCATTGTTTCTACAGTTTTCGTTTTGCCTCACGGGGATCACAGACTTAGTGTTAAGAACAGAACCTAAAACTGAAGCTGCTGTTATCATCAGACCTGAGGTAAAACCCTCAGACCGCTCCGCTAACGAACCTACTGAGGCCTGCAATTAACAGAGGTGCAGCCGGCAGGAGCGATGACTTACATGTCGCTGAATCCCTGAGACTCAACAAAAACACCGGCGAAGAGCTAAAACAACACGACTCCCTGAACTGGAATAACAAACCGGCCGTCGTCTGCTTGTCTTGGCCTCGGACCGAGCCTCTTTAGCCGCCCGCCGCCGACGTGCTTTACGGCGGCGCTCGCTCGCTCGGAGCAGCATCCTCAATCAGACGGCGGCTGAAAAGACTAGAGGGAGTTTTAAACCAGGAGCTCTGCCGGGTGGAGAGCCTGAGTCACCGGATGGATCTGTGGTGGTGTTTTATTCAGTCCGTTAGCTCCTCTTAGTCGCCCAGCGTGGTCATGTGTGACTTAAACACACTTTAAACTTAATTTTTCTCAGATTGATCTTCAAAAAACAAAGAAACATGTCTTAATACGCCATTTACGACCCCCCGACGCCCCCTGTGATGTCTCCAACACAAAATATTCCACATATTTGTCACCTGATACGCTGAAAACTGAGAATATTTGACATTTTTTGCCCAGTGCTGCAGCTCCAGTCACCATTTTTTAGGTGTATCTATAAAAAATCCACAAATTAAAGGAGTCTCAGGTGATTTGGATCCTTTATTCAACACCTTAAACTCTGTGAAAACCTGCGGACGTCTCAAAAGTGAACTCCACCTTGTGAAAAACAACATGACTTAGTTGCACCTTCTTGTTTTCTATCTATCTATACTGTTCATAGACCCCTCCCTGATTAAAAAACAAGCTTTTTTTTAACCTTATGTTTACCTTTTTTACCCTATGTTCCCACAGTTTTATGTTCCCACAGCCCTATGTTCCCACAGCCCTATGTTCCCGTAGTCCTATGTTCCCACAGCCCTATGTTCCCACAGCCCTATGTTCCGGTAGTCCTATGTTCCCACAGCCCTATGTTCCCGTAGTCCTATGTTCAAGTAGTCCTATGTTCCCACAGCCCTATGTTCCCACAGTCCTATGTTCCCACAACCTTATGTTCCTACAGCCCTATGTTCCAACATTCCTATGTTTCCACAGCCCTATATTCCCACAGCCCTATGTTCCCACAGCCCTATGTTCCCACTGCCCTATGTTTGCACAGCCCTATGTTCCCACAGCCCCTATGTTTCCACAGCCCTATGTTCCACAGTCCTATGTTCCCACAGCCCTATGTTCCCACTGCCCTATGTTTGCACAGTCCTATGTTCCCACAGCCCTATGTTCCCACTGCCCTATGTTTGCACAGCCCTATGTTCCCACAGCCCCTATGTTCCCACAGACCTATGTTCCCACAACCTTATGTTCCTACAGCCCTATGTTCCAACATTCCTATGTTTCCACAGCCCTATATTCCCACAGCCCTATGTTCCCGCAGTCCTATGTTCCCACAGCCCTATGTTCCCACAGCCCCTATGTTCCCACAGTCCTATGTTCCCACAACCTTATGTTCCTACAGCCCTATGTTCCAACATTCCTATGTTTCCACAGCCCTATATTCCCACAGCCCTATGTTCCCACAGCCCTATGTTCCCACTGCCCTATGTTTGCACAGCCCTATGTTCCCACAGCCCCTATGTTTCCACAGCCCTATGTTCAAGTAGTCCTATGTTCCCACAGCCCTATGTTCCCACAGTCCTATGTTCCCACAACCTTATGTTCCTACAGCCCTATGTTCCAACATTCCTATGTTTCCACAGCCCTATATTCCCACAGCCCTATGTTCCCACAGCCCTATGTTCCCACTGCCCTATGTTTGCACAGCCCTATGTTCCCACAGCCCCTATGTTTCCACAGCCCTATGTTCCACAGTCCTATGTTCCCACAGCCCTATGTTCCCACTGCCCTATGTTTGCACAGTCCTATGTTCCCACAGCCCTATGTTCCCACTGCCCTATGTTTGCACAGCCCTATGTTCCCACAGCCCCTATGTTCCCACAGACCTATGTTCCCACAACCTTATGTTCCTACAGCCCTATGTTCCAACATTCCTATGTTTCCACAGCCCTATATTCCCACAGCCCTATGTTCCCGCAGTCCTATGTTCCCACAGCCCTATGTTCCAACATTCCTATGTTTCCACAGCCCTATATTCCCACAGCCCTATGTTCCCACAGCCCTATGTTCCCACTGCCCTATGTTTGCACAGCCCTATGTTCCCACAGCCCCTATGTTTCCACAGCCCTATGTTCCACAGTCCTATGTTCCCACAGCCCTATGTTCCCACTGCCCTATGTTTGCACAGTCCTATGTTCCCACAGCCCTATGTTCCCACTGCCCTATGTTTGCACAGCCCTATGTTCCCACAGCCCCTATGTTCCCACAGACCTATGTTCCCATAACCTTATGTTCCTACAGCCCTATGTTCCAACATTCCTATGTTTCCACAGCCCTATATTCCCACAGCCCTATGTTCCCGCAGTCCTATGTTCCCACAGCCCTATGTTCCCACAGCCCCTATGTTCCCACAGTCCTATGTTCCCACAACCTTATGTTCCTACAGCCCTATGTTCCAACATTCCTATGTTTCCACAGCCCTATATTCCCACAGTCCTATGTTCCCGCAGTCCTATGTTCCCACAGCCTTTTGTGCCCACAGTCCTATGTTCCCATAACCCCTATGTTCCCACAGCCCTATGTTCCCACAGTCCTATGTTCCCACAGCCCTATGTTTTCACAGCCCCTATGTTCCCACAGCCCTATGTTCCCACAGTCCTATGTTCCCACAGTCCTATGTTCCCACAGCCTTTTGTGCCCACAGTCCTATGTTCCCACAACCCTATGTTCCCACAGCCCTATGTTCCCACAGCCCTATGTTCCCACAGCCCTATGTTCCCACAGTCCTATGTTCCCACAGCCCTATGTTCCCGTAGTCCTATGTTCCCACAACCCTATGTTCCCACAGCCCTATGTTCCCGTAGTCCTATGTTCCCACAACCCTATGTTCCCACAGCCCTATGTTCCCACAGCCCTATGTTCCCACAGCCCTATGTTTCCATAGTCTTTGTTTCCATAGTCCTATGTTCCCACAGCCCTATGTTCCCGTAGTCCTATGTTCCCACAGTCCTATGTTCCCACAGCCCTATGTCCCCGTAGTCCTATGTTCCCACAACCCTATGTTCCCACAGCCCTATGTTCCCGTAGTCATATGTTCCCACAACCCTATGTTCCCACAGTCCTATGTTCCCACAGCCCTATGTTCCCACAGTCCTATGTTCCCACAGCCCTATGTTCCCACAGCCCTATGTTCCCGTAGTCCTATGTTCCCACAGTCCTATGTTCCCACAGCCCTATGTCCCCATAGTCCTATGTTCCCACAACCCTATGTTCCCACAGCCCTATGTTCCCACAGTCCTATGTTCCCACAGTCCTATGTTCTAAGATATTTTTCAAAGTTAGGCCCTATGTTCCCACAACCTTATGTTCTCACATCCCTCTGTTCCCACAGTTCCCACATCTCTACCCCTGGTAGTTAAGGGTTCGCCACTCAGTCCCACAGATAATACTTCAGTTATCTTTGCCTGATATTTACATTTGTTTAATGGTCTTAAACATTAAAGTGAGGAAAAAATGCAAAAAAAGAAGAATCTGAGAAGGGGGAAAAAAGGTTTTTGCGGCACTGCATTTGTTGGATTTGATGACATCTAATTCCGCTTTGGATTTAATTTAACTTCACCTGATTTGACAAAAGAGAAAGATGTGTTGAGGAAATGAGGCTGACCGCTGCCGTCGGATGTTTCAGACAGCAGCTGATGGCCTGTGGATGATCTGAGCAGCCAGAGGGAGTGTTTGGTGTGTTTACTGTGGGTGTGTGTCGTCATGACGCATGACAGCACCATGTGGATTTAGACGGTGATGTAGAGCGTCGCTGCGAAGTCGCTGCACAGACGGACACGTTGTTTTAGCACACAGCCGCAAAAATGGCATGTATTGTTGCTCAAAGCTGCTCACCGCTTCTTCTTATTCTTGTTGTGTAATTAGAATAATTAGGTCATTATCAGGTAATGTTCTGCCTGAGTTCTCCACTCCACTAGGGGGCGCTGATGTCAAAAACAAGAGTTCTAGGAGGCTGCAGTCGCGAAAAATACTCCGTTAAGTTAAGCTAGTTTTATTTCGGGCTTCTTCTACTCTGTTTATCGCAGCTAACGTTGCCCACAGCGCCACCTTCTGGCGACCTGACGCAACCGAGTTAATTAGCTTCAGAGCAGCTCAAGCTTTTTTGCATTTTTTTTAAACAATATTTCCAAAGTTTTGACAATTTAGGAAACAAGTCGAGGTGGTTTTGGTTCCCGCTAAACTAATTGTTCATATTATTTAATTGAATGCAAGAGATTTACTGATTTAAATAAACATTTGAGGTTGCAAACGTTATTTTTGATGAGTTGAGTCGACTGTTAAAATGCTGCCTCGACTTGATATTTTGTGGAATTTAAGCTCAAATTTTAGTTTTTCTTTTCAAGATTTAAAGACACAGCTGGAGTTCAATATTTTTTAGAAATAAATTCTGCCAAGTTTTGTTTCTAAACCGTGCTACATGAACAAAAACATTTTATATCTTTTCTCTCTTCTGTTTGTTAGATAAGATAGAATGAGATGAGATAAGATGAAATAAGATAAGATTAGATTAGATGAGGTAAGCTAAGACGAGGTAAGATGAGACAACCTAAAATGAGATGAGATAAGCTAAGATGAGATGAGATAATATGAGATAAAATCAGATAAGATTTGACAAGACTAGATGAGATTAGACGACATCAAATTAGACGAGATGAGTTAAGCTAAGACGAGGTAAGATGAGATGAGATGAGGTAAGCTAAGATGAAGTAAGATGAGACAACCTAAAATGAGATGAGATAACATAAGTTGAGATGAAATATGCTAAGATGAGATGAGATAAGCTAAGATGAGGTAAGATGAGATGAGATAAGATGAGATGAAATTATATAAGATAAGATCAGATCAAATGAGACAAGCTGAGATGAGATAAGATGAGATAAAATAAGATACAATTTGAAAAGATTAGATAAGATGAGATTGGATGACATCAAATTAGACGAGATGAGTTAAGCTAAGCTGAGATGAGACAGATAAGCTCAGATGAGATGAGATTAGATGAGATAAAATGAGATGACATAAGATGAGGCAAGCTAAGATGAGATGAGATAGGATAAGATGAGATGAGATAAGTCAAGCGAAGATGAGATAAAATCAGATGGGATGAGATAAGATGCGACAAGCTACGATAAGATAAGACTAGATGAGACAAACTGAAATGAGATATGATGAGATGAGAAACTGAGATGAGATAAGATGAGAAGCTTAGATGAGATAAGATGAGACAGGCTAAGACAAGATAAGAAGAGAAACTGAGATAAGATGACACAAGCTAAAATGAGATAAGATAAGACAAGCTAAGACAAGATAAGAAGAGAAACTGAGATAAGATGAGACAAGCTAAGACAAGATAAGAAGAGAAACTGAGATAAGATGAGACAAGCTAAGACAAGATAAGATGAGAAACTGAGATGAGATAAGACAAGCTAAAGTGAGATAAGATGAGACAAGCTAAGATGAGATAAGATGAGAAACTGAGATAAGATGAGATGAGACAAGCTAAGACAAGATAAGATGAGAAACTGAGATAAGATGAGATGAGACAAGCTAAGACAAGATAAGAAGAGAAACTGAGATAAGATGAGACAAGCTAAGACAAGATAAGAAGAGAAACTGAGATGAGATAAGACAAGCTAAAGTGAGATAAGATGAGACAAGCTAAGATGAGATAAGATGATAAACTGAGATAAGATGAGAAACTGAGATAAGATGAGACAAGCTAAGACAAGATAAGAAAAGAAACTGAGATAAGATGAGACAAGCTAAGACAAGATAAGATGAGAAACTGAGATGAGATAAGACAAGCTAAAGTGAGATAAGATGAGACAAGCTAAGATGAGATAAGATGATAAACTGAGATAAGATGAGAAACTGAGATAAGATGAGATGAGACAAGCTAAGACAAGATAAGATGAGAAACTGAGATGAGATGAGAAACTGAGATGAGATAAGACAAGCTAAAATGAGATAAGATGAGACAAGCTAAGATGAGATAAGATGAGAAACTGAGATAAGATGAGAAACTGAGATGAGATGAGATGAGACAAGCTAAAATGAGATAAGATGAGAAACTGAGATGAGATGAGACAAGCTAAGATGAGATAAGATGAGAAACTAAGATGAGATGAGATGAAATAAATGAGATGTGATAAGATAACCCTTTATTAGTATTACAGCAGAAAAAGATGCAGTGTGCAACATTTAAGGACTGTAGTATAAAAATAAACCAGAAGCCATTACAAGTGCTAGTAATCTAAAAAGACCTACTGTAACAGTCATGACTGAACACGTCAGTGGTGTTGCTCAGATCATCCTGGTCAGGACGGACTTAATTATATGTCAAAATTAAGTCCACAGAATCCAGAAGACCTAATTATGGGTCACAGTGAGGTTGTTGAAAACCTCCCAGGAGACTTGTTTTAAACCAGGTGTGAAAAGCCTCATTTACATCGACACGACAGATGAAACCTGAGGGAATGGAAAGAGGAGCAGGGATCAGGCTCTGTCTGACGGCCTGGTGTGAGTCTACTGAAGGCGGGGATGGGTTTAACACACACACACACACACACACACACACACACACACACACACAAACACACACACACCTGCACAACGCTGAGTGTGAACACACTGAGTGTACTATCAGCAGGGTGGAAGTGGTGAAGCTGTGAGAGATGTGTCGATGGAGTGCTGCTCCAAACCCATCATTCAGACACATCTATGAAAGAATCTATTAGAGCAGCTCCAGACAAACAGAGATTACAATAAATAAAATACCTAATAGGAATTAGCTGCCCTGTAAAATAAAATTAAATACAATTCAAAAAATAAAAACAAAATAAAATAAAAATAAAAATAAAAAATAAATTAAATGTCTGATAGGAATTAGCTGCACTGTAAAATAAAATTAAATAAAATTTAAAAAATAAAAACAAAGTAAAAAATAAAAATTAAAAATTAAATTAAATTAAAGAAAGTAAAACACTAAACAAACTAATAAAACAAAAAATAAATCAAATCAAATAAAAATAAAATAAAATAAAAACTGTCATTTTCCTGCAGCTCGGTTGCCAAAACTACTGTAAAATCATTAAAGAATAACTACTTCATACATTAATTTTCTTCAATTAAGACAGTTTCTCTCCTTAATGTTGCCTAATGGGTTTTTTTTGCTTTTAATGTTTAATAAACTATATTTAAATGTGTAAAAACAATGAAATTGCCAATAAATATGCTTAAATAATGCTGTAATTAAAATAACCAGACTTTACACTGCAGAAAAGTGCCATTATTAGTCAGGTTTTATTGTATAATTTTATGTAAAAATAAAGATATCTTATGAAAAATGTCAAATAATTGTTGTAAAACTAGTAATTTAGATGAAAATTGCAAGAATCTGCTGTTGATTTTATCATTTAAAGTATAAGGTGAGTTTTTACATGTAATTTTAAATAAATATCTTGTATTTTTGATGGATCTTCAATGTTAAAAATGTATGTCAGCGTTTAAAATCAATGGGTTTTACTGAAAAATTAAAATTGACAAACACATATTTTACATTTGCTGAGTAAACATGGATCATAGAGAGACACGACTTGCCGTTATAAAATGGCGTCACTGATCTTTTATTTCCTGTCTTCCACCTCTGGTGTTTCTGCAGGAACATTTCTGGAGTTTGGACAAAGCCGAGACTAAACTGGCTCCGAGGCTGACCGTCCAGATCTGGGACAACGACAAGTTCTCCTTCGACGACTACCTCGGTAAAACCTTTGAGCTGCGTGGCCGTGTGATGTGTTATGTTATCTAGTAAAACCACAGAAAATAAAGCATTGATTTACATGTTAACTGTAATAAATGTACTAAAAATAAAATGACAAAATAATCCAAAGATAAATAAATAAAATTAGCTGGCCAGAAATGTAAAATAAAACATAATAAAAATAATATTAAAAATAAAATGGCAATAATGTCCATGAAAAAAATATTTGGTCTTTTACTAAATTTGTATTATTTTCACTAAATTTAAATCAACAATAAATGTTGTTATTGTACAGATATTTGCCATTATTTATAAGAAAAAATATGTATAAATAAGAATTGAAAGATGTTAAATCGTTTTTTAACATTTACCTTACAGATTTTTCCTGTTTTGTGAAAATACAGATGACAACTATTAAAATCACAGAAAAGAAAAAAAATACATAAATTTACATGTTAACTGTGAAAAGAAACAAACAGGCCAAAACTATAAATAATGTGCACTTAAAAAAATTGTATTTTAATAAATACTTGTTTTTTTACGTCACAATGTGTGACCACAAAATGACACGTAATTAAATTATATAATTATTTAATTAAATTGAATAATTAAAAATATAGTTTTGCTAATTTTTGACAGTTTTTATTATTATTATTATATTTTTAAGTTTTTATTATTATTATCATTATTATTATTATTATATATTTTGACCGTTTTTAAATGTCACATTATTTCAGCATTTTTTAACCTATTTTTTTCAAACAAAACAATTGCTTGGTAAATTAAATTATAAATTAAATTCAAATCTTCTAAAGTCCAAAACCTATAAAAACAACAAAAAATACCTGTTATTATTTTGTCACTGCTCTTGGTTGGAGTGCATTTATTGTAAAAGAACAAGTTACTATTTGTAAAAAATACATGCTGTTGATGTTGGCGTTATTTTGTTTTTTTAAAACCCTTAACTTGTAAATGAATACTTTTTTTGTGTAATTTGTCTCGATATTATCTGTAATTTAACAAAACGGTGAAAATCTCTGAACAGTCCATTGATGAAAAAATTATAATTTAACAAAATAATAGCAAAGAAAAAAAGATTGATTTGGATTTACTTTAAATATGTAGATATATTGATATTCTCCAGATCAGAAACATGTCTGGGGGCCTTTTATTTTGGTAGGAATACACCTGATTCTTACTGGGATGACTTTCTGACAGGTTTTCCGTTATTTCTTGGCCAAAGTTTAGGAGGTAAATCTATCCAGGGAGCCGTCTGCCCGACATTCGAACAGCTGCTGTGATAACATTTATCTTCAGAATTACCGCTCTTCCATTTCCACTGTGTCGGCACGTTTGGCAGAGACGACGGCCTGGTTTTGTTTTCTCTCGCCGAGACTCAAGCTGTCAAAATGCCGCCTCTCCTTCACCCCTGACGCTGCCCCGGTCCGGTTCCTTAGAATAACTCAGCCCGGCTTCTCCCCTTTCACTGCTGGGCTCCGGTTCCTGTCTGTTCTGGAGATGACGGGCTGCAGACTGAGCGTCCCCCCGCGGACCCAGATGAGGAATCCAGACCCTGACCTGCTCTTGTCCGTCACCGTCTCGCTCGGCTTTATTCACCTCGTACAGTCTGCGGCGCTGTGGCCACCTCAAAGCATTTTTTCCGTGCCTGGCTGTCCTCAGCTCGTCGAATCGGACCGCTGACGGTTAATCTTCCAGCTCGGTGTGAGGGTCGGACACGAGCCTTTTTCCTACGGTCACGCTGTCAAAGCTCTGGAAAAACACTTCCAGTCGATGCCTCGTCTGTCCTCAGCCCACAATCCCTCCATACTTAACGTCAACAGAGATCAGAACTCTACTAACTGCCCTCACCGCAGCATCGGCCATAACTCACCCTGAGCAGTAATTAGTCATTAAGGAAGACTGGCTGAGTGGACGGATCATTCTGCTGAGCTTCACACATCTACACCCAAGAGAACCAAACCGACCAAGACTCTACACGATAGTTGTAGATAAGAAGGTCCCGTCTCGGTTTAGGAGGTCATTCAGTCGTCCTGTGCTTCCAATTAGTCCGGACTCCATGAGGGAACCCTGGCTACCTGGTTAGCATGTACCTTAACCTGAATGTGAAGCGTTTAGGGAACACCTGGTGATGTTCAGTGCCCAGTTTAAAGGACTGACACCAGACACCCTCAGACCAAATCTAGCCGCCATACAATCTACGAGTTTTTACAATGTAGCTAACAAAATTAGAGCAAAATAAACTAGAAAAGCCTCAGAGAGCTCATACCTCCACCAAGCAGCTTCAGTCCACCCCCAACACAATCTCCAAATTCACATATTTTGCATAACATACAGTTCAAATGTCCGACCGACAATGCGGCCTTCACCCCATCCGACCTAATGAACAGTCGCGGCCTCTAGCGCTGCAGCTCCTAACAGCCTCCCAGCTTCTTGGACCAGTGGTTCTCAACTGGTGGGTCGGGAAGCCATTTTTAGAGGGTCGCAGAAGCATATTCCCCCCCCCAAAAAAAAAGAAGTAGTGGTGTAAAGTCTTTTATTTTAAAGGACGCATTTCCTATGGCACAGTTTGCTTTCAATAGCATGACATTTAGTGGTGGTGACACCAGTAGTTGCCCACTTTTAACCTCTAGATTTGGTTCTGACAGCTTGTTTGAGAAATTTATGCTAGAATGTGTCAAAAATACACAAAAATGTGCTCAGAATCTGTCAAAATGGGCCAAAATAGGCCCCAAAACTTGGCAAAGGGTCCAAAAATAACAAAATGAGCAAAAAAATAAGCCAAAATTTTCCCAAGTTGTATCAAAATGTGTTGAGACTCCATCCAAATAAACCTTAATTTGTTAACAGGAACAGCAAACTTCAACAATTTCAGTCGCGACTGTTATTAATAGAGACATAGTGGGTCCTGAGGCTGGACCAGTTGAGAACCACTGTCTTCGACAACCGGAGATAAGAATGCCGGCCCAACCGTGCGTATGTCGCTCAGGAAGGAAAGAGAACTCCGTCACTGTCGCTGTCTGTCGCGTGGAGACCCAAAATGTCATGTGGTCAGAGGGGGTTACCTCAAAAACAAGAGTGCCCTCTGGTGGCTTTTAAAGTAAACCGCATTTAATTGTCCACCCGGTTACACTTACATTAAAAAACAATCCTGGATCCAGACGGTGATCCGGATCACTAACAAAATTTCATAATTTCTTCCTTGTCCCATTTCATACATTTCCTGAAAATTTCATCCAAATCCGTCCATGAGTTTTCAAGTTATTTTGCACACAAACAAACAAACAAACAAACAAACGCCGGCCATCACATAAATAATTCGATAAAAAGCCTCAGAAACATGTCTGAAGGCCTTTCGTTGGTAGAAATACACCTAATTCGTATTCGGGATGACTTTCTGACAGGTTTTCTTTCATTTTTTGGCCAAAGTTTAGGAGGTAAATCTATCCAGGGAGCCACCTGGGTGATATTCGAACAGCTACTGTCATAACACTTACTGAAAAAGTTCGTCTGCAGCCTTGAGTTTCAGTATCTGAGGATCTTGGAGCGTTTGATGGACAGATTTACTAGTCGGCCACCTGCAGGTATTAGCTCAGGCTAGCGGCCTAAAGAACGAGATACAAGAGGCCGAAATGAGTTCAGCGTCTAATTAGGATCCTCCTGGGCGACTTGGGTCTAACTGGGAAGAGGTACTGCATATCTCATCTGGCCTGGGATCACCTCAGGATCCACCAGGAGGAGCTAAACACCTTAGCCGCTGTACAGACTAGTTGGGTTTGTTTTTGCGCTGGTTCTTCTTCTCAGATTCTCTTGTTGAAGCCACTGAGGGTGCAAAAAGTACAGTAAACCAAGGAGGAAGTCACAAAACCAGACACGTTAGTCCTTTTTTTGGGTGTCGTGAGGCGTCAGCTTCATTTCAAATGTCGTGCCTGACCAGTTTCTGGGACGATATCTCGAGTTCAGAGAGTAAAAAGTTCCTCCATCCTCCTTGTAAATAGCTACGAGCATCTTAAGAGACTCCAGAACCTGCAGGAGGAACCTTGGTATTGTTTTGGCTCAGTGACTGTGACGTTAAATCTTCAAATGAACCTTCATCCTTTTCTTCCTCCTCTCTTTCTCTTTTCTTTCCCTTTCTTTTCCTGCATCTCAGTATCTTCCACGTTCTCCCTCTTCTCCTCCTTTGCATCTCCGAACTTTTGTTGGGTTAATTCGGTCAGATTTTAAAGCGGTCGTCCCTCTGCTCAGGTCACCTGGTGATGGACCTGAACCACATGCTGCGTCCCGCCAAGTCTCCGGAGAAGTGCTCCCTGCAGCTGCTGGACCAGCCGGCCAACAGACTGGTGTCCCTGTTCGAGCAGAAGACGGTGAAGGGATGGTGGCCCTGCACCTGCGAACACAACGGAGAGAAGATCCTCGCTGTGAGAACGCAAACACACAACCTGGAAAACGGGCCCTAATTCATTATCCATTTACCGTTATCCGATTTGATTAGATGTGTTTGTAAATGAAGTCAGACGGGTCACGGAGCCGAAACCAACAGGAAATAGAGAAATAAGTTTTCCACGGGTGTATTTTAATTTGAATTTCCATTTACAAACACATCTAATTAAATCGGATAACGGATAATGAATTAGGGCCCGTTTTCCGTTTTTCATTTTGTATTATCACTGAAAAAAACGGGAAATGTTTATTTTTCGCTTTTATTTTGAAATCTCAAAATAAGAAAACGAATGGCCGCGACGTACACGGACCGCAGTACTTCTACTGCACTTTTGCTGCTGTTACTTTGACTGAAGTAGAGGTTTTTCCTGCAGGAGTTTTACATCTAAGGGAGTATTTTTACGTCCCTATAAAGGTACTTTTACTTGAGTAGTCGGTAAAGTCTTGAGCTGAAATGGAGTCAGTGGTGCAGACGCAGACGACCAGCTGGTTATTGTGATTCCTGCAGCTGTAGCTCCTCTGTTTCCCGTGTTCAGGGGAAGGTGGAGATGTCCCTGGAGATCGTGACGGAGCACGAGCAGGAGGAGCGACCGGCCGGCCTGGGCAGGGACGAGCCCAACATGAACCCTCACCTGGAGGAGCCCCAGTGAGTCTCGAACCCGCAAAACACACTCGCAAACGCAGAAACGCGGCTCCTCACCCCGGCGTTTTCTCCCCCCCCCGCAGGCGTCCGGAGACGTCCTTCCTCTGGTTCTCCTCCCCGTACAAGACCCTCAAGTTCATCCTGTGGAGGCGGTTCAAGTGGTTCATCATCCTCTTCATCATCCTCTTCCTCGTCCTCCTCTTCTTCGGCGTCTTCCTCTACGCCTTCCCGGCAAGTCTGACTCTGTTTATTCATTCGTATGCACAGTTAAATCTGAAATTCCAGTTTACTATCGCATCATTTCCTCTTTTAATTCGACAGCTGCAAGGACAGAGACAGAGACAGGAAGTGAAAACAGTCAGAAACAGCAGGAATAAGACTCGCAGGCAGGAGAAGGACGATAAAAACGAAGCAAAACATGAGTAAAAGTGAAAAACAGTGTGTAGATGTTGAAGAAGTTACCAGCTACAAGTGTTGTTTTGCTAAATTACACACAATATCTAGTGAAATCACAGAAACAAACGGCCACATCTGTACAAAATACAATAAAACAAGAGCAGAGAAAGTTTTATTTTACAGTGCAGGTCTTCGTTAAATCTCCTAAAGTGATTGTAGATAAAGAATCAGCTGATTCTGAGGAGGTGAGGAGGGACGTTTGTTCAGCTCTGGTTGGTTTTATCTGAACAAACGAGCTCTCGAGGGGATTAGAAGAAAGAAAATTAGAACACAAACGAGTCAGAAGTTAACCCTCCGCATCCTCTGAATTGTTTCCCTGCAGAACTACGCTGCCATGAGGATGGTCGGGCCTTTCGGACCGGCCAAAGCAGCTCAGTGAGGATGAAAGCGGAACAAAAGAGGAAAGAACGAGCCGACGCGGTTGAGAGCGACGAGGCCGGACTTCCTTCTTTCCTGTCAGACTTTTTCTTTTGTCTTCCTGAAGCGACGAACTCGATGTGATCCCTTCGTACGGATTCGCCCGATCGTGTGCGCTTGTGTCCGTTTGTGCCTTTGCCCTCAGATTCACCAGAAAAAACTCGCTGCGTTTCCAGAAGCCGCCATCAGATCTCAGCATGCCCCGTCTGCATCCCCGTCCTCTTTCATCTCCTCGGGTTCTCCTGCCGGCCTTCGAGCAGAGAACAAGGGGAATGAAAACCCCACCGCCGAGCGCCGACGTGTTTAAACAGAATCAAAGGTTGCGGCGGCGGTGCTTCTTGATCTTCACACGGAGGCCGATTCAAAAAACTTTATCGCTCTGAAAATCAAGTCGGGGGTTAAAGGAAGTTCATCTTTACGTCACCGCCACGTACGCCGCCTTAAATCGGATTTTAAATGCTGATATCTCACCTGGGCGTCGTCTCACGTGATGCCTTCAGGTGCAGTTGGAAAAGCTGATTCAATCAATTCAGTTTCTCATGTTTTCCAGTGCGTTTGATTCCTTTTCCCTCCTCCTTGCTCTCAATTTCCTTCTCCTCTTGCTCCTATTTTGTCTTTTCATTCTGGTCTGTTCTCCATCTTCTGATCTCCACCTCCTCATCTTTCCATCCTCCTCCCTCGCCTCTTGCAGCTCTCAGCAGGTCAAGTCGGGGATTTGCTTCTGTTGATCTCAGAGCTCGAGCTTTATTAGCGCAAAGAACGAAACCAAACACTCATGGATGCTGTGATTTTCTCATCTCACGTCTGAAGGTTTTTCTCTTGCGCTGACTTCGATCTCACGCTTGCTCGGTTTGCTTTGGTTCAGACCAGAATGGAAAAGTTGACTTCGCCCCGTTTGGTTCGTTTTCGGTTCACCGCGGCCGATTACGAGCCGACCAGGCCTCGTAAACGGCGTCACGTGGCCTCGCCGGCGGCCCGTTTAATGGGTGAAGTTTTGGTAACCTGTCGTCCTGCCAGGTCGGACGGAGTTTAGCTCCTGCTAGCGTCTAGCTTCAGATCTGAGTGTGAGCATCGCTGTGATTCAATTCTTCTGCCTGTAAATTGTTGTGTTTTCGGTTGTTTTTGCCGAGTTCAGATCGGATGGTCGCTTGGAGGAGAGCAGAGATGCCGACTGACTTCTAAAGACTTTATGGAAGACCGAATGCTCAACACAAATACATGTCATAATCAAGGTTTTTTGCCCCCGATCCCCTCCGAGTCATTTAATATTTAGTGTCTGCCGATACCGAACCCCAACCTGATGCCATTTTTGAACATTTGCACTAACTGTGGGTAATTTACTGAACAAACAAGCAGAGCCTTGCCTTACTGCATGACCTACATCCTCAGCCAAACTTGAACTCTTCAGTGTGCCGGCCGCTGCTCAGATGCCGCCATTGCTTCCCGTAGCGAAGACGATTTTGGGGAAGGACAACGCCGTCTGACTCGTGCGGACGATGGCGGCCTTCTACCCACCCACTGTCTACACCTGGTGAGTCAGACTAGGCCAAAAACCAGTATAAAGCCACTCTAAAATCAACTCCAAAAGTCTACAAACCAGCAAAACCCTTAAGGACGCTGTTGCCCATAAAGTTGGAATAAAGTATTTTTGACTTCTGTGTCTTCTCCACGAACGACGAAAGCGGCTCGCGGGCATTTTCCGATTTCTACGGCGCAGATTGAACAGTTGCCGATCGTCTCGTCTGGTCGTCCTGGAGATTTTTGTGGCCTCAAATGACCCTCCTCTCGATGATGTTTTGAGGATTTTACAGACCACACTCTGCGATATTCCAAGGAAATCAGCAATGTTGGCTTTGTTGGTGTCCATTTGTTGGTATTACGAGTTGCGTCGGACGAGGAATATAGCCTAGAGCAGTGGTTCTCAACTGGTGGGTCGGGACCCAAAAGTGGGTCATGAAGCTTTTTTTAGAGGGTCTCAGAAACTTGCCCCCCAAAAAAGTAGTGGTATAAAGTCTTTTATTTTAAAGGATGTGTTTCTTATGACACAGTTTGCTTTCAATAGCAGGATATTTAGTGGTGGTGACACCAGTAGTTGTCCACTATTAACCTCTAGATTTGGCTCTGCCAGCTTATTGGAGAAATTTATGCTAAAATGTCCCAAAAATGTACGAAAATGTGGTCAGAATCTGTCAAAATGGACCAAAATATGCCCAAAACTTGGCAAAAGCGTCCAAATATACCAAAATTAGAAAAAGATAAGCCAAAATTTTCCTAAATTGTATCAAAATGTGTTGAGACTCCACCCAAATAAAGCTTAATTTGTTAACAGGAACAGCAAACTTCAACAATTTGGGTCGCGACTGTTATTAATAGAGACATAGTGGGTCTTGAGGCTGGACCATTTGGGAACCACTGGCTTAGAGAACTTCTGTGTAATCACTGAACGTGGTCAAAAGTGATTAACTCATGTGTATAAAGAGGAATAAAAGAGGAATGTGTCTGAAAACTAAATTATTCCAACTTTATGGGCAACAGTGCACATTAAAGTCATTCGAATCAGTCCAGTTTATTTGCCTGAAAACTGAATATCTCTGCATTGCATTGAGATAAAACTGCATTTCTGGCTCCAATCTGCTCTTAAAGTTCTGTAAATTTTAATTCCATTTACAAACACATGTAATTAAATCGGATAACAGATACTGGATAATGAATTAGGGCCCGTTTTCCGTTTTTCATTTTGTATTATCACTGAAAAAAACAGGAAACGGCTTATTTTTCGCTTTTATTTTGAAATCTCAAAATAAGAAAACGAATGGCCACGACGTACACGGACCGTCGACGAACTGCAGCTTTAACTTCTAGACAACGTGTTGAAACATCTCAACTAAACCATGAATGAATCAGGGACTGAGCTGCAGCTGATCGATTACCAAAGCTGCTTGTTAGACGCTGAAATCTTCTATCTCGTGCGTTTGATCACGTCCAGTCGGTGTTATTTGCTTCGGTGTTTTGTTTAATCAGCTGTCACGTCTGGGTTCTCTGCTGTTCAGGTTCTGCTGATCTGCTCCGAGGTCCTTCTGCAGGTTTAAACTGCTGAGACGAGGCGTTCGGATGCAGCTTTATCGTCTTTTCTCGGTGTGGCTGACCCAAACTGACGCAGACAGGCGGATGATTTGAGTTGAAAATTTGCACGATGAGCCATGAACACAGCGGTATATAAACATGGGCATGACACGGGTGTGAAATCTGTGCACGTGAAACTGAATATCCTGAGAAACAACGTTAAAAAGATGCAGCAGATTTCTACGTTTATTTCGCGTTAGATGTTTGGGATGTTTGCCGGAACGAAGGAGAATTTCGTAGACGTTTTAAAATTATTATTTAGAGTCTTGGAATAGCTTTATATATATATATATATATATATATGTGTGTGTGTGTGTATTTGGAAGAGCTTTAAATGTGACGTACACAAGCCTCGAAACGGAGGAACTTCATCGAGACAATCCTTGTCCGACGCCTTCAGAAGCCCTCGCATCTCCTCGGCGCTGCTTCTGCCTGATCTTACTGCCGTCAGCGAACGCACCGTGCCTTCAGCCTTTAACTCTACCGCCGCTCCGACATGCGGCAACGCTAACTCCTGCCTCAGCGCTAACTAACACCTGGTTGCCGTGAAGCTTCTGTGGGGACGTTATCGGTTTTATTTCTGCTGGCGTTATTCTTGGTTTTCAGCTGAGTTTGCTGCGCTGAGCTTCAACCTCCACTGATGATTACTGTTGGGCCAGTTTGTTGTTTGTTATTTGGGACCCGAAACTAAGTCCTGTAAAATATTTTTTTGAGAGTTTCACGTGTTTTCACCTTCAAATAAACCTGTGGAGACATTTTAAGTGTTCAGTATCTTGGTCATGATGAATATCAGCCTCATTTGTTGTTATATTTCAACATGGAAGCAGCTCGTAGCTTCACACATGTAACACCAACATCTAGACCCTATGAACACCAACATCTAGACCCCTATGAACACCAACATCTAGACCCTATGAACACCAATATCTAGACCCCAATGAACACCAACATCTAGACCCCTATTAACACCAATATCTAGACCACTATGAACACCAACATCTAGACCACTATGAACACCAATATCTAGACCACTATGAAAACCAACATCTAGACCACTATGAACACCAACATCTAGACCCCTATGAACACCAACATCTAGACCCTATGAACACCAACATCTAGACCCTATGAACACCAACATCTAGACCCCTATGAACACCAATATCTAGACCCCTATGAACACCAACATCTAGACCCTATGAACACCAACATCTAGACCCTATGAACACCAACATCTAGACCCCTATGAACACCAACATCTAGACCATATGAACACCAACATCTAGACCCCTATGAACACCAACATCTAGACCCCTATGAACACCAACATCTAGACCCCTATTAACACCAACATCTAGACCCCTATGAACACCAACATCTAGACCCCTATGAACACCAACATCTAGACCCTATGAACACCAACATCTAGACCCCTATGAACACCAACATCTAGACCCTATGAACACCAACATCTAGACCCTATGAACACCAACATCTAGACCCTATGAACACCAACATCTAGACCCTGTGAACACCAGTTTTAGTTTTCTACCAATGAGTCCACGTCAACATTTAGTCTAAATATCTAAAAACAACAAAACATCAAATCCTACTGATGTTAGAGCCTCAACAGTTGGAGAAATGTGGACCAAAGACTGTATTTTAGTAGGAAACATGGATCCATCCATATATAGACACTTACAGGGACTTTCTAGGGACACAACACCACCATCTGTTGAACATTTTGGGCCAGAATACCAACCTTGATTGAAAATATTGCGCTTTTTCCATTTTTAGTTGCCAATAATCATTCCCTATTGTTAATTTGGACAGTTGTGAGGTAATTTTAGGCATATTTTGAGTCATTTTGGGGCAGATTTGGTGCAACTTTTAGTCGTTTTGAACAATTTGAAGTCATTTTAGGACTATGTTTGGACATGTTTGAATAATTGGCAGAATTTTAAGTCATTTTGGAATCATTATGGACATTTTTGAATCATTTTTGCAGACTTTTAAGGTATTTTGGACACGTTTCAAGTCATTAAGGACAATTGAGGACCTGGAACTGGAACCTTGTCTTGTCAAACTTTCCACACATCAGATTCTACTGATGTTAGAGCCTCAACAGTTGGAGAAATGTGGACCAAAGACTGTATTTTAGTAGGAAACATGGATCCATCCATATATAGACACTTACATGAACTTTCTGGAGACACAACACCACCATCTGTTGAACATTTTGCACTTTTTTCCCATTTTTAAAGACCAATAATTAAAAACATGTCCTCTGTTGGATCCATTAAATCATCGTGATCTACTGGAAACTATTCTGTCTGTGTCCTCACCACATTTCACGACTGTAGGAGTTTCATTTGTGAAGATACTGAACTCTAAAAATGGCTTCACAGGTTTTTTCCCAAATCTGAAAGCATGACATTCTCAAAATTCAACCAGCCGAATTTGACAGAAGCTAGTTTTAGGCTCCAAATAACTTATAAATAAACTGAGAGCAGAATCTGAGTCGGTGGAGGATCGCTGTCGTCCGAAATGAGTCTCCTGTATTCAACTCCTGATGCCATAAAGCTGCACTGAGCTGCACCATGAGGACGAATCTCTCTGCTGTTACCGCAAAAGACGGTTTAAACTCGGCTGGGTGACATTTTAATGTTTTGTGGGAGACTGAATGTGTTTCTGTCTGACTTCACATCTACAAAGAGCAATACTGTGTGCACTGCTTTCTGTCAGTATCAACAATAAAACTGCATTTCTGATCCGTGTCTTTGTTTACATGTTTGTGAGTTAAAAGTCAATCCTGAACATGTCGTGTCTTTCTGCTGCACTGATGAAGTTATGAGGCTCAGAAATGATGGAAGAAGCCCATTAAGAAGTGGTAAATTTTGACCTGTATCTCTGAAAATATTCACAGCATGAAGGTAAAACTTTGCTTCATTAAATAAAGTTGCAGGAGGTAAAGAATCAGCTCATTCCGAGGAGGTCAGAGGAGGATATGATTGATTTTAACATGAATAAAGAGACAAATTTATGAATATAACACATAAAAATCATTAAAAACCAGATTAAATGGAGGTCACACCACTGTTTTCACATATGAGTAAAGACTTTTAATCTTCCAAAGTGCTTGATAGTTGATATTAAAGCTCATATTCTTTACATAAACATCTTAACTTATAATTAAGAGAAGGTAAATTATATTTGTGGTCTTCTATATTTGTGTTTTCTTGGCGCTTACTTAAAAAAAACACTCCAAAATACTATTCCGTGCTTTTCTAATCCATATTTTTCATGGCTATACGGGACGGAGCAGACGTATGTCCAATTGATTAAAACGCACAGACATAATTTTAGGGAGCAAGCTCTTTAAAACGTAGAAAGGCAATGATTTTCATGTCTGAAATGAGTCCTGACTCCCCAGCGACTGGATACGGTTCAGCTGAACGACTTTATTTAAAGGTAAATTACCATCAAGGTTACTCGGAGCCGTTTTCGTTGGCGGCGTGATCGGTAATTTTGGTTTCGCTTCCATTAAACTGCATTTCAAGATGTACAAACCTGCATGAAGTCCACCAAGGACACAGTTCGGAGCTTTATTAGGGGCTTTCTTGCAGGTTTTTCCCTTTAAATCTCGCCTGTGCTGCGTTCAGGTACCCCGATGAACACGTCTGCTGAGTGCTGAGTTCACTGACCTCCGGGTGAACCTGCAGCGTCTGCAGAAGTCCGACTGGAACCTCCCCAGCTTTAAAATTATGACTTTGCTTCTTGTCTTTTTCCGTCTCGTTGGTCCTCAGGAGTGTTGTTGTGGTCGCCGCTGAACTGCAGGTGAACCTCTGACCACACGGGCCGATGCCGTCTGGGTGGCCTCGCGTCCGTCTACTTCATATTCGACCTTCAGCGTCTTCCTCCTCCTCCTCCTCCTCCCTTCACGTTCACTCCTCCATGATTTTCACTCCTCATCGCTTCTTCTGTCATGAAAATCGCTCCTCCTGTGGTTTTTGGCTGCGTTCAAACGACGTTGCGGTTATTTTCTCTCCAAGAAAAGACGGTTTCTAAACTGAAAATTCAAATAAAACCTCTACAAAGTTCGTCTGCTGAACCTGTTGGTAACAATTAACTTGCTGCTCGTCCCGAAACCGGCAATTTCATGTATAACTGACGCTATTCTGTAGTATTTAGTCCCTCATTTCATTCATTAGACCACAAGCTCCCAAAGTGAGAGTCAGTACACTGCAAAAAAACCAAAACATTTCTTGAAACTATTTACCGTTCCTTCACAGATTTTCCGTTTTGATAAATTACAAACAATATGTACACTGAACAAAAATATAAAGGCCCCATGTGAAATATTGATGCCACATGAAGTGCGCCACCCAAAGTGAGCGTATACTGTCTGGTACTTGTATAAAGTGGATATTTCCCTTCATTAGTGTCCCAGATTTGAGTCCACCACTGCCTCAGGGTTGCATTAATTCCATGGTGGAGGGCGAGACAAATAATCTGTTAAAATTACAGAAAAAGAGAATTAATTTACATTACACTGTATTTACTTTGTTTTAATCAGCAAAATATGATATAATCATAATTTTTTTACAGATATTTACTGTTTTTTTGCAAGAAAATTTATAGATAATAAAATATAAATGCAGAAAAATGGTAAATCTTCCTTTTAAACATTTTACGGATTTTCTTTGTTTTGTTAAATTACAGATAATCTCTCTGAAAACTGTGGAAAAAGAGCAGAACTTTTACATGATAGCTGTAAAAAAAAAAGCCAAAACTGCAAATAAAGTCCACATTAATAATAATTTGAGCGGCTATAACATTACAGTGTTTTTGTGTTTAAATATATATATATATACAGTCGTCCCTCATATCACGGTTCACTTTTCACGGTCTCACTGCATGGCTGATTTTTAAATTGTATATATTTAATTCTGTGTCACGGATGAAGAAGAATATCAAACCGTAGCGTACAGCAGATGAGTAGACAAAGAATTCTTCCTGAATTTCCTTCCAGGGATTAATACAGATTATTCTAATTCTAATTCTAAAGACTCCTATGGAAGACACAGCTACAGTCGCTTCTGCTTGAGCTAGTTTGCCCACGTGAGATGCTACACGGCATACTATTGGCTGATGGATGGGAGGCGACCAATCAGAGCACTGTGTTCTGCATCCTGGCCTCTGATTGGCTCAGCGACCGTAGCATCAGTCTCCTCCGTCTCCCGTGTATAACATGTGTGCAGCATCTGGCCTTGTCCGTTTCACATCAACGTCTGATTGCTGCGCGTAGTGTTGCTCTGCGGTGTTGGGTTTTTGTGAAATGTTAATATAAATTGAATTCATCTCAAGGCCTACGATGTCGCCCAAACATTCTGCACCTTCTAAGGCTTCTGGCACCGAATCCAAGCTGTGGGGACGGTTTATAAAGCCTTAGAATATATATAAATAATAAAATAAATATAAGGTCGCTACTTCCTGCTACTTTCGTTCTGAAACCTAACCCTAGCGATAGACGAGGGACCACTGTATGTACAGAGTGTTTTACAGTGTATTCCAGGGATCGTAGCATTCAGGTCGACCCACTGATTTTATATTGTTACAACACGGCGGAAATAAAGCAGATTTTTCTCTACGTCAAACACAGTTTAAAAATATAGAACAGATATATATAAAAGTATGACGCTACTAGCTGGTGGTCACAAGTGGATTCATGCTGGACGGAGTCAAAATCACGCCTCGTATCGATCACGTCAGACGAGATAAGAACCCAGAACTTGTGAATTCTGTTTTCTGTTTCACTGCGGTTGCATCAGCGATCGCTTTTTCTGTTTTCCTCGCGTTCATATCTGACTCCTTCACATCTACCGCTCCATCCTCGGCTGCCTCATCTCGCTGCTATGTTCATAATAAAAACGTGGTTCCTGTGAAAGATCTCCTGTTTACGGCCGACACACACACACACACACACACACACACACACACACACGAACACACACACATGTACACGCTGCGTGGAGGGCAGCTTTGAACATGGAGGGGTCAAAGTGCAGCTCATTGAACAGACGTGATGGAAAATGACCGGAGGGGAGGCTTACAAACAGAATTCCAGTTGTTTCATTATCACCTCAAACGCACACATGTAGCGGCGAGGAGGCCGGCAGCTTCAAACGCTGGCAGCTAGTAAAACTGCAGTAGCTCCATGTGTAGCCGTGAGTCGATCCTTCACACCGCCAGAGTTCACAGCCTGATATCAGCTTACAAACTCTCCTGCAGACACATGATATCAGCTCACAAACACTCACATGTGTACAGATGTTTGCTAACAGCTCGCGCCGACACCTCCGAGGCCGTCCAGAGTGCAGATCCTGTCTGTCAGCCATGTTCGGCTTCACGTGTTCTCTGGATGAAATGCAGGAAAACAGATGATTCCTCTGAGGCTACAGGCAGCAAACTGATGTGAGACTGTAGTAAAAGATTCAAGAGTGAGCAGGGTTTGGTAAGAGAGAGATCGACTTATCATGGATCATCACAAAACAAACTCTGCCGCTGCCTGATCTCAGTTCTTTGTGTTTCAAACCAGATCTCTGTCCGGAAAACTGGTCTAGAACCAAGAACCGCTTACATCAGGGACCATCGTGAGCACCAAGACCTACTGAACCTGCTATTTTTAAAAACCTCAACCGAGACGTCTTCAAGTATCTGAGTTTTGTCTTGAAGTCTTGAAGATGTCATCAGGAAAATTCTTGAAGACATTTTCGAGAACCTGAATTATATCTTTAGGTGCCTGGAGACGTCTTCAAAAACCTGGACTTGTCTTTTAAGTTTTTTGGGACATCAATCTTTAAAAGCTGGACTTGTTTTTCAGGTTCTTGGAGATGTTTTCAAGAACCCACATTTCTCTTTTAGGTCTTGAATACATCTGAAAGAACCTGGCTTTTGGTTTTAGGTCCTTAGAAAAGTCTTCAAGAACCTTGATATCTTTAAAGTTCTTGGAGAGGTCTTCAAGAAGCTGAATTTCTCTTTTAGCTTCCTGGAGATGTCTTCAAGAACTCAAACTTATCTTTTCGAATCTTGAAGATGTCATCAGGAACATTCTTGAAGACATTTGCGAGAACCTGGACGTCTTTTAAATTCTTGGAGACGTCCTCAAGAACCTGACCTTTTCTTTTAGAATCTTGAAGTTGTCATCAAGAACACTCTTGAAGACATTTTCGAGAATCTGGATTTCAACTTTAGGTCCTTGGAGACGTCTTCAAAAACCTGAACTTGTCTTTTAAGTTCTCAGGGACATCTTCAAGAAGATGGACTTCTCTTTATGGTACTTGGGGATGTCTTCATTAACCCTAGTTTATCTTTTAGAATCTTAACAATATCTTAAAGAACCTGTATTTTGCTTTTAGGTTCTTAAAAACATTTTCAAGAACTTGAACGTCTTTAAAGTTCTTGGAGACGTCTTCAAGAAGCGGAATTTCTCTTCTAGCTTCCTGGAGACGCCTTCAAGGACCCAAGCTTTTCTTTTAGAATCTTGAAGATGTCATCCAGTACATTTTTGAGAACCTGGACTTCACCTATAGGTTCTTGGAGATGTCTTCAATAACTTGAACTTGTCTTTTGAGTTCTCAGGGACATCTTCTAAAAGATGGACTTGTCTTCCAGGTTCTTGGACATGTCTTCAAGAGCCCTAGTTTCTCTTGTAGAATCTTGAAGACATCTTAAAGAACTTGGATTTTGCTTCTAGATTTTTAGGAACGTCTTCAAGAACTTGGACGTCTTTTATGTTCTTGGAGACGTCTTTAAGAAGCTGAGCTTGTCTTTCAGCTTATTGAAGATGTCTTCAAGAACTTGGCCTTCTCTTTCAGGTTCTTGGAGACGTCGTCAAGAATGAGTTTCTCTTTTAGAGTCTTGAAGAACATTCTAAAAGACATTAATGAGCCTGGATTTTGCTTCTGGGTTCTTAGAAAAGTCTTCAAGAAAGCGGACATCTTTGAAGTTCTTGGAGACGTCTTTAAGAAGCTTGTCTTTCAGCTTCTTGGAGGTGACTTCAGGAACCTTAACTTCTCTTCTCCGTTCTTTGACACGCCTTCAAACACCTGGACTTCTCTTTTAGGTTCTTGGAGACATTTTTAAGAACCCAAACTTGTCTTTTAATTTCTTGGAGACATCCTCATAAAGCTGGACTTGTCTTTGACTTCTTTTTAAGGTTCTTTAAGACATTTCAAACAACCTTGACATCTTGTTTGTGCTCTTGAGGATGTCTTTAAGAACCTGGACTGCTCATTTTTGTTTCTTGAAGACCTCTTTGAAAACCTGGACTTTTGTTTTAGGTTCTTGGAGACATTTCCAAGAACCTGGACTTCTTGTTTATGCTCTTGAAGATGTCTTTAAGAACCTGGACTGCTAGTTTTATTGTTTCTTGAACATATCTTTAAGAAGTTGGACTTTTCTTTAAGGTTCTAAGAGACATTTCCTAGAACCTGGACTTCTTGTTTATCATCTTAAAGACCTCTACAGGAACCTGGACTTCTCTTTTAAGTTCTTGGGGACATCTTCATAAAACTGGACTTGTCTTTGAGCTGCTTGGAGATAACATCATCAAGAACCTGGACTTCTCTTTAAGGTTCTTCAAGACATTTCAAACAGCCTTGACGTCTTGTTTACGCTCTTGAGGATGTCTTTAAGAACTTGGACTGCACATTTTTGCTTCTTGAAGACCTCTTTGAAAACCTGGACTTTTGTTTTCGGTTCTTGGAGACATTTCCAAGAACCTGGACTTCTTGTTTACGCTCTTGAAGATGTCTTTAAGAACTTGGACTGCTCGTTTTATTGTTTCTTGAACATATCTTTAAGAAGTTGGACTTCTCTTTAAGGTTCTTCAAGACATTTCAAACAACCTTGACGTCTTGTTTACGCTCTTGAGGATGTCTTTAAGAACCTGGACTGCTAGTTTTATTGTTTCTTGAACATGTCTTTAAGAAGTTGGACTTTTCTTTAAGGTTCTAAGAGACATTTCCTAGAACCTGGACTTCTTGTTTATCATCCTAAAGACCTCTACAGGAACCTGGACTTCTCTTTTAAGTTCTTGGGGACATCTTCATAAAACTGGTCTTGTCTTTGAGCTGCTTGGAGATATCATCATCAAGAACCTGGACTTCTTGAACCTTGACGTCTTGTTTACGCTCTTGAGGATGTCTTTAGGAACTTGGACTGCTCATTTTTGTTTCTTGAAGACCTCTTTGAAAACCTGGACTTTTGTTTTAGGTTCTTGGAGACATTTCCAAGAACCCGGACTTCTTGTTTATGCTCTTGAAGATGTCTTTTATGGTCCTGGACTTTTGTTTTAGGTTCTTGGAGACGTGGTCAGTGCTGTTTTTTTGTGTTTTGAACTAGTGCTCTGCCAGAAAAACTGGTCTAGGAACCAGATTGTGAAAATGACTTTCTAAAATGGGCGTATTTAAGACTGATACTGGTTCAGTTTCTACACTAATGAAGTTCTCAGGCTCAGAAATGATGGAAAAATTTAAGTTTTTTGCATCTGGAGCAGCTGTGAGTGAATTTTTCAGTCTAAAGTCATCGTCTGTGATGCCGAACTGACCTCCGTGTCCATGTTTGTCCACATGCTGATGTTAGTTGTTCCTATTGTGTGACCGTCTGCGTGTCTTTGCTGTTGTTTGTGTTGCGTTGTCCAGCAGCATTCGGCTGTAAACTCATTTTACACACCAGCCTCCCCTCATTAGTCCTCGTGTTAACTAGCACAGAGGAATGCAGTTGAACAGCTCAGTGGAAAAAGTCATATAATTTAACAAGATGCTAATCACTGAATTGTTGGGGGGTTTAGTCACCGGAGTGACGTCTTCCAGGTGGGAGAAGGAGAAGGTCTGCTCTTCACCTCAACCTCAGTTCATCTCTGACTCCTTAGATCTGAAGCGGCAGCAGGGCGATGTAAAAACAGCACACTATGGAGCTCTTTACTGTCAAACTCCTCATTCATCTGGTCAAAAATATAGCTGCACATACAAACAAATATATATGTCAGTCTGTGTTATTTCAGACCTCAGTGTCGTTCCAGTGTCTCAGATTTAACCCAGAGTTTACTTATTTGCGATTTTGTGAAATATTTTGGCAGAGTTTTGAAATTTTCATCTGTTTTTAGACCTGAGAATGTCTATTTTCACCCTATAAACCCCCCGTGAAACCATTTTAATGGTCCAATATCTCCAGAAATAAAAACTCCCACCGCCGTGAAATCTGGTGAGGACACAGACGGAACAGTTTCCAGCAGATCAGAATGATTTAATTGAGGCCAAATGTGGAATTATTTGTCCTTGAAAATAAACCGAGTTGGTGTTGTGCCCCCAGAAAGTCCCTGTAAGAGTCTATAAATGGATGGATCCATATTTCTTACTATAATACAGTCTTTGGTCAACATTTCACCAACTTTTGAGGCTCTACCATCAGTAAAATTTGGTGTGTGGAAAGTTTGACAAGACAAGGTTCCAGTTTTTAGATATTTTGACAACAATTGGTTATATTCAGTTTTCATGTGCAGTAGTTATTTTACAACTTCATCATCATTGCCAGTATTACTTATTACTTTTCTACTGTAGTTTTATTTAAACTTAATTATTCACTTCTAATTTTTAATATTAGTATTATGGTCTCATCCCACATAAAAGCAGCAGCAGCATATATATAAGGTGGGCCCACAGCTGTGTCTGTAGAGTCTGTGATTACTGGTTGTTAAATTAAAAAGTAGTCACCACTAATTAGACAGCTGTGTTGTTTATGTTTCATAGAGCACAATAATAGAGAGATACTGTACAGTGCAGCCATTGTTAGCCAAGAAAAAGCTGCTTTCTGTGTCCAAACACTTCATTTCTAATGTGAGGAAACACCTTAAGGTGAGTTTATTCCTTTCAGGCTGAAGTTAACCGCTCTGTAGTTTAATTTTCTACCAAACGAGCGAGCTGGCTAACTAGCCAAATCGCTAAAGAACTGTGGGTCCGTTAGCTTCGTTAGCGTCGTAGCTAGCAAGCGAAGCAGGTCAAGCTAACGAACCGGGTGGAGAGCCGCCATTTTAAGACAAGAAAATACACTTCAGACACGAACTAAATGTTTTACAATAAAACTGTAAAATCGTGTCGTTTTATTTTCATAGTTGTGTATTAGTTTTCACTCTGAAAAAAATCTCTGAAAATCTCGCTTTAACTAGCATCCTATGTAAGCTAGCACCTCCTGTTAGCTAACATCTCCCTTTTACTAGCGTCTCCCTTTAGCTAGCACCTCCTGTTAGCTAGCATCTCCTGTTAGCTAGCATCTCCCTTTAACTAGTGTATCCTGTCAGATAGCGTTTCCTGTTAGCTAGTGTCTCCCTTTAACTAATATATCCTGTTAAGTGGCATCTCTGTTAGTTAGCATCTTCCTTTAACTAGCATCTCTCTTTAGCTAACATATCTTGTAAGGTAGCATCTCCTGTTAGGTAGCATTTTACTTTAACTAGCATATCCTGTTAGGTAGCATCTCCCTTTAGCTAGCAACTCGCTTTAACTAACATATCCTGTTTGGTAGCATCTCCTGTTATTTAGCTTTTTCCTTTAGCTAGCATCTCATTGTTGCTGGCATATCCTGTAGCATCTCCTGTTAGTTAGCATCTTATTTTAGCCAGCTTACAAGAAACTTTTCTCACAGCTCAGAGCCACAGATTCCTCATATTTTCCTATATTTTTAATGATGTAAAACCATGTTAGACATTTTAGATAAACCCTAATTCTGTCTGAAACAAACTTTCACATTTGTGAGACCTTTTTATGGAAATGAAAAAAGGCAGATTTCGTAGTTTTTTCTTTCATCTGGACCACATTAGACCAGGGCCACGTCTAAAACCTCCACATATGGATTTACATCAGTATGCATAGTAGGGCTGGTCGATATAGTTGAAAAATATAAAGTGATAAAATGTTAAAACAACAAAGAAAAACACAAATAAATAAATGAAAATGATGCATGTAAATAAAAGTAAATAAGGATAAAGGAATCTCTATTATCAGAGGCTGTTTCAGATCCAGGACCGCTTTATTTAGTTTTTACCTTAGCTATCGTTGTTGAGAACTGTTTTAGATCTCTTTAAATCTTCATAGTATGAAGGTAAAACTTTGCATGGCCTCATTGAACAGACAGATAACGAACCAGCTGATTCTGACTGAGTTTAACGTCTGCCTGTGTTCTCGGCGTCCCATTGGCTGAGCTGAATGTCATGTGACCCATTTCCAGTCATTCAAACCAGGAAGCTGTTGTCCTGCCGTGCTGAGAGGTGTTATCTGCTGGTGCTGAAAATCATCAAGCGCAGGTATCATCTACAGTTAGATTTTGGTAGATTTTTCTGACGACACGTGTTATACATGTCAGTTTATTGATGTGATTTAGTTGATGATTGCTAACAGAAACAAACAATTTGTGTCAGAAATTTGCTGAAATCTGCTCAGTGCTCCTGAACCTCTTTAAAGAGTTGTAAGGATTTTTTTTTATTATTATATTACAGTGCTTTTTGTGACTAACTGGACAGTTTTACCTGTTGTGGCCCATTTAAACCAATCTGTGAAGATAAAACTGGTGGCAAAAAAGGATGAGTATAAGCCTTTTAATTCAATTTATCACAAATTAATTGAAGAGTTTTAAGAAGATTCGACTCTGATGGGTGTTTCATTCTCTCATGGAGGATCTCTGCATCAAAATCTCACCTTAAAATCTAAATTATTTTAGTTACTGTTGATCTAATTCGTTTAAATGTTGTATTTCATGAAATTTTTTCCATTTTTTTTATGTGTCAACTGCGAAACACCCAGAAACCAACAAGTAAGGTCGTATTATTCCAGAGAAAAACCATTTTCATAATCAGAGGTGTTATTTTCTTTGATAATTAATTGATTGTTCAGGGTTTAAAATGTCAGAAAATAGTGAAATGTGCCATCATTGCTCTTTATAAGTCTTTTATAACGTTTTCTTTTTGAAACAACAGCCAAACTTTTAGTGGAAGAGCCCCTAAATCTTCGTCACGTCACTGTTTGTCACAGGTGTCATGGCTTCACAGTTGTTTATTGATTATTTTAACAGAAACATTTATTTTTGGTGATTTTATTTTGAGGAGAAATGCAAAATTAAGTGATTTTGATTTAAAAAAAATCACCATTTTAATCTCATATTTGGTTAAGTTTTTACATCAGAGAGAGTTTTCCATCTGTGATTCAAATATTGTCAAAAATTCCTCAAATGTCGTCCAAAACAGCTCAAATATTGTTCAAAATTCCTCAAAAAAGACCACACCTTAAATCCTGTCCAAGATAGCTAAAAAAACGTATCCAAAATGACCTGGAATCTGTCCAAAATTAATAAAACTACCCAAAATTATTTCAAAAATAGCCAAAAAGACTTAAAAATGTTCCAGAATTACTCAGAAATTGTCCATTATGACTCAAAAATTGTTAATAATTCTTCAAAAAGACCAAAACTTAAAACCTGCCCAGGAATAAATGATGAGAGAAGGAAAAATAATGGTAAAATAATGTCAAACCTGTCCAGGTTGACTCAAACATTGTCCTAAAATCACTCTGAAATGGTTCAAAATGATCTTAAACCCATCCAAAATTAATGAGTGTTGTTTTTACAGTTTCTAGCTTTGATAAATAGAAACTTTAGTTGCACGTCTTCAAACCAGCCAGCAGGTTTTGGAGTCCGGAGGATTGATCCAGACACTGGTAAGATTGATCCCACAGCAACAAAAAGGGGAAAACAGGAAACAAATGAGGAATATGCATGAATGCTTCCGATTCTTCTTACATGTAGGAAACGTCTAAAGCTAAGATGCTCTCTCCAAAACATGTCAGACGACCCTCCATTCTTTCAAACACATGAGGCAAAACAAGAAACACAAAAGTAGAATAAAGGTAAAAATAAAAATGTAATAAAGACAAAGTACAGCAGGCACAGATGCAACATGATGGATAATGTACCCAGATTATAGGATAATATATTTAACATGTTTCAAGAGTTGATGGTGCTTTTTACAGTCGGTTTCTATATTTGGGTTTCTGTGCTCATCAGCTGGTCTGACCTTCATCGTTTATTGTCTCCTGTCTGTCTTTGTCGTGACATTTTTGTCATTTTTTACAGCAAAAACTGACGTCATCCGGCAAACTTGTTTTCCTGTAGCTCCCCCTGATACCTGTTTTCCTAAATCATCTCTCTTCTTGTGCCTAAGATGTCCGAGACCTTCGCCGAGAGTTCAAACAGGGGCGACCCGGAGAGCCACGGAGCGGACGTCCAGACGTATTCTGAGGGGACCTCTAAAGGAAGCCGCATTGTGACGAACGGTAGGTGTGAAGCCGCCCTCACGCATCTCCAAGGCCGTCTTTGTCGTGTCGCAGTCTCAGAAAACACCCAGCTACGAGTCAAGGAGACGCTCAGACGTGTGACAAAACACGGAGCGCTTCCTGTGCCGCACAGGAAGCTGAACAACCGTCTTGTTGTTGGCGTTTTCGTCGAACACCTTCGCCGTGTGGGAGCTGCAACTCCGTCCTGTCTCACAGCCCCGCGAAACAATACCTGCTGTTGTTGTGTGTTGAAGTGTGTGTCGCTCACCAGACCAGTGGGATGTTATGATTGCAAATTAGCATCAGTGCTAATAAGATTTCAGGCCGTTAAAGCTGCTCTCGTTAAGGCGGCTCTTAACGAGCTCTGAGGCCGACAGTAAAACCGCCGAATGAAGTGTGTGTTGGTGCTTCGGCGTGTCGCTCATGACAGCTTTGTGGCGTCGTGTTTGTCTCTGCACACATTTGAAGTTGTGGTTCTTCAAGCGTTTATGTGCTTGTTTGCGTTCAGAGTTGTGTTTTTGTTTGTGCACTTTTAACCCACATTGCCGTTTGAGTGTATTTGTGTCGGTGCCCATTGTTTGTGTGTGTTTGCAGAGCTTTCTGGTGGTCACAGTTACACAATATCCCTCTGTGTTTTTGCGAGCAACAATAGATAGTAAAGTTAGTTTCGTACTGTGATGATTGCTCTATAAATCTAAGTGCACACAGAGCGTTTTTTAGTGCAGCTCATTGTTCATTGTCTGGTTGGAGGGCCGTGCCGGTCGCTCGCTGGACTCTTCATCGCCGTGACGTCCTCATCGCTGCTTTAAAACGCATAACAAGCTCGGCTCGCTGGGCCGTTTGGCGGAGCGCAGTTTATGTTGGTGACAGTTCTGAGGAAATGTTGACTTGTCGTAAAAAGCTCTGAGCCGCAGTCCAGACCGCTTTAGAGTCCAAGTTCAGGTCAAAGCAGGGTCCAAAGTGGGCGAGATCAGGTCAAGAGCGACATTTTAATAACAGTCCATAAAATAAAAGCTGTGTATCTGTTTTTCCCACAGACGGTTTCCTTTAAAGCCACAAAGAAAACACGTCCTGATAATTAACCTCTCATTATGCAACGAAAAGGAAAACCGCACACTCAGATTCTGATTTTAAATCTAATATGTTGCTGGCTTTCTTCAAAACGGCCGAGAAGTGCATTCATTAAAAATAAAAACTGGGTTTGATTTACGAGTCGGATTCCTGTTTGACCTTCAGATGTCTTTTTAACAAAGGGGTGATTTCCACAAAGCAAACTGCAGCTCAGTGAGTAGCAAAACAACTGTATTCTGGAAATGAACCCTGAACAGAGAGAGAGAGATATTGGTGGAATTGAAACTCTCAGAATCCATTTCATCGTCTCCACTGGTCGAAATATCCGGTTTGTATTATCTGACACCAACGGATACCATTAGATTGCTGTAATGTTGTAAAATTTTCACATGAAGAAAACATGGCAGCAACTTGTGACTTTCCACATATAATACCAGCATCTAGACACCAGTGAACGCCAGTTTTAGTTTCCTACCAACGAGTCCACATCAACATTTTGTCAAAATGTCTCACAACTGGAACCTTGCCTTGCCGTAGTTGCCATACATCACATTCTACTGATGTTAAAATAGTGGTGAAATAACTTAAAACCTGTCCAAAATGAGTCAAACATTGTCTTAAAATCAATCAAAAATGGTTCAAAATGACCTTAAACCCGTCCAAAATTAATGATAAATGAATTAATGATTTAGAAAATAGCTAAAAAGACTTAGAAATTGTCCAAACAGACTCATATTGGCATTCTGGCATGTCAGAATATCTAAAAATGGAACCTTGTCTTGCCATAGTTGCTATTCATTAAATTCTACTGCTGTTAAGATAATGGTAAAATAACTCAAAACCTGTCCAAAACAACTCAAAAATGGTCCAAAATAGCTCAAATATTGTTCAAAATTCCTCAAAAAAGACCACACATTAAATACTGTTCAAGATAGCTAAAAAAAAGTATCCAAAATGACCTGAAATCTGTCCAAAATTAATAAAAACTACCCCAAATTATTTCAAAAATATCCCAAAAGACGTAAAAATGGTCCAGAATTACTCAAAAATTGTCCATTATGACTCAGAAATGATCCAGGATGAGTTGAACCTGTCCAAAATTACTCAAATGGTGTCCAAAACAACTCAAAAATGGTCCAAAATGATTCAATTATTGTCAAAAATTCCTCAAAAAATACCACACCTTAAAACGTGTCCAAGATGGCTAAAAAAAGTATCCAAAATGACCTGGAATCTGTCCAAAATTAATAAAAACTACCCAAAATTATTTCAAAAATAGCCAAAAAGACGTAAAAAATGGTCCAGAATTACTCAAGAGTTGTCCATTATGACTCAAAACTTGTTAATAATTCCTCAAAAAAGACCAAAACTTAAAACCTGCCCAGGAATAAATGATGAGAGAAGGAAAAATAATGGTAAAATAACTCAAAAATGATCCAGGATGAGTTGAACCTGTCCAAAACTACCTTAAAAATGGTCCAAAATGATTCAATTATCGTCAAAAATTCCTTAAAAAAGACCACACCTTAAAACCTGTCCAAGATGGCTAAAAAAAGTATCCAAAAGACCTGAAATCTGTCCAAAATTAATAAAAACTCCCCTAAATTATTTCAAAAATAGCCCAAAAGACTCAAAAATTGTCCATTATGACTCAAAACTTGTTAATAATTCCTCAAAAAAGACCAAAACTTAAAACCTGCCCAGGAATAAATGATGAATGAAGGAAAAATAATCGTAAAATAACGTCAAACCTGTCCAGAATAACTCAAATATTGTCCAGAATTATTCTAAAATCGTCCAGAATGACTCAAAGTTGTTCGAAATTCCTCAAAAAAGACTAAAACTTAACACCTGCCCAAAATAAATTTTAAAAACGACCTATAATGGTTTGTTAAAAAGCCAAAAAGACTTAGAAATTGTACAAAATGATTAAAAATTGTCCAGAATTACTCAAGAAAAAGACCAATGTGGACCAAAGACTGTATTATTGTAGGAAACATGGATCCATCCATGTATAGACACTTAGAGGAGCTTTCTGGGGACATAAAACCAGACTAGATTGGCACTTTTGTCCATTTTCAGTGGCCAATAATTATTCATTATTGTTGCTTTGGACAATTTGGAGTAATTTTAGACACATTTTGTGGAGATCTGAAACAATTCTGAACAATTTGAAGTCATTTTAGGACTGATTTAGGACAATTTGAATCATTTTCGGACAATTTTGAATCATTTTTGGATTAATTTTGAATGTTTTTGAATCATTTTTACAGAATTTTAAGGCATCTTGTGACATTTCAAGTTTTTTTAGGACAATTTTGAGATATTTTGGGACCTGGAACTGGAATTTTTCTTGTTATACTGACACACATCAGATCTTACTGATGTTAGAGCCTTAAAAGTTGGTGAAATATCAACCAAAGACTGTATTTTAGTAGGAAACATGGATCCAGCCATTTATATTTAAACTTACAGGAACCTTCTGGGGACACAACACCACCATCAGTTGAATATTTTGATATTATTTCCATTTTCAGTGGCCAATAATTATTTATTATTTTTAATTTGGGCAATTTTGAGGCAATTTTAGACACATTTTGAGTCATTTTGGGCAAATTTGGCGCAATTTTTAGTTGTTTTGAACAATTTTAAGTCATTTTAGGACAATGTTTGGACACGTTTGAATAATTGGCGGCCATTTTCTGTCATTTTGGAATCATTATGGACATTTTTGAATCATCTTCGCAGACTTTGAAGGTATTTTGGACACGTTTCAAGTCATTAAGGACGATTATGAGACATTTTGGGACCTGGAACTGGAACCTTGTCTTGTCAAACTTTCCACACATCAGATTCTACTGATGTTAGAGCCTCAACAGTTGGAGAAATGTGGACCAAAGACTGTATTTTAGTAGGAAACATGGATCCATCCATTTATAGACACTTACAGGAACTTTCTGGGGACACAATACCAGACTAGATTGGCACTTTCGTCCATTTTCAGTGGCCAATAATTATTCATTAGTGTTGCTTTGGACAATTTTGAGTAATTTTAGACACATTTTGAGGCATTTTGTGGAGATCTGAAACAATTCTGAACAATTTGAAGTCATTTTAGGACTGATTTAGGACATTTTTTAATCATTTTCGGACATTTTTGAATCATTTTTGGATTAATTTTGAATGTTTTTGAATCATTTTTACAGAATTTTAAGGCATCTTGTCACATTTCAAGTTTTTTTAGGACTATTTTGAGATATTTTGGGACCTGGAACTGGAATTTTTTCTTGTTATACTGACACACATCAAATCCTACTGATGTTAGAGCCTCAACAGTTGGAGAAATGTGGACCAAAGACTGCATTTATAGTAGGAAACATGGATCCATCCATTTATAGACACTTACATGAACTATCTGGGGACATAAAACCAGCCTTGATTGGCACTTTTGTCCATTTCCAGTGGCCAGTAATTATTCATTAGTGTTGCTTTGGACAATTTTGAGTAATTTTAGACACATTTTGAGGCATTTTGTGGAGACCTGAAGCAATTCTGAACAATTTGAAGTCATTTTAGGACTAATTTTGGACATTTTTGAATCATTTTCGGACAATTTTGAATCATTTTTGGATTAATTTTGAATGTTTTTGAATCATTTTCACAGAATTTAAAGACATCTTGTCACGTTTCAAGTTTTTTAGGACAATTTTGAGATATTTTGGGACCTGGAACTGGAATTTTTCTTGTTATACTGACACACATCAAATTCTACTGATGTTAGAGCCTCAACAGTTGGAGAAATGTGGACCAAAGACTGTATTTTAGTAGGAAACATGGATCCATCCACATATAGACACTTACAGGAACTTTCTGGGGACACAACACCAGACTAGATTGAACATTTTTACACTTTCTTTCCATTTTCAATGACCAATAATCACCAAACAGCCTTCAAACCTTCGTCTCTCTCTGAGCTACTTCATCCCTGATCTTCCCTTTCTACCTGGAGCTCCTTGAACACCTCCCGCCCTCCATGTCTCGTCCTGCCCTTCGTCTACCTTCCTCGCCTTGCAACATTAAACCCTTCCAGACGCCGCCGATGGATGTCGCGGCCGGTTTCGATGCCAGCGGCCTCGGACCACCGCGGCTCTCCGACCTGCGGTGTTCTGCGGGTCCGGATTCAGGCTCCATAACTCAGTCTGAGGGGAGTCGCTGCCAGCTCGGAGCCTCGGTTTAATATTTACATCCGAGCTCCGCTGCAGCGTCCCGTCCCCTACCTTCACCTGAAACACTAGATGGTAAAGAAAAGCCTGAGGAGCAGCCAAGGGAGCCGCTCCCCGTCCATTTATTCCTCTCCTCGCATATTTCTCCACTTTTATTCGCCCGCTTTAATCCTCAGACTTTTTTTATCCCCTTCTAAAGCGATATAACTCATGCTGCCCTCTAATTCTCCCTGTTTTACTTTCCTCCTCGCTGACTTTATTGGCCTCTCCGTCCAGCCCCCTCTCCCTCCATCCGTCTTGCTGTAGTTCGTTTAATTAAATGTTCCGTTTACGTTTAATTCCTAAAGCCGGGGCTTATGGCGCTACAGTAAAAGTTAAACCGGCGTAGACTAAACACGCCGCGATGTAAACGGCCAATCAGAGGTCTGGGACGGCTTCCAGCTTCATGATGTAACATCCTGTCGGGCGAGATCCTTTTTATTTGAGTGGAGTCTTTGGGTCTTTTCTTTCCCTGTTCTGCGTCCTTCCGCGAGTTAATGCCGAACACAAACGGCCTCATATCCTCTGGAAGTGGGAGCAGGAAGACGGGGGGTTTGGACGTCACGGAGGAAGCGGCCAAAACGTTGCTCCGGCGCGCTTTTATTGCCTCGATTATTAGTTTTCATAAAGTAAATCCATTTTAAACCGCTTGTTTTCCAGCCCGTTTCAGAGCTAGAGGCCGGCCGTGTGTTTCGGACTTCCAGTCGCCAGATCTTCCCAGCGTCTGCGGGTGTTTCTCCGGCGTTTAACGACACTTCCTGCAGCAGAGCCGTGCACTACACTGTAAAAAAAAAAAAAAAGCCCCTCCCAAAACAAGAAAAAAACTTATTCCAAGGCGCTTTTTACCTTGAAATAAGTGGAAAAATCCGCCGATAGAACAAGTGAAAATTTGCTTGTTCACACACGAACACCTCCTGGGGCCCCCTGGTGGTCACATGACTCCATTAAAAATCAATGGTAAAAATACAAGAATTTCATGCTTCGGCCTACAGCGGGGGAAAAATGGTTGAATCAGGTGGAAAACAGGAAAAATGTCAAATATCACTACTTTTCTTCTAAATGAAATGCTGACATCACAGAATGCATGGTTTAATACTGCAGTGGCAGAGAGATTAGAAAATGTGGTTTGAATGGAAGTCAATGGGGAGTTTTTGTACATGAAGGTGTCCAGTGTTAATATTTGACACTACATAAAAAATACTCATGCAATCAAATTAATTTTGTTGGTAATCTTTGACAGATCCAAGACTCTAATAACCACCAAAGCCCCATCTCACTGCTGTTTATTATAGAGAAAATATTTAACTTTTTGTGCTTTTTTTCTTGAAAAATGAAATATTTCCTATCAATAAACTGGCATTTAAAGGGTTAAAATCCCAAAAATGATTAAATGTTTGGTAGTTTTGAAAAGGTGTTATTTAAGTGATTTATGAAAAAAAAGATGGGTCAAAAAAGTATCCAAAATGACCTGGAATCTGTCCAAAATTAATAAATCTACTCCAAATTATTTCAAAAATAGCCAAAAAGACTCAAAAAATTGTCCAGAATTACTCAAAAATTGTCCATTATGACTCAAAACTTGTTAATAATTCCTCAAAAAAGACCAAAACTTAAAACCTGCCCAGGAATAAATGATGAGAGAAGGAAAAATAATGCTAAAATAACTCAAATCCTGTCCAAAATTACTCAAAAATGGTCCAAAATGATTCAAATATTGTCAGAAATTCCTCAAAAAAGACCACACCTTAAATTCTGTCCAAGATGGTTAAAAAAAAGTATCCAAAATGACCTGGAATCTGTCCAAAATTAATAAAAACTACCCAAAATTATTTCAAAAATAGCCAAAAAGACTTAAAAATGGTCCAAGGAAAAAAAAAACCTATTCCAAGGCGCTTTTACCTTGAAATAAGTGGAAAAATCCGCCAATAGAACAAGTGAAAATTTGCTTATTCACACACAAACACCTCCTGGAGCCCCCTGGTGGTCACATGACTCCATTAAAATCAATGGTAAAAATACAAGAATTTCATGCATCGGCCTTCTTAAAAATGTCAAAATGAAATGCTGACATCACAGAATGCATGGTTTAATACTGCAGTGGCAGAGAGATTAGAAAATGTGGTTTGAATGGAAGTCAATGGGGAGTTTTTGTACATGAAGGTGTCCAGTGTTAATATTTGACACTACATAAAAAATACTCATGCAATCAAATTAATTTTGTTGGTAATCTTTGACAGATCCAAGACTCTAATAACCACCAAAGCCCCATCTCACTGCTGTTTATTATAGAGAAAATATTTAACTTTTTGTGCTTTTTTTCTTGAAAAATGAAATATTTCCTATCAATAAACTGGCATTTAAAGGGTTAAAATCCCAAAAATGATTAAATGTTTGGTAGTTTTGAAAAGGTGTTAAGTTATTTAAGTGATTTATGAAAAAAAAGATGGGTCAAAAAAGTATCCAAAATGACCTGGAATCTGTCCAAAATTAATAAATCTACTCCAAATTATTTCAAAAATAGCCAAAAAGACTCAAAAAATTGTCCAGAATTACTCAAAAATTGTCCATTATGACTCAAAACTTGTTAATAATTCCTCAAAAAAGACCAAAACTTAAAACCTGCCCAGGAATAAATGATGAGAGAAGGAAAAATAATGCTAAAATAACTCAAATCCTGTCCAAAATTACTCAAAAATGGTCCAAAATGATTCAAATATTGTCAGAAATTCCTCAAAAAAGACCACACCTTAAATTCTGTCCAAGATGGTTAAAAAAAAGTATCCAAAATGACCTGGAATCTGTCCAAAATTAATAAAAACTACCCAAAATTATTTCAAAAATAGCCAAAAAGACTTAAAAATGGTCCAAGGAAAAAAAAAACCTATTCCAAGGCGCTTTTACCTTGAAATAAGTGGAAAAATCCGCCAATAGAACAAGTGAAAATTTGCTTATTCACACACAAACACCTCCTGGAGCCCCCTGGTGGTCACATGACTCCATTAAAAATCAATGGTAAAAATACAAGAATTTCATGCATCGGCCTACAGCGGGGGAAAAATGGTTGAATCAGGTGGAAAACAGTAAAAATGTCAAATATCACTACTTTTCTTTAAAATGAAATGCTGACATCACAGAATGCATGGTTTTATACTGCAGTGGCAGAGAGATTAGAAAATGTGGTTTGAATGGAAGTCAATGGGGAGTTTTTGTACATGAAGGTGTCCAGTGTTAATATTTGACACTACATAAAAAATAATCATGCAATCAAATTAATTTTGTTGGTAATCTTTGACAGATCCAAGACTCTAATAACCACCAAAGCCCCATCTCACTGCTGTTTATTATAGAGAAAATATTTAACTTTTTGTGCTTTTTTTCTTGAAAAATGAAATATTTCCTATCAATAAACTGGCATTTAAAGGGTTAAAATCCCAAACATGATTAAATGTTTGGTAGTTTTGAAAAGGTCTGAAGTTGTTTTAGTGATTTATGCAAAAAAAATCAGAAAAAATATGAACGTATGATGATTTAATAGCAGTTTTTTGTACATTTTTGTACGCGAAGGTGTCCAGAGGGTGAATACATGTGAGTATTAAAGACGTGACAGTAAAACACAGCGGATTTCAAAAATTCCACTAAATAGGGTTAAGCTATATTTTAGCAGCATTGTCAAGCTGAGGTGTCTTAGAATAAACCAGACATGCTAAAGAATTAAATAGATTTAATAAGTTTAATGTCAGCTTCTTAATTTGAGATGTGTTCAACTTATTTTAGTTGTATTATCGTGGCTCTTCTCTAGATTTAACACCATCTTGTACTTGAAATAAGATCACACAGATTAATTGAAGCATTCTGAGATATAATGTCTTCTCACAGTAGCTAGAAATCCTAATATTTAGTGGTGTTTGACAGCATTTGAAGGTGTTGTGTTTTAGGTGAAGCCAGCTACGCCCAAAAGGAGGTGTTTTAACTCAAAAGCAGACATTTGCTTTGTTTTTTTTTAACACATTTTACACATGCAGCTGTTTTCTGATATGAATTGGTGATTTTCCAATAAAATGCATTTACTTTATTCCTTAAATCCAGATTATTTATCTTAAACAAACAACAGCTCAGCTTGAAACATGGATGAAATGAAATGAACCTTGTTTCTGGTAAAATGCAACTAAAACAAGATCATTTCAAGATTGTTTGACTTAACAAGATATTTAAGATGCGTTGTCTTAAAACACGTCCCTCCATCTGCTGAAATGTTACTGTAAAGTGAATTTATCTTAAATCAAGTGGGTTGAGACAATTTGACTAAAAATAAGACGAATAAACTTGGTAAGATGTGGAGTTTTTGCAGTGTAGGCATTGCGTTGAGGTGACTTAATGAAACTGAAATGTTGAATTTAATCAATAATTACAAGTTTTAACCAGCTGAAATTGTCCAGGTGTGTTAAAATAAGAGAAGGAGACTTGAAACCCTGAACTTAAGGTGAAGGGAATTTAGTTATTAAGCCAACTTTATCGACTTAATACAACTTGATTAATTTTAAATCAACTAATGCACACATTTTTATTTAAGTTACACTCAATTTTGGACATTTTTGAGTCACTCTGGACAAGTTTCAAGTAATTTTGGATGTTTTTTGAGTAATTGAAGGCATTGTTTTTGTCATTTTAGACAATTTTCATGTCATCTTGGACAAATCTTGAGTGATTTTGAACAAATTTTGGGTCATTCTGAACAAAATCTACCATTTCTGGATGAGTTTAAATGACCTAACTGTCTGAAATTGTCCAGGTGTGTTAAAATAAGAGGAGGAGACTTGAAATCCTGAATTTAAAGTGAAGAAAATTTAACTATCAAGCCAATTTTATCGACGTAATACAGCTTGAATTTAGTTTTAAATCAACTGGCGTGAAAAATGTGAATTTAAATGACATGAAAATACAGTTTTAGACATTTTAGACATTTTTTTAAATTGTTCTGAAAAAGTTTTGAGCCATTTTCAAATCATTTTAAGTCATTTTGGACAGTTTTTGAGTCGATTTGTCAAAAAGAAATTATGTTTAAAAGAAAACTTGAGCTTATCAAGCCAGTTTTATGAGGTAACCTCAACTTGAATTTCATTATAAATCAACTAATGCACAACTTTGAATTTAAATTACACTCAACTTTGGACGTTTTTGAGTCATCCTGGACAAGTTTTGTGTCATTTTGGACATTTTTCTAAATCATTCTGGATCAATTCTATCATTTTTTGATGAGTGTAAATGACCTGAAATTGTCCTATTATGTTAAAATAAGAGGAGGAGACTTAAAATCCTGACCTTAAAGTGGAGGAAATTTAACTATCAAGCCAATTTTATCGACTTACTACAACTTGAATTTAGTTTTAAATCAACTAACTCAATAATTTGAATTTAAATGACACATTTCGGACAAATTTTTAATTGTAGTGAAAAAGTTTCGAGCCATTTCCGAAACATTTTCAATCATTTTGGGCAGTTTTTGAGTGGATTTGTCAAAAAGAAATTATGTTTAAAAGAAAAGTTAAGTGATCAAGCCAGTTTTATTACATTATCTCAGCTTGAATTTCATTATAAATCAACTAATGCACAACTTTGAATTTAAATTACACTCAACTTTGGACATTTTTGAGTCATCCTGGACAAGTTTTGCGTCATTTTGGACATTTTTTTAATCATTCTGGATCAATTCTATCATTTTTTGATGAGTGTAAATTACCTGAAATTGTCCAATTATGTTAAAATAAGAGGAGGAGACTTAAAATCCTGACCTTAAAGTGGAGGAAATTTAACTATCAAGCCAATTTTATCGACTCACTGCAACTTGAATTTAGTTTTAAATCAACTAACACAATAATTTGAATTTAAATGACACATTTCGGACCATTTTTTAATTGTAGTGAAAAGGTTTCGAGCCATTTCCGAAACGTTTTCAATCATTTTGGACAGTTTTTTAATGGATTTGTCTAAAAGAAATTATGTTTAAAAGAAAAGTTAAGTTATCAAGCCAGTTTTATTTCATTATCTCAGCTTGAATTTCATTATAAATCAACTAATGCACAACTTTGAATTTAAATTACACATTTCTGACCATTTTTTAATTGTAGTGAAAAAGTTTCGAGCCATTTCCGAAACGTTTTCAATCATTTTGGACAGTTTTTGAGTCGATTTGTCTAAAAGAATTTATGTTTAAAAGAAAAATTAAGTTATCGAGCCAGTTTTATTACATTATCTCAGCTTGAATTTCATTATAAATCAACTAATGCACAACTTTGAATTTAAATTACACCCAACTTTGGACGTTTTTGAGTCATCGTGGACAAGTTTTGCGTCATTTTGGACATTTCTTGAGCCATTGAGAGAGTTGTTTTGTCATTTTAGATAATTTTCATGTCACTTTGGACTGTATATTTCATTTTGGGTGAGTTTGAATTACTTAAATGTCTGAAATTACATCAACCAATGCAGAAATCTGAGTTTAAATTACACACAGTATGAAGCCGATGCAACATTATTATGTCAAGGTTTATCTAAATCAGTGAATGAGATTCTTCTCTTGCAGTCGTGCATTTAATAAAGTGTAAGGAGTTTCCTACATTTACGTTTTTAATGTAATTTTCTATAAGATTGTGTGGTGTGTGGACGCGTTTTCATGTTCAGACCAGCAGCAGCAGCTACGTTACAAAGACCATTATGGCTTTAAAGCCTCCTACTGAGATACTCAGAGCGTTATGAGTCTAACATATGTGGTCCCCGCGCACACACACACACACACACACACACACACACACACACACACACACACACACACACACACACAGTAACACACACACACAGTAACACACACAGGATGTTTGACATACTTTATTCATATAAGACTTTATGGTGGATGTGGACCTTAATAATCGTGCAGCACAATCACATGTGTGTTGTTGACTGAGGTGACCACACACACACACTGTAACACACACACACACACACACACACCCTGCTTCCTGCTGTTTTAGGAGCCGTGGTTCTGATCGAGCAGACCGAGGCCTCTCACTGGTTGCTGGCAGACGTCCAGCGGCCAATCACAGGCCTCCGGCAATTAGAGCAGAAGTACAGCGAGCAGAATGTTTCATGGAGCTTTTACAGGCGTGTTGGTGTGTGTCTGTGTGTGTGTGTGTGCGTTTAACACGGGCTGCAGAGCTTGTTTGTTGTCATGTATGTATTTTTTTTATGTGGCCATGTTTAGATAAATGTACGAGCCTGTTAGAGGAGAGCAGCTCCCTGGGTTTAGTGGTCTTCATCCCTGCAGCTGATTTAGAGCTGCCTCCTGGTAGTGTGTGTTTTAAAGCTGCTCTAATAACCAATAAGGGCTTTCTGGTGTGTGTTTTCAGTGTGTGTGTGTGTGTGTGTGGGCGGTCTAGATCTAAAGTCCTACCTCTGCACATTAACAGGACTCAGTGAAACCTTAAATTTACTTAAACATCTCGTTCTCCTGCTTGTTTTTTATCCTCTTTGTTGTTCCTTATGTACTGTTTTGGCCCCTTTAAGTCAAGTTCAGACCAAAACTTTTGAGCTCTGAGAAAAACTGGCAAAACAAGGTCTGAGTCTTTAGTTATTATTAAATATTATGTTTTGTTTTCGTCTCCATTTCAAACATCCAGGAAGTCAGGCTGCCTCGATTAGTCGACATAAACGGAGATTCTCTACATGCATGTCAGTAAATGTGTTGTAGATCAGCTGTAGTACCTGGTTGTTCCACCAGGTGGAGCCTCTTACTGTTTAATGCTGTAGAGACCAGAGGAGGCGTCACTCAGACTACAGGCAGCTCAAGCAGAGAGCATTGTGGGAGTTTAGCTAGCAACGGGCACCATGACAAAGACTTCTGTGGAGGTTAATGACCTCCAGCCTAAATCATGTGTCTGCTGATGAAAACAACAACATCGGCACAAGATAAACGTCCACTGGACTCAGTTACGTCACCAATCATTGCATAGCATTGATATCAGGGTTAGGGTTTATACCGACTGCTTAAATACCTTGATCGCCCCAGGTCTAGATCCTTGAGATCAGATCAGGACGTCCTTCTTTGCTCCGTTGTTCCACAATACATAACTGATTTTTTTCACAACAGAAGCTGTCGATTGGGAGATTTTTACGTTCTTCGGAGGCGGGACTTGTCTCGGTAGCATCGTAGAAAACTACAGGCAGTTCATGCTGGCAGGCAGAGAGCATTGTGGGAGTTTAGCGAGCAATCGATCAACTGTAAATATTAACATCCTGGGTCAGTTCAGTTTTTTTGGAGGTAAAGATTTCGGATCATCAACTGATCAGTGGAATAGTTGATGGATTATTCAAGAGAAAAACACTTGTTCGGATCACCTAGCTAGAAATTACTTTTACTTGTGCTTTGTGTTCACACCAAACCGAACCGTTCAGTACAGGCACTTTCGGTTCAGTACAGAGGTGAACCACGGTATGAAAATTTTAAGACTACTAAGAATGGCCGATGTACAGAATTGTTTTAATTGTGAACCTCGTAGTGCCCACAGTTGTGTTGGACCTTCTCCGTCTCACAGTATTGAGGAACTAAAAACAAGTAGGAGTTTCCAGGGGAACACAGGATGTGACGGACCGTTTGTTCTCTTTTGTGACATATGGCTAATGCTAACAGCTGGAAGACGCTCCGCCGTGGTTAAAACCACCCGTCTGGGATCACTTGGGTTTCCTGGTAAAGTATGAAAAAGGAGTAAAACAAGTGGACCAGACCAAAGCTGTAAGGAGCTCCAAACGTGGAGAAAGTATGGTGTTTATTATTGGTCATAACTCTGGTTTTACTTGGCCGATCAACACAATTCAAAGACTGGAAGATAGTTAGAAATCCACACTTTGGACACAAGACTCAGCGAGGCGTCTTGTTGCTACGTCATCTTAAATCAGTCATGACATTTTGACACATCGGTACGTCCGTCAACTCCAGAGAGTTCCATACCGAACCAAACCGTGACTTCCGTACCGAAGTACTTACCAAAACATGATTTTTCTGTACCTTTACACCCCTAGAAGCCAACCGGTTCAAATAGGGCAACTAATGATTTTAATTAGTCGATTTTAAATGTTTTATGTTGTCCACAACCCTAAGATATTCAGTTCACTGTCTCAGAGACAGAAAGAAAACAGAAAATATTCACATTAAACAAAATGCAGTCACAGAATTTTGGCTTTCAAAATCAATCAAAACAATTATGACAGTAGATTAATCAAATTGTCGACAATCGTTGTTGAACACTAATCATCAAAGGACTCTTCTTCTTCCAACCTAAGCTCATTACATTGCACATTTTAACAGTTTTCAACAGTAATTTTCCAACAGATTGTCCCCGTGTTGTTAAATTAAAGATACTAACTAGTAAAACTCCGGAAAAAACGTTGAGTAGTTGTTGAGTTTTTAAAAAAATGACCTAAAAAAATGTCAGTATTTTACAGATATTCACCTTTATTATCACCCATCAGTTCTTTTTCAGTGTATTTCACTTTTTTTCTCCACATTTTTCACGTCAACGAGCAACAAATGATTGAGCGTGCAAAAATTCTCAGAGCGCACACGTGTGTAAACGTCTAAACGTGTGAAATCAGCGTCGAGAATTGATTTTAAATGTGGGGCCAGAAGGCGGACAGATCTACCGCACACACTCCCACCGACTGCTAAAGAGGATTTGTTTAAAAAGGGGAGGAAAGAATAAATAAAGGTTTTCAGTAGCTGGACAGCCATCAAGCCTTTATTTTGGAGGGTTAAGCAGAGTCCCGACCCTCGCGGCGAGTCTCTCTCTGCAGCACCAACACAAACACCAGGCCAGAAACAGTCATCGTGGTAGAAGCGCCGGCTGCCAAGGCCCCCGGTCCTCCCTTTTTATCACAATAAATCACAGCGGAGGGTTGGAATGATGTGTGTGTTGGTTCGTGGGCGGCTGTCTGAGCGCTGCCTTTGTTTTCCATCCACTTATAAAGGTCGGAGCCCTCGGGAGTCATTATATCAGCCCTGATATTAATGCCTACGAGCCCAGAGCGCCGTGTGAGAGAGAGCCATGTGTTTCTACTGGGATAATTTGCCTGAGAGTAGACTTCATTATTTTGGTGAAGGCCTCTGTGTGTTTTTGTATTTTGCGATCAGCAGGACGGAGGACCGAGTGTGTCTCTGCAGCAGGATTTAATTCATGCGTGTTTCTGGGAATAAGCACGTTTGGTGTAGGCTGGTGTGGAGTCAGGCTTCATTTCTTCATCCGTTTGTGTCGATGTGATCAAGCAAACTTCCACAAAATCAAACAAAAACAAGAATTTAAGAGAAAAACATCAACCTGAAACGTCCCCCTGACCTCCTCCGAATCAGCTGGTTCTTTATCTACAGTAACTTTACTCTATTTAATGACGTTTTACCTTCGTTCTATGAATATTTTCACAGTTGCAGGCCCTTTGAAGGACATAGAGGTGGTTGATATTTCACATTTTCACATTTCAGTTCTGTTAAAAACTGCAACCGCATCAGTTTTGCGTCTGGTTTTTGTTCAGCGTGAATTTATGTATTAGAAAATGATTTTGTCACAGACTGAATCGTCTCCATTCGATGATCCTGGTATCAAATGTGTGTAAAAATGATCCTTTAGTCGTCTATAACTTGTCCTGACCAACCACCTATGACACATGAGGATACGAACCTTGAAAGTTTACCCAGAATGCACTAGGGTACCAGTGATTCTTTCTATGACTAGGCATTAAACTGCTGCCGTTTTGCTGTTCAAGCTGTGACACATCCCATAATACTGATGCTAAAAGTTGGCGAATGACACCGAGTGATGCTACGGATCTTGCTTTTCTGACGGCCTCGTGAACCTCCAGAGCGACGTCTCCGACAGCCAGGTGAAACCGCTCCTCCAGGCGATGTAAACGGAGTCGTAGGTTTTCATTATATTTTAAGAGTCGCCCCTGTTATGTTTTTACAGGCCGCGTTGCTACAATATAGGCTTTCTCCGCAGTCAGTGAATGGGAGCCATATGGAAAACACCGTACTGTACCTGAGCTGCTATTTTAGTCACACAGACCGACTATTGTACGGCGAGGACGGAGGGAAAGGAAGAGGAGGCGAAAAGAAAGAGGAGGCGAGGAGGGAGGAGATCAGAGGAGGAGAGGGGACAAATAGGAAGATTTGGATTTCACAGTTTAAATGTGGAAAGAGGTTCACCGACCAGCAGTTAATGTCATGATACTGAATCTCTGCTTGTAATTCTTTTATCTCTGAAAGAAAACCATGTATGTTCCTGCAGTGTAACATGTAGCTGGAGAAACAGACCCACCATCTAAATCATACGTCGGATAGATTCATTCTTTGTTTGTTTGTGTGCAAAATAACTCAAAAACTCAAGGACGGATTTGGATTAAATTTTCAGGAAATGTGTGAAATGGGACAAGGAACAAATGATGAAATGTTGGGACTGATCCGGATCACCGTCTGGATCCAGGATGTTTTTTTAATATAAGTGTAGACAATTAAATGCAGTTTACTCTAAAAGCCACCAGAGGGCACTCTTGTTTTTGGGGTAACCCCCTCTGACCACATGACATTTTGGGTCTCCACGTGACAGACAGCGACAGTGACGGAGTTCTCTTTCCTTCCTGAGCGACATTCAAGTTTCAAAGTTTTATTGTCATGTGCACGGTAAAGAAACACGTTTCCCTGCACAATGAAATTCTTACTTTGCTGTCCGCTCAGATTACCAGCAACAAGTATAAAAAAATAGTATATCCAAATAAAATAGAATAAAATAGAAATAAAAAACAATGTAAATATGAACTGTAAAGTGTATTTAGTGCAAACAGGATGTGCATACATACGCACGGTTGGGCCGGCATTCTTATCTCCGGTTGTCTAAGAAGCTGGGAGGCTGTTAGGAGCTGCCGTGCTAGAGGCCGCGCCTGTTCATTAGGTCGGATGGGGTGAAGGCCGCATTGTTGGTAGGACATTTGAACTGTCTGTAATTACATTTGTATCTGTAACGTTCCATACAAAATATGTGAGTTGGGAGATTGTGTTGGGGGTGGACTGAAGCTCCTTGGTGGAGGTATGAGCTCTCTGAGGGCTTTTCTAGTTACCTCTGCAAAGGAGGTTATGTGATGTCCGGCGTTGGTTTGTTTGTTTTTTTATTTGTTTGTGTGCAAAATTACTGAAAAACTAATGGACGGATTTGGATAAAATTTCAGGAAATGTGTGAAATGGGACAAGGAAGAAATGATGAAATTTTGGGACTGATCCGGATCACCGTCTGGATCCAGGATGTTTTTTAATGTAAGTGTAACCAGGTGGACAATTAAATGCGGTTTACTCTAAAATCCACCAGAGGGCACTCTTGTTTTTGGAGTAACCCCCTCTGACCACATGACATTTTGGGTCTTCACGCGACAGACAGCGACAATGACGGAGTTTTCTTTCCTTCCTGAGCGACATACGCACGGTTGGGCCGGCATTCTTATCTCCGGTTGTCTAAGAAGCTGGGAGGCTGTTAGGAGCTGCCGCGCTAGAGGCCGCGCCTGTTCATTAGGTTGGATGGGGTGAAGGCCGCATTGTTGGTAGGACATTTGAACTGTCTGTAATTACATTTGTATCTGTAACGTTCTATACAAAATATGTGAATTGGGAGATTGTGTTGGGGGTGGACTGAAGCTCCTTGTGGAGGTATGAGCTCTCTTTATTCCTGTTAAAACTCTTGTTATGTGTTGCAGCATTTGTGTTTGGCTGTTTGGTTTAAAACCTGCAGTGGATTTCCTAGAACAAAATGAACGACAGCGGCACTTAGAGGATAATTCTAAGGATTAGAGAGGCAAACTTGAGACAATTCATCAATCAACAATCAATTTACCGCGATGACGCCATTTTTGAACATTCCGAGGTCATTAACCACCACAGAAGACTTTGTCATGGTGCCCGTTGCTAGCTAAACCCCCACAATTGTTGGAGCGACGCGTCCTCTTTTTAAAATGTTTTACCGACTACTTTCGTTACTGCTTTCCCTGTTTCATTAAAATCCAGGTAATAATTGGTAAAATTATACAAAAAAAGTAGAAATAATAAAGCGAAAATTGGACATACATGGTTATCGGTCTTCATAAGTTTGCAATATTTGTATTTCTTTTACTGTTTAATCTAATGTTTTGTGTATTTTATTGCTTTGCAAAACACTTTGAACCCCTTTTTTTGAACGATGCTCTAATAATAAAGTTTATTATTAGTATTATTACATCAATATTAGTTATTTTTACACAACACAACAGTAATTTGTCCTTTTACAGCGTGTGACCATAAAATTACATTATTTTTTACTGTATTTAAATCAGCAGAAACACTAGACATTTGCTACTGTAAATAACGGTGAGTAATTTGTTAAACAGATTTTTTTTCGACAGATTTTTCCGTTTTGTTAGATTAAACTTAATAAGCAATAAATTCACATTAAAAAAACTTTTAATTTATATGAAAAATTGGCTAAAACTGTAAAAAAACATACTGTAGTTTTATAAATAGTTATGTATTCTTTTACAATGATTTTAGCGTGTTTCTGTATTTAAATCAGCTAAAAATGCCATTATCATACAGATATTTGCCATTATTTTCACCGTATTTACAGTTTTCAGATGCGACAGTACTCCACTGCATCCTTGCTGCCAGATTTCCAGTTGTTTTTTACAGTGTACAGTATCAAACATTAAGAGGTCCACAGCTCATGTAGTGTAAACTTCCTCCCTCTCTGATCTTTAGTTGCGGTATGGACTTTTTGGAGGTATGAAATGTCATCAGGTCTTTATTTTATCCAACATGTTCGACATTTGCGCGGCATTTTTTTCCCCTGTTGTGTGTAAATTCTTGCGTAGCGCCAAAAACATGCTTCACCCTGAGGACGTCCAAGAGATAGATGTTGGTAGCTGGATGTTGAAGCTGCAGCCTCCTTTCAAGTCTGTGTCGTTTTGCATTTTAAGACTCGTTTTAAGGCCTCGTCGTCCCCCAAACCTGGAGCGAGGACCCAAACTCCACCAGGGATTGTGTGAAGTCGTGGTGCAGCTGTGCAACACATGGAATCCTGGACCGTGAATAAATTAGAACGCTGCAGAGGAACAGGAGCAGGGAGGAAGTGCAAGAAATGGAAAAGGCAGGAGGGGAAAAGGTCGAACTCTGACTCTGCATCGATTAGACGCTCACCTAATGGAGGGTGACGCAGAAGACGCAAAGTAGAACTCGACAGAAACCGGAAAACTACGCTGGGAACACACAGATTCATGCAGTGACGCACGCAGCGACGCACACGGATCACATGCACACATAATCGCATGCAGTGACGCATGCACACATAAATATTTCCTAATCCAGGCATACAGGCTCTGGATGAAGCTAACGGACACCTGTGAGAGAAAGCCAGGTTTGGGCGCCTATTTGTGCCTTTAATCCGCCGACGTCAGCTTGTTATTCATCAGCTGTCAGTCAGGAGCAGAAAGCAGAGCTGAGTTTGAGTCGAAGTGAAACAAAAACCGCCGAACATGTTCTGACTTTCAGCCTCCGACACATCAAAGTCGGGCGCAAATGCGAACCAGCTACGATTTATGGATGTCGACGAATCGTTTTTTTCACGTGAAAACCTGCAGCTTCAACACGAGTAGAGCTGTGATATTCAAATACCTCAACGAAAGAGACACGAAAAATCTGTCAGGCCTGATTCTTTGTTTGACTTTATTGAGTGAAGCAAAGTTTTACCTTCACACTATGAATATTTTCAGAGTTACAGACCCTTGAAGTGCAGAGAGGTGGTTGAAATGTTGCATTTCTGAGCCTCATCGGTGCAGCAGACAGACACATGACATGTTCAGGGCTGAAAAACCCATTAGAGTTCTGGTGAAAACTGAACCCAGATCAGTTTTAGATCCACTCCAGGAGTCTAAACACTAAACCTGGCTTCTGTTCATTACCTCCACCAAGGAGTTTATGTTTTTGCCGACGTTTATCTGTTTGTCTGTTAGCAACTTTACGCGAAAAGTCATAACCGGATTTTGATGAAATTTCCAGGAAAGCTGGATAATCGGACAAGGAACAGAGGATTAGATCTTGGTGGTGATCCGGATCATCGTCTGGATCCAGGAATGTTTTGCAGGATTCTTTAGCATTGGGAGATAGGGCAATGTGCACGCATATCTACATGTAACTCCACAATAATGTCCAGGCTGCTTGGCAAAAAAATACAGGATCAGTTCCCGCTAATTTCTACAACATGTCAAAGTTTGATCCGGATCCGTGCTAAACTCCGGATACTACGATCCAGAACAGGAAGAACTAGAGGGCCTGTGGAATGGTTGTCACTGTAAGGTAACAGATGAAGATCCAGACATGCAGCCGACACCAACATGTAGCTGAGACTCTGCTGAATCAGGAGGATGCCAATGTTACACCCCTGAAAACGTGGAGAAAAATAAATCGCAGCCGTGATTTTGCACCGGAACAAGGAAAAAACAACACGATCCCGCTCAGACTGGGCGGAGACATGAGCAATTGATCCCAGACACATCGGCTAAGGCACAACGGCAGATTACAGATCCGTCAATCACGGCATAACGTAAACACAAACGATTTAGATAAACTCCATGAAATCAAACATTAATTACTTAACCCTTTTTTAACACACATTTTTTCTGACTTGTAGCTCTGTACTGTAATTTTAACATACTTATGCATTTTCAATAACTTTTTGTAACTCATGTTTTTCAACGTAATATGCTATGACAACAATCATGAAATACAATATTTTAACCAACATATTATTATCTTTTAACCTCTCACATACATCATGTTCTCAAAAGCATGACTATTTATTACAGTTCTGCAAATAGCTTTTACTGCATATTCCAGCCTATCACACTAACGGATCTGTTGTAGAATCAACAGCTATGGAGCTGGATCCAGAAGAAACCACCATTACCCAGAAAGAGATTCTAGTGAATAACTGTTGAACTAATGATGATATCAATGTGAATCCAGATGCTAAGGGTTTGTTTTCTTGGTCAAGGAGTCTAATAATGTAGATAAAACAATCCTGGGACGATTATTTCTGGGTGTAAATCCCAACATGGGGTGAAACGAGCTGCTTGGTGGAGGTCTGAGCTCTATGAGGACTTTTCTAGTTTTCTCTATAACCAACTTTGAGCATCAAATGTATCATAGTTTGAACAGTAAAACTGCAGCAGAGGAAACTTTAAAAAGTGCATTCTGGGTGAACTTTCAAGGCTCGTATCAGCATGTGTGATGGGTGGTTGGTCAAAACAAGTTAGAGACAATGAAAGGAGCATTTTTACACACATTTGATACCAGGATCATATAATAGACATGATTTACTCAGTGGAAAATCAGTTTTCTAATGTGTCATGTGGCTGTGAAATGCAGAAACAACATATTTTATACAACAGTCTCACCAGTTGGCAGCATCTAGAGCTAGTTACCTTCTCCTACCATCTTTAATTTGTTTGTTTGTTTGTGTGCAAAATAACTCTAAAAGTCATGGACGGATTTGGATTAAATTTTCAGGAAATGTGTGAAATGGGACAAAGAACAGATGATGAAATTTTGGGACTGATCCGGATCACCGTCTGGATCCAGGAATTTTTTTTAATGTAAGTGTAACCAGAGGGCGCTCTTGTTTTTGGGGTAACCTCCTCTGACCACATGAGGTTTTGGGTCTCGACGCGACAGACAGCGACAATGACGGACTTCTCTTTCCTTCCTGAGCGACATACACATAGTTGGGCCGGCATTCTTATCTCTGGTTGTCTAAGAAGCTGGGAGGCTGTTAGGAGCTGCCGCGCTAGAGGCCGTGCCTGTTCATTAGGTCGGATGGGGTGAAGGCCGCATTGTTGGTAGGACATTTGAACTGTATGTAATTACATTTGTATCTGTAACGTTCATGGACTCACACTGTGTGAGTGCTTTTCCAGTTTGAGAGTTTTTCAGATTCTCCTTTGATAGTGTTCAGCTCTGGTTCTGTCAGTTTGTTCACTTTGTTGTGATGTTATTTACATACTTTTACTTAATAGCTGGACTTTCACTTGTTCAGGACACTTTTCCTTAAATGGTCTGAATGCTCTCTGAAGTCTGACCGTTGACTCGTCCTGTTCAACTCTTCACTGAATACACATTTCAGTCTGAGCATGTACCACGGGCTGGCTGAGGTATTACGAGGACGTTTTTAAATGTGTTGAACTTTGCCGGAGCGCTTTTAAAACACTGCTTGCGGGACCGACTGCACGTGTTCTTAAACAAAAGCAGAAATCTGAGGAAGAGGAGATCGTCGGGGCTCCTCGGCTCTCCTTCGTCTCCTTCGCCTGTCGTCTTCTGGAGGCCGTGAACCCGACAGGTGTGAAATTATACCTCCATCCTCTGTTCCTCTGACCTCCCCCCCCTCCTCCACGCTCACATCTGGCAGATGTTCAGGGTGAAACGAAGGGAAAGTAGGCCGATATTTGCAGAGCTGGTGTTGCAATCGAAGGGTTTTGAGCCAAATGTTGCGTCACGCGCTGAAGTCAGGCGGCTGCTGCTTCTTAAACTGGCCGATTAGCTTGCATCACACTCAGCGGGGTTGATCTGAGCTCGTCCTCTGCTCGGTCAGACAGAAACCACACTGTGTCTGCGCTTGAGTCTTGATTTAGCGGTTTTGTATGTTGATTACTTGTAAGGAGAAACTTTCACTGACCGACTTGTGCGGAGAAAAATGGGTCGAGTCCGTGTTTAGTCCAGAGAGGCTCAGTCGTGAAAAATGTTGAATGAAACTAATGAACTTGTCTTCCTATAAAGGCCGTTCATTTTTATGTGGGTTATTCCTTCTCAAATCATCAGGAGGCTTCTGCTCCACCATCTGAGTTGATAGATTCATTTTTTTTTATCATAAACTATAAATTTTTAAGAAGATATCTGTGAAATTTTAGCTTGATAGAATAAATACTTTAAAACTGCCCGTCGACCCACTTTCAGCAGGTTTTTTTCTCATGTTTAAATTTGAGGCTCTTTGATCAACAATATCTCAGGAACTGTTAAAGATAAAAACCTGAGATTCCCACTGTTAGTTCTCATCATGACGTTGATTCAGAATCTGCTTTTACAGAATGCTCAAAGACAAAAGGAGTGAACTGGATGCTGATGACTTTCACCCCTTCTAATCGACTTTTTCCGTCATTTATGAGCCTCCTAACTTCATCAGTACAGCTGATATCATCAATGTTTGTATCCCTAAATAAACAGAATCTCAAAAATGCTGGGAAAAGCACCACCTCTGTAAACTTCAAGGGCCTGTAACTCTGAAAATATGCATGCATAGCATGAAGGTAAAACTTTGCCTCATTAAATATACAAAAGTACAGTGGCTCAGAAGGGTCAACGCAACCGCAAAAGCCATAACAGAACCACAGAAGCAACAACACAACAGCAAAAGCCACAACGCAACCGCAAAAGCCACAACGCAACCGCAAAAGCCGCAACGCAACCGCGAAAGCCGCAACGCAACCGCAAAAGCCACAACGCAACCGCAACAGCAACAACGCAACAACAAAAGCCACAACGCAACCGCAAAAGCCACAACGCAAACGCAAAAGCCACAACGCAACCGCAAAAGCCACAACGCAACCGGAAAAGCCACAACGCAACAACAAAAGCCACAACGCAACCACAAAAGCCACAATGCAACAGCAAAAGCCACAACTCAACCGCAAAAGCAACAACGCAACCGCAAAAGCCACAGCGCAACCGAAAAAGCCACAGCGCAACCGCAAAAGCCACAACGCAACCGCAAAAACCACAACGCAACAGCAACAACGCAACTGCAAAAGCCACAACGCAAAAGCAAAAGCCACAATGCAACCACAACCGCAAAAGCCACAACGCAACCGCAAAAGCCACAATGCAACCGCAACCGCAAAAGCCACAACGCAACCGCAACAGCAAAAGCCACAACGCAACCGCAAAAACCACAACACAACCGCAAAAGCCACAGTGCAACAGCAAAAGCCACAATGCAACCGCAAAAGCCACAACGCGAAAGCAACAACGCAACCGCAAAAGCCACAACGCAACAGCAAAAGCCACAACGCAACAGCAAAAGCCACAACGCAACAGCAAAAGCCACAACGCAACCGCAAAAACCACAACACAACCGCAAAAGCCACAGCGCAACAGCAAAAGCAACAACACAACCGCGAAAGCAACAACGCAACTGCAAAAGCTGCAACGCAACAGCAAAGGCCGCAACGGAAGTGCACAGCAGTCGGAAGAACTGCCTTTGTTTCCAGAGGACAGTATTTTCTGACAAACTATTTTGATTACAGGAGAGATTAATAAGACGTCATTAAAATGCTGCTGCTCGATGATTGTGATTAATGTTGCTGTGGGTTGACTTCCCTTGTGGCCTTTGCTGTTACGTTGACCCTTCTGGGCCACCGTAGATAAGTAATAAAGAATCAAGTTAGTTTAAAAACGAGGCCGTCAGTAAAATAACTCTGATAATCCCACTAGCAAACAACAAATATCATGAAAACAGACATGTGGAACATTTAGGACATGAATTTAAAAAACATATTTCCCTCAGATTTAGCCGGTGGAGACCAAAGGCAGCTCGAGGGGGAACAAATACTAAAGATCACTGTGTTTTTTTCTTTAGAGGTTTATAAGTTCTTTTACATTTCAATTAAAAGTTTACGGAAAATTGCATCACTTGGCTCCCGGAGGCAAGCTTGTTTCCAACTGTGAAAAACACCGAAACGCTCTGCACATTTTACGGCCACAGCTTTATCATAAATACCTCTCCCATCCTGATTAAATCTAGAAACGTATCAATAAACAAAGCTCCGGAGGATCACAGGAACAAAAGGTGAACCTCCCTCGAATACGGAACAAGATTACTCTAGTCAAACATTGGCACACGAGATAACGATATAGCTTTCAAAGCATTCGAAGCTCGACACGCTTTGGAAATTATATTGCTATCGTGTGTTCAAATGCTCCACCACCATATCCTATTGAATGGTATAAGATGCTAATAAGAAAAAGGTTTTAAAGTAATGAGAAAAATATATCAATAAGAGATTTTTGTGTGTGATGAAAGCAGTGTGTTGCCTTGCCCCGCTGTTGAACTGTGGGTCTGTGCGTGATTATGAGACGAGGGAAGAATGTGGTTCACTAACAACACGGTACCTTCCCAGGCTGTAAAACACATTCTGCTGCTGCTCATGAGCACCAGCACGCTGGATCCATGGGCCCGACGCCCCGCTGGCTTCAGGCTCAACAGCTGTCGGGGTGTGAAACCTGATGAAAGCTGAAGAGACCAAAGTGTCGGCGCTGCTCGGGGATCGTCCAGCGTTCGATAATAAGGTGATAGTTTACTGATCCAGCTCAGGTCGCAGGTCAGAGTTAAGCTTCGGTGCAGCGCCTCACTGATGTTTCCTTAATCAATACTTTAATCCAGCAACACCAGGATGTCCCGATCAAGTTTATTTTGTCCCCGATATGAGTTGACTCACATCCCACCAGTTTCCAAGATTGTAATTTTAACCTAAAGCTTGATTAAAACCAGTCCAAAAGCAATTTAAAACCAGTCTAGGACCAGTCCAAAACCTGTCAGATATCAAATCCAAAAGGGTATAAAGAACCAGTCCAAAATCAAAACCCAAACTAGACCCAAACCAGTCTGATACCAGTGCAAAATGAAGTCCAAAACCAGTGTAAAACCAGTCCAAAATCAAAACCCAAACTAGACCCAAACCAGTCTGATACCAGTGCAAAATCAAGTCCAAAACCAATACAAAGCAAGTCCAAAATCAAACATTTAAAACCAGTTTAAAACCAGTCTAGGACCAGTCCAAAACTTGTCAAATATCAAATTCAAAACGGCATGAAAACCAGTCCAAAACCAGTCCAAAATCAAAACCCAAACTAGACCCAAACCTGTCTGATACCAGTACAAAATCAAGTCCAAAACCAGTGTAAAACCAGTCCAAAATCAAAACCCAAACTAGACCCAAACCAGTCTGATACCAGTGCAAAATCAACTCCAAAACCAGTGTAAAACCAGTACAAAGAAGGTCCAAAATCAAACAATCAAAACCAGTTTAAAACCAGTCTAGGACCAGTCCATAACTGGTCAAATATCAAATTCAAAACGGCATGAAAACCAGTCTAAAACCAGTCCAAAACCAGTCCAAAATCAAAACCCAAACTAGACCAAAACCTGTCTGATACCAGTGCAAAATCAACTCCAAAACCAGTGTAAAACCAGTACAAAGCAGGTCCAAAGTGGTATAAAACCAGTCCAGAAGCAGTCCAAAATCAAAACCACAACTAGCTTCACACCAGTGCAATAATCAAGTCCAAACTGAATCATAAACCAGTTCAAAACTAGTCTAAAACCTGCTCAAAATCAACTCCAAAACCAGTATAGAATCAGTCCAAAACTAGTATAAAACCAGTCCAAAATCAACAACCAAACTAGACCAATACCAGTCTGATACAGGTGTAAAATCAAGTCCAAAACCAGTGTAAAACCAGTACAAAACCAGTGCAAAATGAAATCCAAAGCTAGTATAAAGTCAGTCCAAAATCAAATCCAAAAGCAATCTAACATCTGCCTAGGGTCAGTCCAAAATCAGTCAAATATTGAATCCAAAACTGGAATAAAACCAGTCCAAAATCAAAACCCAAACTACACTAAAACTATTCTGACACCAGTCCAAAATCAAAACCCATACTACACCAAAACCAGTCTGACACCGGTACAAAATCAATTCCAAAACCAGTGTAAAACCAGTACAAAACACATCCAAAATCAAACAATCAAAACCAGTTCAAAAGCAGACTAAATCCTGTCTAAAACTAGGGCAAGAATGACACCCAGAACCCAACAATCATGAGGTAAAACCAGTCAAAAAGCAAATCTAAAACTGGAAATGTTCTGTAGATCAGCTGTAGTACCTGGTTGTTCCACCAGGTGGAGCCTCTGAATGTTTAACACTCAGAATCAGATACACTCAGACTACAGGCAGTTCATGCTGGCTAGAAGAGAGCATTGTGGGAGTTCAGCTAGCAACGGGCACCATGACAAAGACTTCTGTGGTGGTTAATGACCTCCAGCTGTATATTTAAACAACCTTAATTCATTTATGTTGGCCACTGTCATTTAAGTCTTTGAGAAACATGTTGGCAGGTGCGTGTCTCTTGGTTTGTTTTGCACTTTTTAGCCTCCTATTATCCAAAAATCAATTCAAGTAGCTTTACATTGGATTCTGAGCCACCAGTCTGTAAATATCTTCCATTCAAATCATGTATCATGCTCTTATAAATGTGTTTAGACCACTAATTCTTCTTTAAAGGTTTCAATTTCAGTTTTGAATCCCACTATTTTCCACTTAATAAACCTCATAATCAGGGATAATTATAAAACTGTTCCAATAAGGTCAAACCTCTGTACAGAACCAGTTATGGTTTATCTGAAGCGTGTCTTTCAGATCATTTTAACACTTTTTTATAATGTTGATGCCTCGTTCACAGCTGCCACTTAAGAAACTGAACATAACCTCATTGAGTCAATAAATATGGCTGACATTTATCTCTCCGTCAATACGTGAGTTGAGTATTTTTACGGCGTTGTTTGACACTATAAACAAGTAAAATAAAAGCCTGTCCGAAACAGGTTTTAAGAGCCATCTCGGTTTATATCCGGTGACGCCATGCGGCAGGATCATCCGTCACGTCGGGCGCCGCGGAGCGCTAATGACCCGGACAGACCGAATCCATCATCCTGGACAAAACGGCGGCTGAGTGGAAGGTCGAGGTCAGACCCGCCGTCTGAGGCTCTGCTTTCATTATTCAGCATCGGCTATTTATGAGATCGATCGACGGCACTGTTGTTCAGGCAGGAAGAGCTCGTTGGCGCAATTTACAGCTCATCAGAGGTCAGGGGGCGTCGGCCTGTGATGACATCATAGAGGAGGAATAACAATAGTGGACAGAGTAGTGTGAGTCGCTAAAGAGATCCTTATTTCACTGTTTTTAAAACTTTAATTCAGTTCATAGATTGACTGTACAACCCACCAGATCTAGTCATTAGATTGTGGCACCTGGAGTGGATGTAAAACTGATTTAGATGCGGTTTTTAATGCGTCAAAATCAGTTTTTTGTTCATTTTATTCATGTCACAGAGTCTTAGAAACAAGCACTGGTACCCTGGATGTGTTCTTATATTTATTACACAAAATTATTCTTAGTGTGAAGATAAAACTTTGCTTGGCTTCAATAAATGTACTGAAGTTTCTGTCGGTAAAGAATCAGGCGATGCTGGTCTTTTTAGGTTTGGTTAAGAGTTGTATAGTACACCGATCAGCCCCAACATCATGACCACTGACAGGTGAAGTGAATAACATTGATCATATTGGTACTATGTGCTGTTCTGATGGAAAACCTTGGAAAGACTTAGACACCCAAATAAACATCGTCCCAGAACAAACACACTTGTAACCCCCGGTTACCAGAGCCCTGTAAAATAGGGTGAAATAATATTAAAAACCTATGGTGAATCTGGTTGGACAACCTGACATTCAATCAGCAATTCAGTTAACCTATTGACATCAACCACGTCTATTGAAGGGTACACCCACCCTTTACGTAGCTGGAACCGCGGTATAGTACGTTCTTTTGCTAACAGACCAGCAACCGAAGCAGACGTGAGTCGGAGCGGAAAAACATAGCGCGAGTAAGTCAAATATGTGTAAATAGGATTCATCATAAACATCTAAAAGTCAGATGTTGAGTATAAAGAGAAATATTTTCCTCCAACCAGATCGAACAACCCCTAAAAGACCTGTAGTGGTTACTATCCTGCTGCTAACTGCCGAAGGAAAAGTCTTGGTGAGTCGCTCGAGTTGCTAATATGTCAAATGTAGCATACTGTAGAGATAATAGGAAGCTAATGAGTTGTTAAGCACGATAAAATAGTGTGGGAATGTATTTAAAGCTGGCTGTGGCTAGCGGTCGTGACGTTTGCCTTGTTAGTGCTGTTAGCAAGGTGCGCTAGCTACGTGCGCTAGCTACGGTGCGCTAGCTACGGTGCGCTAGCCGCTCCGTGTTAGCCGCTCCGTGTTAACCGCTCCGTGTAAGCGCGCCATGTTAGCTATAGTGGGCTTCTATAGTTGCTAATGGTAGCTCTGTCACTCACGAATGTTAAACTGCTAACAACTATGCATTGAGTTTAAAGGGTGTGTTTGTGAGGTTGATTGGTATGTGAGCTAATGTTTAACATTAAGCTGAACTGATGTCTAGCTGAGTGTTGAGTTAAAGATGTTTTATTAGCTACATTATAACTAAAATTACCCATTATTAGCTCAAGCTTAAGTGAGCTGAAGCTGGACTATGCACTATGTGTGGGTAGTTGTCATAAAAAAAACATAATTATTGCATCTAAGTGATATATGACATTACAAGCTGTTCGATTAAGAGTGACAACTTTATTTTGTTGAAGTAACAGGATACAATGAATGTTACATATGGAAGACCAGCGACAGCAATGCTGTGTTAATGTTAAGAGAAGAAAAATATGCATTTGAGCAGTGTAGTGACAGTTTTCCTGGTCTTATGGGTTAAGGCCAGGTCTCTCGCTCTCTCTCGCTCTCCCCCCTCTCCCTCTTCCACCTTCTTCGTCGTCTCTGCTGCCTCTTCTCCTCCTCTTGTTCTTCATCATTCGTCGAGAGTGTGATCCCCCAGAAGATTTGAGTCTTCAGCCCTGCTGGCTTCTGTGGAATGAGGTGCAGTTGGTCCTGGAGTGGCGAGCCAATCCACGAGGTGAACCGAGAGAGAGAGATGTTTGAATTATTGAAGTTCAAGAAGGAGTGGTAGGAGAATCGCATTCAATATCCCACGCTGGATCAACAGTCAACCATAGTGGTAGGACAATCACAGTCAGTTGCCCCACACAGCAGACGGCAAGGAAATTCATGGAGTGAGAAGACACTAGAGCTCTGCAATTAAAGGATCGAAGGATAACACAGTCTGAATTGAACTGATGAATAGACTTACCCAGTAATGCATTGAACTGAATGTTGGATTCACTGATTTATTGACACTAAAGTATGTGGTAGACTTGTTTTGAGTTGTTTATATTGAAATGTGCTATTGTTTTGTTTTCTGGGTTTACCTGTTTTGGGTTGTTGAGTTCCATTAAGAGAACTGATTGGTGTTTCAAGTTCTGAAAAAAGAAAAATTTAAAATTAAAGGAATCACCTGCTAAAATAGAGGCACTATAAATAGAGATCATAAAACTATAAATAGAGATCATAAAACTATAAATAAGGTTCATAAAACTATAAAGAAAAATTAACAAGTGCCTGACTGTCAACAGTGAACTAAAATAGCATTACAATCAAAAGGAAAACCTAAAGCTAATAAAATGCAAAATAAAATAGTTATACTTACCTGATGGGTGCATTCCTGGTTTAATATCTGAAAAAGAAAAGACAAGTGTTAAAGAGAAAAAGAGGTTTCTTTTGGTTTATGATACATGATTAAAAGTTGAGTGTATCATCATCATCGGTGTTTTTTTTTGCTATTCTGAATGTTGTTTTAAGGTTATAGAGCATACACTCGAAGACAAAAGATCACTGAAAGATGAGAAAATAAATACTTTATGTTACCTTCAAACGCGACCTCTAACTCCGTGTCTTGTGTCACCTTTGCTGTCCGGTGCCCATTTCTCCCGAGCGATCCTAAATCTTCTGATACCTGGTCCATACTGAGTGTTCACTACACCTTAATTGTGGTGTAGAGAGGTTACATAGAAATCACTTCTGGTTGTTACAGAAACGTGGCGAGCCAGCCAGGAGAAATTGGGCTTTATCGCACAGCGCTGGTAAAGACACGATACTACAATGGATGTTATCAAGTCCACTAATATCAAGGTTCAGAACTCTCTTATCATTAGTGGGTCCCCAGGTGCAGAATCTGATAAAGGATTAGTTGCGCATCTGAAACAACATGGCACCATCGCTAGGTTTGTTAGCATAGATGCTCCTAACACAAAGTTTCACGAACATGTTATAGTTGAATACACTGACAACACTGCAATACAGTCACTCAAGCCACTGTTGCCAGGCACACTCCCCTGCCAGGGCGAAGAAGGAGCTTGCTACCACCTGAACGCACTCATGGATGTGTATGCTCCTGAAGTAAGTAGTGCCACTACAGATACCTACCTTGAACAGTTGCAGGTAGTTGCACAAACAACCGGCAAGACGCTAGAAGAACTGCTTACAACAGAACTCGCTAAGCTCAACGCGGCTACCTGTGCTGCTACCAAGACTGGGACAGTTGATGGAGCCCCTGCAACGGATTCCACTCAGAAATCGATCAGGCAAGTACATGCTTCAGCCGGCCATGGTGTCTTTCACCCTGAGCCCGAACCCACAACTGCTGCACCTTCTGCTACAGCAACACTGAAGTTTTTCCCAACTCCAGGAGTTGAAAGGTCAATTCCACACATCTCGACTGGATTAAAGAGTTCTCCTAGCATCACAATTAATGATGTCAATCCACCTGACATACAGAGAGTAGTAGTAGAGCACATTGTTAGAAACGCAGATGCTTCCTCCCCAGTCCACACATCTAGTCGACTCCGACCCTTCTCCGGGAAGTGTCCACATTCCAACAGTGAAGTGGATTATGAAACTTGGCGAGCAAATGTTGAGCTCATCCTTAAAGACCCAGCTATATCTGATCTACACCGTGCAAGAAAGATACTTGAAAGTCTCCTATCCCCAGCAGCTGATATAGTCAAACAGTTAGGTCCTCAAGCTTCTCCCAGTGACTACTTGCAGCTGCTGGAT